>ML677085.1:5454608-5472598 GCA_007922155.1 Mesoclemmys tuberculata
ACACCTCCAAGTGACAAACGTTTTGCCAACATAAGCTCTAGTGTGGACAGTGCTATGCTGGCTGCTCGTTTAACTGATTTTACCAGTCGAGCTTTGCCGCAGTAAGTTTTCAGTGTAGACTAGGAAGGGAAGAGACACACTGCCAGGGCGATTTCTGTCCTCATTCCCAGCAGCACTCCCATGGAGGGCCACGGGCTCCTCATGCAGGTGCAGATCCATGACATATGGTTTTAGATTCCCATTTTGCACTGTTTTAGTTTAGCCCTGTAACTAATGGGGTAATTACTGGAGAGTTTCACATGTATCTCCCAGATGAGGGTCATTAAACCTTGATGATGCTCATTCAATTGGGAGCATGTCTGTGCCCCAGCAGAGAAAATGAACCCCAACTACTGGTAACACAGGTGCTCTGCTCCAGGCGCTGTGAGCACCGCTCTTTCCTTCTGTAGGCTAGCGATTGACACCCCCCACTTTGTTACACTTGAGTGCCCAGCCCCAATCTTTGGGACACCTGCAGTGTACATTGCTCTGCTACCCGTGTGGAAGAAGTCATCCACTTCCCTGGTTTCACCTCAGTTTATTGCTCTCCTTAACACAAGTCACTTTAAGTCTACGCTTAAAACATGCATCGGCGCAGCTGCAGTGCTTCAATGAAGACACTCTAAGCTGATGGCGCAGAGAGCTCTCCCGTATGTTTATTTAATCCACCTCCCTGAGAGGTGGTTGCTATGTTGGCGGGAGAAGCTCTCTCACTGATACTGTGCTGTTTGCAGGGGGGTTAGGCCAGTATAACAATGTCCATGCCCTAGAGTGACATAGTTATACTGATGTAGGTCTGTAGTGTACACCAGACCTTAGATGGGCTTGTTATAAAATCAAACTGAAATGTATTTAACAGAGCTTGAGATAAAGATTCAGATAAAAGCAAGTAGGAGGACTGGGAAACATAAGATTACAGTTAAAAGAAAAACATAAAATGCAATCTGGAGCCTATGCTTATTAACAAGTTATTTTCCTGTTTCATAAGATATCTCTCAGCCACCGTCTACTTCTTCAGCAGTTGTCCAGTTCAGAGAACTGGGACCCACTTTTCATGAGACAACTCCCATGGGCAGAGACACTCCTGTAATGGGTAACCATATGGACCATTTCTTCACCTCTTATCCAGCCACAAGCTATTGTGTCTCAGCCCAGCAGGCCTCCTCTTCTGAGAATTATCCTGGGGTTCTTCATTTGTTTTGTAGATCTCTAGTCTGCTGTGACCCAAAAACCCCTTAATGCGAACAGGCAAGGGGGTTACAGGAATGTCTTGATGCTGGCATGTACATTCTGGTTCACCAAAGAATGTCATGTGAGGTCTCAAATGAAAGCTGGGATCACTCCGGTCATTGTTGTCATTGTAAAATGTTGGTACAGATAGGTAAGGAATTACATGTATAGACTGAAAAGGTGTCCTTAGGGTCTGTATCATGGTCTGAGCCCCCCACAGAGAGAGAGGAACAGGATTTCTGTCAGACAAGAGATGTTTATTCACTTGCCTCTCAATTGGGATGTAAATAAAGCATTGCAAGCTAATGCAATGGATACTCATTTCATACGAAGTCAATAGAGAGATGTGAAGGCAACGGGAAAAGCAGCACACAGGAAAAATAAGCACTGGTGGTTATCCTGTCTCTGAGTACAGAAAATGAGCTGGGGGAGAATAAAAGTAAAAGGCAAAGACACCCCCTTCCCCCTCTTTTCCTGCACCTAGGAAGTAAACAGGCTGTGTGCTTACATTCAAAAAATGGGATCTGAGCCAAGCTTGGTTGCAAATGCTGCAGAGGACTTTGGGTGAGAGAAACTTTTTTAGCATGGAGGTTAATGGTTAGTTAAGTGTATTCTACTTTAATTTTACACATAGCCATTTCTTTCCAATACCCTTACCAGCTCTCACTTGCCTCTCGTATTCATGTTTTCACTCTGAATCGATCCGAGCGTTGAGCGTTACGCAAAGCGCTGATCCTGAGCTCAATCATGCATCCTGGTGTGGCCTGTTCCTCTGGGGACAGCAGACCTAGCGTTTTTGTGAGTGGTCAATGGATCAGTAGCAGAACACTTCAGAGGGCCTCTGGGACTGGGATGCACCTATTATTAACCTGCTAGGCAAAGTAAGGGCTGGCACAGCCCAGGGAGTTGACACCCAGCTGAGTGACTCTCTCATGATAGAGGCATAGGATGAACAAGGTGACTTTCAATCATGGGTACCCTGAGAATCATCTCATCTGCATCTTGTCCACATAGTAAACACAAGCTGTCTCCATTGATGTACTTTTGTTCTTGTGTTGGTTGGGTCAGCTGTCTGACTCCCCCTCCTCAGGTTATGTGTTCCAGATCCGTTGCGAGTGAAACCTAATATCCTACGTGTTACATAGCTTTAAAATTGTTTCCTGTATGAGCATCTTGCAATAACTATGACAATCAGCTAGTTCTTCACTTTTGGCAGAGACTACACACAACCTCCTTGAGTGAAATATTAAGATGGTTGGAATCAGCGTTTTCCAACCTCTCAGCAGGAGGCTGGGTTTTGGAGAGTGGGAAACCCCCAATCAGAAGAACAAAGACCAGGTGCTAATGCTGGGTCTTAAAAATCACAGTTCCTGAGACTTGCAGGGGGAAGGCAGAGACCCCCCGACTCACAGGGGCACTGGAGAGGAATACAGGGCTGTGCTTTTTTTTGTAGCAAAGGGTGTCGTGTTTTCTTCCGTGGCTGGTTATGCAGTTACAAACTGTCTGCAGAGGAGAGAGATTCTCCATGACTCAGAGGAAAAGCCAGGATCCTGAATTCCACCGAAGCTCAGAGAACGCTCAAGAGCAGCGAGGAAACAGGCAGGGAAGTGAGTGTAGATTTTTTCCGGATCTGTACATTTCTTGTTTTAACTAAAGCGAAGCATGGGTGGTTTGGAGAACACTTATGATTCCTGGGGGTCTGTTGACTTGAACTATCGTGAGTCCCTGGAAAGGTGGACTGTAAACCCAGAGCGCTCACACAGTTGGAGCTCTGGGAAACGGTGTGTCTAAACTACTGCAGGGGTCAGCACTTGTCCTGGGGGCCTAAGGTAGCTGGGCCATAAGATTCCCTTTCTGTGTGGGGGTAATGGAGAGGACATGCCCAAGAAGGATGCCAGAGAGGTCAAGGAAGGAGACAGCGTTGGTACCTGCCCAGACCAAAGGAAGTTTAAGAGCACATGGGCCTAGGGTGATGGGACCCACATAAAACAAGCTGGTGAGTGCAGTTGGGGGAGCTCTACCAGGCCTGTCTCACAATACTTTACTAGATTTCATAGGAAAAGTTTTAGCGGAGTGAGAGAATCTAGGCAAGGGAGAAAAGATCCATTGTCAGAAGAGAGGTGAATAGAAACAGTGAGCCAATGAGAAGGGGAGAGAGCCAGGAAGGCTTATGTTAGTGATTACTTCATGTTCCTTGCCCCCTTGTGGAGCTGTAGATCAGAATTTCCAAAGGGAGTGGGAGTTAGTTTCTTGTACAGCAAAGTGTCAGGAAAAAGCCTTTGGCTATCCACTGACACCTTAAAATATACAGTATTATTATCAGCTCTGATATAGCACTCTCAATCCATCAATCTCAAAGCACTGGCTAGCAAGCAGTTCCCTTAGGGGAACTGGTATGTTCTCTGCTAGCCTAGGCAGCCACAATTTTAGCTGAGAATAGTCCTGCATTGAGCAGGGGGTTGGACTAAATGACCTCCTGAGGTCCCTTCCAACTCTAATCTTCTATGATTTGACATCTTCACTGCCTTGTTACCCATGCTAGCTAGGTTCTCCTTCGAGTGATTGCTCATATCCATTCCACTTAGGTGTGTGCGCGCCCTCGTACACGGTCTCCGGAGAACTTTTTCCCTAGCAGCCCCCTGTAGGGGCCGGTTTCAGCGCCCCCTGGAGTGCCGCCCTCATGCGGCGGTATATAGGGCGCCGCTGGCCCCTCCCCTCCTCAGTTCCTTCTTTCCACCCGTGACGGTCGTCGGGAATAACTCTTGCTCCTCGCAAGTATTTTCCCTTTTCCCTTTAGTTAGTTAGCAGTTCTCCTTGAACTCAGTTAGTTTTTCAGTTACTTAGGTTACTTAGTTAGTGTAGGAAGAGCCCTAGGGCTCTAGCGACCCGGCTATGCCAGGCTCACCAGGGTTCAAACCCTGCGCTGGCTGCGGGAAGGCCTTTCCTGTCAGCAACCCCCACGATCGCTTTCTGAAGTGCTTGGGGGAGCAGCACCGAAAGGATCGGTGCCGCATTTGTAAGGCCTTTAAGCCACGGACCCAGAAAGAGAGGGAAATCCGGCTTAAGGCCATTTTGATGGAGTCCGCCCTGCATCCGGCGTCCGAGCCAACGCGGACCCCTTCGGCACCGAGCGTCTCGGCGGTGCAGAGCGCTCCGCTGGCACCGCAGGCGCCCCGGTACCGGATGTCCCCGGTGCCGAGAAGGAAGAAGCGCTGTCAGCGCGTGGAGCGCTCCCCCTCCCCTGCGCTGCAGGAGCGGCTGGGGTCGAGCCCTGAGGTGCTTCAGCTCTCAGACATGGCACTGGCACCGATGCCCTGTCCAGGACCCTTCCATGCTGGAGGCGTTCAAAGCGGCTTGAGCCTTGCCCACGCCTCCGGCCTTCTCTCGGCTGAGAGAGCCAGGGCCTGTGTCCCGGGGCAAACCCGCGATGGGTGTCCCCGAAGGGTGGGCGCGCCCGGCACCAAAGCAACGGCCACCCACCACTCGACGCCGGAGAGTCAAGCTTGATAACTCCTCTCCCTCCTCGTCATCGGATGAGTCGTCTCGGCACCGTTCTCGTTTGTCGAGATGGCGCCGCTCCGGGTCTTCGTCGCGACGCTCCAGTCTGGCACCGAGATGCCGTTCTTGGCACTGCTCACTGGCACCGGGGAAGAGACATCGCAAGTCTTCCGTCCCTTGGCACCGGTCTTCATCTTCGTCCGCGTCGCCCAAACGTTGGCACCGCAGACGACGACGCTCGTCGGGATCGTCCGGTAGCGGGTCCCGGAGCGGCTCTTCCCGGAGGCGCCACCGGCACCATTTGCCTGGCTCGGGATCTCGGACCCGCCACCAGGAGGAGGTACATGCACCGGCACCGAGCTGGCCCCAACCCCCTTGGCAATGGCCATATTGGGGTCCGTGGGCAGCCAAGATGGGGCAGGGAACTATGTTGGCCCCTGCCTCTGTGACTCAGGTAGCTCCCCAACAGGCACCTTCGGTGCAGGAGAGGGACCACTCCTCGGAGGGGGAGTCGGACCCCGGAGAGGGCCCCTCCACTGGACCCCGCCACCTGTCCTCTTCTTCGTTGCTGGACGAGGCGGCCTTCAGGGACCAGGAGGCCCCTCTGATCGATTTCAGTGCTCATCAGGAGCTACTGAAATGGGTAGCCTCTAACCTTGGCCTGGAGGTCAAGGTACTGGAGGAAGAGGTGGACCCCCTCTTCGGGCGTGTAGGGACTCAAGGACCGTCCAGGGTAGCCGTCCCTGTTCATGAAAGGGTCCTGCGCCTGGCGAAAGCCATTTGGCAAACCCCTTCCTCGGTCGCCCCGACCTCCAAGGGTGCCGAGAAGAAGTACTTCGTGCCAGCCGAAGGGCACAAGTACTTGTACACCCACCTGGCCCCGGGGACTCTGGTTGTGGATGCTGCCAACCAGAAAAATAGGCAAGGGGCCCAGAGCGCCACTCCTAAGAACAAGGAGGGTAGGAGACTAGACCTCTTCAGTAGGAAGGTCTACTCCACGGAGGTGCTCCAAGTCAGGGTGGCTAACCACCAAGCCCTCTTGGGCAGGTATAATCTGAACCTTTGGGACTCGCTGCGAAGGTTCGCAGAGTCCCTGCCTCAGGACCAGGCTGCAGACTTTGCCATGGTCCTGGAGGAAGGACTGACTGTAGCCAGCGCAGCCTTGCAGACTGCTTCAGACGCTGCGGACACGGCCAGCAGGGTGATGGCCTCTGCTGTTGACATGTGGCGCGCAGCGTGGCTACAGTCCACAGAACTGTCCCAGGAGGTGCAGCACTCCATTCAGGACCTGCCGTTCGATGGAGCTGGCCTGTTCTCGGAGAGGACAGACGACAAGCTGCACACCCTCAAAGATTCAAGGGGCACTCTCCGCTCCTTGGGACTATACACCCCTCAGTCGGCAAGGTTACAGATCACCAGCAGCTGCAGCGCCTGCCACAGCAGCGGCAGCAGCAACCTAGGCCACCGCCTAGGCCTTTCCCCCCCGCAAGGGGTTGGGATAGGAGCAGGGGTTCCAGACAGCGCGACCGCCCCGCGTCATCCACAGCTTCCCATAAAGGACCCTCCCAGGGCTCCAAGGGAAAGCACCAATTTTGACGGTGCGCCCAAGGGTGGCACCAGCATTCTTCCCCTGGATTCTCCCCTGCCTTTCAGAAACAGGCTAAGGCCCTACCATGGCCTGTGGCAGGGCATCACCTCGGACTTCTGGGTCCTGAACACTGTGCACCGGGGTTACGCCCTCCAACTGGTGGCTTTCCCCCCCGACTCACCCCCTTCCCCGTCCCTCTTCAGGGACCCATCTCACGAGCATTTACTCCTTCAGGAGGTTCACTCCCTCCTGCACAAGGGAGCCATAGAAGGGGTTCCGCCGCTCGAGGTGGGGAAGGGGTTCTACTCGAGGTACTTCCTCGTTCCCAAAGCCAAGGGAGGCCTCAGGCCTATACTGGACCTGCGCAGGTTAAACAGGTTCATAAAGAAACTGAAGTTTCGCATGGTGTCCCTAGCGGCCATTATCCCCGTGTTGAATCCAGGAGATTGGTTTGCCGCCCTCGACCTGAAGGATGCGTACTTCCATGTGTCCATCCTTCCCGCCCACAGGTGCTATCTAAGGTTTATGGTAGCTGGTGGCCACTACCAATTTACGGCCTTGCCCTTTGGCCTGTCTTCCTCCCTTAGGGTGTTCACCAAGTGTATGGCAGTGGTGGCCGCCTTCCTGAGGTGCAAAGGGGTCCAGATATTCCTCTACCTGGACGATTGGTTAATAAAGGGCAAGACCAGACCTCAGGTGCGCAAGGCGGTTTCCCTCGTCCAGGCCACCTGCGACGCCCTGGGGCTGCTCATCAACGAGCAGAAGTCGATGCTGTCTCCGGTGCAGCGCATAGAGTTTATAGGGGCATCCCTAGACTTGGTTCAGGCCAGAGCCTCCCTCCCACGCTCGAGGTTAAGGCCATGGCAGCGATTATATCGCAACTTCAGAGGTGCCCCACGATGACAGCCAGGCAGTGCCTTCAACTGTTGGGCCACAGGGCCTCGTGCACCTATGTGCACCCCTCCAAGGTGGGTTGGCCACGGTCTATGTGCCCAGCAGGCACTCGCTGGACAGAGTGGTCACGGTGCTCCCCGCGGTACTGGGGTCACTGCAATGGTGGATGAACCCTGGGACAGTCATGGAAGGGGTCCCATTCAGGGACCTGACCCCCTCGGTCACCCTGACCTCAGATGCGTTGGACCTCGGTTGGGGGGCTCACATCAGCGGTGGCCTGAGTACTCAGGGCCGCTGGTCGCAGGAGGAGACTGCCCTCCACATCAGTGTAAAAGAACTGAGGGCAGTCAGACTAGCTTGCAAAGTGTTCCTTCACTGTTTATTGAGCAAAATGGTACAAGTGCTGATGGACAACACCGCAGCAACGTATTACATAAACAAGCGGAGGGGACGCGCTCATCGGCGCTGTGCCGGGAAGCGCTTCGACTTTGGGACTTTGCTATGAGGCACGGCTTTTGTTTAACCACCTCTCACCTCCCGGGGGTCAGGAACGATGAGGCGGACCACCTCAGCAGGTCGTTTCTCCCCCAACATGACTGGCCGTTGCATCGGGAGGTAGCGGCCAGGATTTTCCGCGGGTGGGGTGTTCCCCGGCTGCACCTGTTCGCGTCGTCCTGGAACAGGAAGTGCCCAAGGTTCTGCTCGCTCCGGGGTCGCGAGCCGGGCTCCCTCTCTGACACGTTCCTCATCGAATGGACGGGGACCCTCATGTATGCGTTCCCCCCCATCCCGCTCTTGCCCAGGGTCCTCCTGAAAATCAAGAGGGACAGAGCGGACGTGATCCTGATTGCCCCGGAGTGGCCGAGGCAGTATCGGTTCAGCATACTGCAGGACCTCTCTGTCACTGCACCGATCGAGCTCCCGAGGAGGCCAGACCTGCTCTCCCAGGACCACGGTCGCCTGCTGCATCCCAGCTTGGACTTCCTGCACCTGACGGCCTGGAGACTGTCTGGCTGACCGAGGAGGAGAGAACCTGCTCGGAGCAGGTCCAACACGTGCTGCTGGGAAGCAGGAAACTCTCCACGCAGATCGCCTACAGGGCCAAGTGGAGGAGATTCACCTGCTGGGCGGTGTCGCGGGGCATAACCCCCGGTACGTCCCCCGTGCAGGCTATTCTCGAGTACCTGCTGCAGCTTAGACTCCAGGATCTAGCGTTAGCCTCCCTCAGGGTGCACCTAGCGGCCATTTTGGCTTTCCACCAGGTGTTGGAGGGGCGGTCCCTGTTCTCCCACCCCATGTTGGTGAGGTTCCTCAAGGGGGTTGAGAGGCTGTACCCACAGATCCGTGACCCGGTGCCTCCTTGGGATCTGAACCTAGTCCTCGCTAGACTGATGGGGCCCCCCTTCGAGTCTTCGGCCACTTGCCCCCTGCTAATCCTGTCCTGGAAGGTGGCCTTCCTCGTGGCCATTACCTTGGCTAGGAGGGTCTCTGAGCTAAGAGCTTTGACCTCAGAGCCCCCCTATACCATGTTCTTCCGGGATAAGGTGCAGCTGAGGCCACATCCAGCCTTCCTGCCTAAGGTAGTCTCCCAATTCCACTATAACCAAGACATTTTCCTCCCCGTGTTTTTCCCTAAACCGCACAGGTCAGAGGAGGAGAGGAGACTACACACCCTGGATGTCAGGAGGGTGCTGGCGTTCTGCCTGGAGAGGATGAAGCTGTTCCGGAAGACCATGCAGCTCTTCATCACGGTGGCAGACAGGATGAAGGGATCCCCGGTCTCCACCCAGTGCATCGCCAGATGGATCACCACCTGCATCAAGTTCTGCTACGAGCGCGTAGGCGTCCAGCTTCCCAGAGTGGTGATGGTGCACTCAACGAGGGCTCAGGCCGCGTCGGCGGCCTTCCTGGAAAGGATGACATCTGCAGAGCTGCCACCTGGTCTTCGGTGCACACCTTTGCCGCGCACTACGCTGTCGTCCAACAGTCAAGGGAGGATGCGCGAGTTGGCAGAGCCATGCTGAGGGCAGCTCACCGATGACTCCTACCCACCTCCAGGTATGGCTTGTTAATCACCTAAGTGGAATGCATATGAGCAATCACTCGAAGGAGAAAACATGGTTACTTACCAGTAACTGTTGTTCTTCGAGATGTGTTGCTCATATCCATTCCACACACACCCTCCATCCCTGCTGTCGGAGTCGGCAGAAAGAAGGGACTGAGGAGGGGTGGGGCCGGCAGCGCCCTATGTACCGCCGCATGAGGGCAGCACTCCAGGGGGCGCCGAGACCAGCCCCTACAGGGGGCTGCTAGGGAAAAAGTTCTCCGGAGACCGTGCACGAGGGCGCGCACACACCTAAGTGGAATCAAGATGTGTTGCTCATATCCAAGAACAACAGTTACTGGTAAGTAACCATGTTTTAAAGCTCGTGTCGGAATACCGACCCACGCTACAACCGCATTGGCACTTGCAGTGTAGATAAACCCTGAGAGAGAGAGGACCCACATGCAAAACCGTGGAATAGTTCATGTACTTGAACAGCACAGTTTGTGATGTTGTTAAGAGTGTCAGCACCATTGTTAGAGAGAGGCCTGTTGGGTTTTTTTTTTCAAATAAGAGTAAGTAGCTTCAGTTCCTCAAGCTGTGCATTTGCAGGAGAGGTGGCT
Source organism: Mesoclemmys tuberculata (assembly GCA_007922155.1). Taxonomy (NCBI): domain Eukaryota; kingdom Metazoa; phylum Chordata; order Testudines; family Chelidae; genus Mesoclemmys; species Mesoclemmys tuberculata. The sequence goes on from ML677085.1 coordinate 5,464,525, forward strand.
CGTCAGACCACCGCAATCTGACAGTTCCTTGGGGGTGGGTGAAGCTAATGATTCAGGATTAGGGGCCGTGGCACTAGTTTTCTGCTGAATAGATGTGAAAGCAAATGTAAATTCCAGACTCTCCAGGGAGTATTTTTACCAGAGCTCAATATTAACATTGATAAAAATAGTCACAGATTAGTGCAGGAGTGGAGAGCAAGGTTTTCTATTATTGTTGAAACCATGCACGTGTCTCGAGAGAGTTAACTCTTGTATGCATTAGTAAAAAAAACCAATGTATTGCATCCAACTCTTGCTGCCCTTCCACAGTGGAATGTCACTTAACTCAATTCAGTAATTATATGGTAAATCTGCAGCAAATTTTAAAGGAACCATTCTTTGGTTTGTAGCAATTCAACGCTGCAAGAAGGCTGTAGAGTCAAATACTGCAGCTGGATATAAAAACGTATGTAGCGTTCTTTAATCTGTAGACCTCAATGCGTTCGCAAAGTTGGGTAGGATTTATGAATACTGTTCTACGGATGGGGAAGCTGAGGCACAGAGCTTGTGGTGTTGCCCAAGAGCATCAAAGGCAGAGCTGGGAATAGAACCGGGAGTTCCAGGCTCAGTGCCCTGTCCAAATGCTGCCTCTTAAATGTAATGCTTCAGACTGTCAGCCAGCTATTGAAGGGAGTAAGGGAGGAATAATACATTCTATATATAGCAGTGGATATTTGGCACGTGTGTAAGGATTTTTCCACTTTCCTCTGAGACAATAGTTAGTAGCTTGTGCTAGAGGCAGTTTATTATATTTAAATGGACCAATCATCTGATTCATGTATTCCTAGTATTGAACACATGCTAAGACATTACAAAGTGAATGGGTTGAAAAGTGGGAGGGAACATTGCAAAAATGTTCAATTACTTCAAAAATACGTGTTTCAAAAAATTTTAAAGAACTGATATTGAAAATTTTTTGCTGACATTTTGATTTTTAAGTTTTTTCCCTCCTTTTTTCACCTTCTTTCTTCCCCTTCCCCTCCCTCTTCCCATTTTGCCACTGGAAAAAGAAAAAAATGAAAAACAAACCCCCAAATGTTTGACTTTCACTGAAAAAACTTGAAAAATTTTGAAAAACAAATTTTATGCATAACTCCTCTTCCTCCCCCTGAAAAAAGATCCATTTTTGATAGGGCCAGGAGAGCTTTTTGTTTGTTTGTAAAAATTTTGAGCAACTCCAGTTACAAACTTCTTCACTGTGCGATTCATCAGAAATGCTGAAGTGATAAGTGATCTCCATTATGCAGGATTTCATTAATGGTACTTTGGGAATCTACCCATCACTTTCAGGTTGTCTCCACTTGCTGCTTGTTCCCATTGGGCATTAATTCGATACCAGTAAACTGCAGCATTCCTCTTCACTATGATTTCAACTACTCCTTCTGCTTGGTTTTGTGATCAGAACTGTCTCTGGGAGTCATACCCACAGCAGAGACAGGGATGAGAGCATTTCAGGTAGCCATTTGCTAACACCACCATTCGCTCTTATACTGCCATAATTTAAGCTTATGATGTTAGTCTCTAACATCTGAGACAATGATCCAAATGCAGGGAGACATCAAAACACAGTAGAGGGGAAAGTTTTGCATAATGTGGAATTGATGCCTTTATTTTGTAAATCACCAAATACACTTAAGTCCCTGGGAGAGGTGAAATTAGAGGAGGAGGGATGGGTAAAGGAGATAAAATCAGAGAACATAGGAAGGAAGAAGAGAATGAATAGCAAGGAAAAGAGAGCAAGGATTATTCGCTCCTCTGTAGATGGAGGAACAGATATTAGAATTTGCAGGTGGTGAGGTAAACCCTTTAGAATATCTGCTGGCAGCTTTCCGATCTTGTAGTGGATACGGCGTAGGGGGACATGCCATTGTTTTTCAAGACACCTGCTTGTGCACTTTCGGATCAAGGCTGGTTCCTCTGTACCAAAGAGAACTTGATGTGTGAGAGGCAGCACAGACTTTGATTAGTAAGATCTGATAAACGGAAGGAAGTAAGGTGGTTGAAAGCAGTTGCCAGAACAGCAGTGTAAGCGTCAACAGACAGGACTGGGATGGAAGGGTCAGCAAAATAGTGATGGAAGAACAACCCAGACTGGCAAGTCAAGTGGGATCAAGATGCTTGAGCAAGCATTAAAACATGATCATTTTCTGAGGAGTGAAACCATGGTGGCAGGTGTTCAGGTATAATCCAACAGAGGTCAGTGTTGGGGAGATATACATAGACTCGGACAGGGGGTGGTGTGTAGCTATTGATGAGATCCAGGACTTAGGTATTGGTATGGGTGGGGAAAATGAAAATAACTATGAATATGGGAGCCAAGTGTAAAGAGGAAGTTGTCCTGCTTCTGAAAGTTTCTTTTCTTCAGTTTCTTGAGAGTGACACTAGCATATTAGAAACATATGGACAGATTTAACAGTGCAACTGGCAGAGCAATATATATATCTAGTGATACATATATACAGCAGTTCCTATGCTATATTCTCCTCTCTCAGCTAAAAACACAGCTTATCCTCAAGTGAGAGGGGTTCTTAGGACTATACCACAGCACATGACTACACATGTACAGATATCACTCCTTGTTGCAGCTAAACCACACATACGACTAGCAGAAAATAAAACTAAACACCTGAGCCATTTTCTGGTATTTCTGATTCTATCCAGTACATACGCACATACAGATTACAGAACCAAATAGATGAGAGTGGAGCATGAGTTAGGTTTCTGGAAATAGCCAGACACGCTCCTCTCTCTCTGGCTGAATTCCTCATCCACAAAATGGCCAAGAAATGTGAACAACCGACTCTGTGTGTTCTGGCCAGATACTGTCATATTTAGCTACCGTGTATGTGAAATACCCTCTGATCGCACACCAGTGAGACATTTCTTGATCTGATATATTTCTGATTCCTACATGTTTCCTCAAACTGGAGTGTGGAAAAGTCAGACATGGCTAATGTAGGTCTGACTGCCTTCTCCACCTTAGGTAGAGGGGCTATGAGAGAGAGCAGGGGTTCCTCTGTATGTGCAGTAGTATACAGAAATCTGAGATGAAAGACCTTTCTCTACTGATACCATTTTCAGTGACTAGCAGTGATTTTCCCCCAAGCCTACAAGGCAGTGGAAATGGACCCTGGTGGAAGAGGTGATTATTTTGGTCTCTATAAGACTGATGCTAATTACACTGGTTTTAGTGCATTTTCTAATTACTGACTCATGGGGGCAGCAGTCAGACAGACTTGCACAAGTTGCCTCCCTGCAGTCCTGGCCAGGGAGAGGTCCTGACTCAATGTGAGCCTGTGAACAGGAAAGGAGGCTGAACAACATGATGCTCTCAGAATGAAGAAAAAGCAGCTCAGACTTTCTCAGTTACCTCCATGCTGCCTTCTTGCTCTGACCTATGATTATGCACTCAGCTGAAGCCTTTCTGAACTGGGCTCAGACATGTCTTTCAATATTTTAATGCACAGACAAGGGATCAAAAATATCACGCAATATCTGGGACTGGAAGTGAGCTTTGGCCAAAGTCAATGGACCAGACCCCCCCACTGGTCCTGCCCTTTTGGTATTTATTAACATTAGTGGAAAATGGTCAGAGTTGTTAGTGCTTTGCATTTTGTCAATGACAGTACAAGATCATGGCGAATCGGGTCCACTCAGTCCACACAGGGATTTCTGGATGTCATTTTTTAAAACTTGACAAACGCTTTTGACACAGAGTGCTTTCTTGGCATGACGTGTTGCTGTTCCATTTATGAATTGAATGGACTCAGTGGTCAGCTAGTTTACAAGCTAGTTTCACTGTGGCTCGTAAGTACGGAGAGATCCTGTGGTGTAACACCAACATTTGTAACTTCTTATGGCAACATTCCTTGCTGAATCACAATAGTTCCCCACAAATAACCAATCGTAAAAAATACATAGGGCTAGGGGAAGTAGACGACCATATTTTGTTGTTCCTCTTTCTTAGGCCTTTAACTCACTGATACCTAGAGCTGGTGCTAGGTGTAAGTAAACTGAGCAATTGCTTAGGGCCCCAGGCAGCTCGAAGCCCCCCTCCCCGTTCACTTTATTGTTTTCATAAGAACTTGCCTGTTTTTGTGGGTGGGGTAGGGAATATTCCTGCCTAGGGCCCCACATGGACTAGCACTACCACTGCTGATACCCATAGCAACTGCTCCTGCACCCACTGAAATCACTGAGTTTTGCAATGGGACTATTTTCATGTTCAAAGTTAAGCGTGTGCTTACGGTGCTTTGCTGGATCAGGACAATTATGCAGAACCAAGCTCTTAAAGATCAGACTCAGAGGAAAGAACATTTGAGTGGGTTTTTTTTCCATTTGCATAAAAAATAAAATAAATCCTCCTTAAAAGCCAACCCAATCCAAATGCATGTAATGAACCTAAAGCATCAATGACAAGTGGGTGCCTCAGAAAACTGCAACTCTCCAGCATATGTGACTACCACAGAGACAGTGGCTAAATTAAAGTTCCAGTTACAAGCCCTGACTTTGGGAAATCCTGATCTTGAGTGGTTTCAAGACCTTTTCAGAGACAACCTGATGTTTGTTGCCAGCTTGAATACAAAGTGTATTTGTAAACTGTAATTTAAAATGAATGAGTTGGGCATCTTTTAAAATATAAGAATTAATTAAGGGTGATGCTCAGTGTTTTTAAGAATCAATTTTTTTGTATAACGTAGGCTTGGTAGAACTTGGTTATTTATGATTTTGATGGATAATATTGATTATTAAGCTTTTTAAAGATTTTTATCAATTTAAATTTTCACAGTGGGGGGGTTCAGACAATAATTATTTAATGATAGTAGAAATTGAGAGTCAAAAAGTTAAAGATTTATAGCCATTAAAACACAAATTGCCAACACCACACATCAAAATATACAAAGTAAGTGTCCTTCAATCAAACTCTTATAAGAAAAATGCTATTTGAGACTGTATATCTGTAAATTTCAATTATTATCGATGGGGAATATTTTTGTCATTTTGCAGAAGTACCAGTTTGGTGTAGGTGAAATCAGCATTTCCAGATTAAAAATAAAATCCTGCCAAACCTGCATATATGGCCCTGATCCTGGATTCTCATCTGCATGGATTTACCCACTGTGGATCTCATGAATTTAGATGAGATTCTGTCTGATCACAAGGGTCTCCTGCTTTGATCAGATGGCAGATTCAGAGTCTATATTTCACATTGTTAGCTAAAATATATATAGAGTAATAGGCCAATGACAACAGAGATTATGTCCATCAAAGTTTAGAAGGTCAATCCTATTCTCATGGAAGTCAGTGGGAGTTTGGAAATTGACTGTGATGGAAGAACTGGTTTGTATGAAAACAGAACATTCTGTTTTTAAAAATACTCCTACAAGTTAGAAAGGAGAGACTCATATCATCTGATCTGTAACTGGAAGACTTTATACCAGGCACTGAAAGCTGCAGGTAACAAAGTGTTCATCCATTAAAAATAGATATATAAAAATGGAAAGAAAACAGGCTAATTCCTCCCATGGTTCTTGCATTTTGAAAGTTCAATATTTCAGCACGCAAAGCTCATATTTATGCTGACCCATGCTGAAAAGCAAGACACTTGTCTAATCTAAAAAACACACAGGGATTCACATATAAACATTTCAGCGGGGTAGCCATGTTAGTCTGTATACAGCAAAAGCAATGAGAATCCTGTAGCACTTTAAAGACTAACACATTTAATTTCTGCAGGCATAGGCTTTTGTGGGCTGTAACCCACTTTGTCAGATGCAGGGAATGGAAATTAGATTGGGGTATATATATACAGCCACGGAGAAGGAACACCAGTGGGGGGGTAGGTAATAGCCAAGTCCTACAGTTAGAGTAGCTGAGGCCTATTCACAGCCATTGATTAGAATTTAACCTGAAACTAAACTGGGATTTAAAAGTTCAGAGGCGTGTGGGTCACGTTTTAGTTTGTAGCTACACTGCCGGTCCTGTGGGGTTTTTCAGTAGAATGGCTGTCTTTTCCCACCTAAAACACGCCTTACTTTAGTGGGCCCGATGGATCTTTATAATTTCCAGCTCATTTTTAAAAGCGAGCAGGGCTATTGAAAACAGAGGGGAGATTTCACACTGGTGGGGAGAAATCCCGTTTGCTTGGCCCTGCTTTCCGCTCAGCGAATGTGCCCAGCTGGGCCTGTCTCTCCAGCAGCCTCGCTAGCCCCCGCGCTGCGAGCCTCCCGGGGGCGTGCGGCATGTTCAGCGGGGCAGGCGCTCACAGCCAGGCACGGGAGGCTTTAAACGCCGAGCGGCGGGGCTGAGGACGGAGGAGAGCGGCAGCCCCTTTGTAGCGCCGCCGCCGGCGCGGCTCCTGCGGCTGCTTTCATGGAGCGCGGGACGCCGGCGCACGCTGCCCGGCCAGTCACTCACCTCCTCCGCGGCTCCATTCATCACCGCCTCTGAGCCCGCCCCCTCCCGCGCTTTGCAATGAACAGCGCGATCCGCCTGGTTCCAAACGCCCCGCCCCTCTCCCCGGATAGGGCCTCTCGCGTTCCATCGCCGCCCGCTGGAGCGTCTCATTGGCGTCCGGAACAACGGGAAGGGAGGGGGGAGACTTTTTTCTCAAGCGGAAAAGTCACATGGCGCAGCGGGCCCGTCAATCGGGCTCAGCTTGTAGAGCCGCTTAAAGGGCCAGCGGCCGCGAGCGCCTTCCAGGCCCGCCCCGCACGCGCCGCCCAGGGCGGCTTGCCGTGAGGGCTCGTCTCGCGCCGGCGGAGCCGTCCGCGTGCGGCGTCGACTCGCCTTTGATTTGTGCGCGCAGACCCAGTACCCGGGGCCCCGCTTCCCGCGGCCGGGGTGGTGGAACCTGGCCGAGCGCGGGAGGCTCACACAGACGGGGCCTGCGCTCGGGCCGCCCGGCCCGGGCTACCCGCGCCTCAGTGACAGTTGGGCCCGGCTCCCACTCGCTGGCGTTACTCGGGGGACTCCAGGGAGGTCCGCAGTCAGGCTGGGTCAGCCTGGTCCAGGAAGGGACCCAGCCCTGCTCTGTCCTGCCACGGAACGGGCCCTTCGCTCCCGTCACGCTCCGGGGCCTCGCGGCCGCTCACGCCGGGGGTGCAGGGGAGCACGGGGCTGGGCTCGGCAGGCCGGCTGCAGGCGGCGGGGGAGGGGCAATGTGCCGCGAGGCAGGGCGCGGGGCGCCCCAGGGTCCCAGCCCGCGATGCGCAGCGACCCCCCGACGGCCCGGCTCGGGTGCGCTCGCCCCTGCCCCGAGAGACGCCGTGCGGCACGGACTCGGGGGCAGGGGACTGCCGCGGTGCCGGCCCCCCGCCCGTGGGCACGGGCCAGCGCGGAGAACCCTCCCGCCAGTGGCCGGATCCCCCCGCCGGGCCTCGCTTGGCCCCGGCGAGGCGCCCTGGGCCCCGCTTCTCCGCCACGGGAGAAGCCGCAGGGAAGAGCGCGGGGACCCCGCGTGCCGCGGCCTCGCCGGCTGTGCGCGGAGGGCAGCAGCGGGCCGCTCGGCGCTGCGCCGGGAACGTGGCCGAGCCGTGCGGACGCCCCGCAGGCAGCCGCGGCGCGCTGCGCTCCCGCTCGGGACCAGGGCCGGGCTTTGAGCCGAGCGGTTGCTACGGAGCGCGGGCGTCCGCCCGGCAGGTGGCCGGGTGTGCGCGGAGCCGGCCGGGCGGGGCAGCGGGAGAGCCCCGCGTCCCCTTTAAGGCTGGCCGCTCGGCGGCTCTCCCCCGCCCCGGCCCCGCCCCGGAGCGTGACACGCGCGCGGCTGGCGAAGCCCCTTTTTAATTGAGGCTGCGGCTGTCAGCCGGGCTGAGCCGGGCCAGCGCGGGGAGCAGCGACCGGCCGCGGCGGCAGCAGCAGCGTCCCAGGGCTGGAGCCGCAGCGCAGCGCAGCCCCGCGGCCCGGCGGGCCCCGCTTCCCCTGCCGGGGCCCCGGGAAGGCGGCGTCTCCGCGGCGGCTCCCCGGGAGGCGGAGCGCGGCTGGGGCCGCTCCGGGCTCGCTCCGCACCTGGCGCTCGCCGCCCGCCGGTGCCCCG
>ML677085.1:5472998-5486336 GCA_007922155.1 Mesoclemmys tuberculata
CGCCGCCCGCCGGTGCCCCGAGCGCGGCGCGGGGGCCTCGCCCGTGCTGCGGCGGCGGCCCGCGGCCGGCCCCGCTCTGAGCCGCTGGCCCCCGCCCGCCCCGCGAGCCTCATGAAAAATCACTTGCGGGGCGGCTCCCCCCGGGCTCCCATGGCGGCGGCGGTGCCGTGGAAGAGCGTGGAGTGGCTGCAGGAGGAGCTGGAGGCCGGCGCGGGCAGCTCGCTGCTGCTGCTCGACTGCCGGCCGCACGAGCTGTTCGAGTCGGCGCACATCGAGACGGCCATCAACCTGGCCATCCCCGGCCTCATGCTGCGCCGCCTCAAGAAGGGCAACCTGCCCATCCGCTCCGTCATCCCCAACGGCGAGGACAAGGAGCGCTTCGCCCGGCGCTGCAAGGCGGACACGGTGCTGCTCTACGACGAGGCCACGGCCGAGTGGCAGCAGGACAACGGCGCCCCCAGCTCCGTGCTGGGGCTGCTGCTGCAGAAGCTGCGGGACGACGGGTGCAAGGCGTATTACCTGAAAGGTAGGCTCGAGCTCGCCTGCCCGTGCTTTGCACCCCCAGCTCTGTCCAGACCCCAGCCTCCGCCGGCTGTCAGCGCGTGCGGCCCGCTCCCATTCCCTCGGAGCTGGCTTATTCCTGCCCCGAGTGACTCTGATCCCTCTCCCCTGGAAATCGGGACCGTTTGGGAAGAGGGACCCCCCCCGAAGACTTTTTTATCGCGGGCGGGCGGGCGGGTGGCAGGGGAAGCCGAGGCAGGATGTGGTTTCGAAGCGAAAGGCGCTCGCTTGCGCCTGGATTGTTTTCTCTTCACAAAATGGTTCCATGTGCTGGAGTTGAGAGGCTGCGGAGGTCGCCCTAAGTTTTGCGTTTGTGTCTCGGAGCTGGGGACCCTCCTCCTCTTTGAAACTGGTGCGGTAGGCAGAGTCCCCCCATTCCTCCCCTCCAGAGAGCAGGGCAGGGTGGAAGTAACAACCTGGCAGATTCCTTTCCCTTCCCCACCCGTAAGGATTGTCCCCTCAGTTGTTTCTTTAGTCCAGCTTGGCAACATCTAATCTCTACTGGAGAGAGAGAGATGCATCCTTCTTCTTTTCTCTCTGAAAGGAAAATCCAGATTGGCACAGATCATGCGCAGCCTCCTCCGTCCTGAATTGACCTGCAATAATTTGAGCAGCTCCCTCAAACTCCCTACATTGGAGCAGACCCTGTCTATACAGCAGAGCAGAGGGGTGGAGGCAGGGTACCCCTTGGCATGAAAACAATCCCTTGTGCAATAAACCCCCTCTCTCAAACTGGTGTGCCTCTGGCTGGCCGTAGAAACCATTTGGAGACACACCGCTTGCCCTCAGAATATTTTGAAAGGCCTGTCTGTGTTATTCTGGACTCAGTGCTGCTTTCTTGACATTTATCTTTAAGAAGAACTGACTTTTTTCCCTGTAGACGAAAGTTTACTCTTTTATCATGTATTTTAAAAGCAAAATTTAATAAAAAAAAGAGTAGCTAGAGCTTCATTTTCAATCAAAACAGCTCCTGGATCCCCCCTTTCCATCTAGAAATTCCTCGAGCCAGTCATGTCAGTGATAGGGGCAATGTTTCTTGTACTGGTATGTCCCCTTTTGCCTCTTAGACACACACTCCATTGATGCCGTTACTGTACACCTGGGGATATTTCAGGGCACGAGCTTGGCACCCCTGGATTCGTTCTGGATGTGTGGGATGGTGTCTTGCTTTCATTCTCTGAATGAAACACACTCAGCTCCTTGTAGCTTCCTACTTAAGATCTTGATTTATATCCCACTTAATTGTTTTTTTCCGCTAAATCTCTCAAGGCACCCCCCCAAACTCCGGCCTGGTCAAACACCCTCCATTCCCAAAGCACACCCTGCTGTGGTCGCTGGGAGGCAGGGTTGAGGCAGAAATGGTAGGCAAAGCAGAAGAAAAACTGCCCCTTTCAACCATTTAAAAGCACTTCTCTTTAACTAGAGGGAGCCCAGTGATATGTGGGGCAGGGAGGAGATGGTCAGGCTCTCTGGAGTGCAAGGGATGGGGAAGAGAGGAATGGGTTATCTAAGGTTGGAGTACTTCCATCTTTCTAGCATTTAGATCGGTTAGTAACTGAAATAGTGGGACATGCCTGCCAGACACCAGAGATGTTCCAGTCATGACTCTTGATCCAATTGTGGGATAGACTCTTCCTTTTCCCTCCTCCATTTATGTCTTGGTGTTAAATCCCCCTCTTCCGCCATCACTCTTTAGTGTTATCTGATTAGCTCTGTCATTTGCTTTTTTAACTGATCTCTCCCGTAAGCAGGAAGGAACAGCTTTGAAGTTACTTTTAAGCCATCTTTAATAGGGAGAGGAGGAGTTAGATCTCTCTCTCTGTCTCCCTCCCTCCTTTTTTCCTGGGGCCTTGGTGGGAAATGTTTTCAATTAAAATTCCAAAATGGCTTCTCCATGTTGTCTTTCTCTATTGGGGGAGGAGGGGAGAGGAGGAGGGGAAGAAAGAGCCCTGTTTTCATGAATGGATGTGGCAGGGGCTGTCTGTTCTGCTCAATGACCCTCCCACAACCACCAAACCCAATAACAAAGTTTTCAGGAGGCTTTTCTACTTGACACCCTTCATCAGCTTTGGATAATGACGGCTAAGCTCCTGATAATATAGATAGATAGATTCTCTTCTCCCGCCACCTTCCCCCTACTTTCCCTCCCTTCCTCGTACTGCTAAGCTGAGGCACTGAAGAGGAAATGCTGAGCAATAAGCATTTTGGATCCTCTGTATCTTTTTGTATTTTTAAGAAGTTCTATAAAAAATGGTCCAAAGCCATTTACCAATTTACTCAATTTACCATGCAAAACCCAGACCTTAACTGGTTTGAAAGTGAGATCTGTCATAGATGGGATTTGAATTGTTTCTGACTAGGGTGTCACTGTTTTTGTGGCTTCCTCACATGTTAAATAACACAGTAGTTCTTGTCTGACCCATCTCAAATGGACGAAGACTTAGGTTTACATTTCTGAGAACCTAAAGATATTAAATGATTAGGAAATTAAAATTGACCAGCCTTGACTTCAGTGAAAGCGAGCTCAGGTTCAATGAGTCTCTTGCCATAGCTTGTTTGTTTATTTTAGAATGGGAAGTGGATTGGGTCCCTACTTAGTGATTCTGCTACCCGTACTCATGCTGAGCAGTGCCGTAATACAACCTGTAGTTCCATTTACTTCAGTGGAGCTGTTCGCCAGGTAAAGAGCTACTCTAGGAGTAGGGGTAGCACAACTGGGCCCTTAATAATCTGCATTTCAGGGATCTGAATTTGCGCTGCCTTTTTGCTAGGGAGAAATAAATGCCGAAGTATGCTGTGTTTTACTTAGCGTAACCCACTAACTGATGCAAGAACCTCTCATTTTAAACAGTAAAATGCATTTATTTTTTCCAGGTGGCTTTAACAAATTTCAGACCGAATACTCTGAGCATTGTGAAACCAACCTTGACAGCTCCTCGCCCAGCAACTCTCCTCCTGCATCTGTCCTTGGCCTGGGAGGACTAAGGATAAGCTCTGATTGCTCTGATGGCGAGTCTGACAGGGAGCCAAGCAGTGCCACAGAATCGGATGGGAGCCCAATCCCTAACAACCAGCCTGCCTTCCCAGTCCAGATCCTACCCTACTTGTATCTGGGTTGTGCCAAAGATTCTACCAACCTGGATGTCTTGGGCAAATACGGCATCAAGTACATCCTGAACGTGACTCCCAACCTGCCAAACATGTTCGAGAACAACGGAGAGTTTAAATATAAACAGATTCCCATCTCAGATCACTGGAGTCAGAATCTCTCTCAGTTCTTCCCTGAGGCCATTGCTTTCATTGGTAGGTGTTGGAATTCTGCTGTTGGCAGAACATCCTTTTAGCAATCACAACTGGCGAATGCAGTGAATTGCTTTCCGTAGCAGTTGCCACTCGTCTGTACATGGATGTAAAAGTTGTACACTTCTAAGATTAGACATTATACACGTGCCAAGAATGAGGCACCTAAAGTCAATTGCTTTTCAGTATCCAAACTGAGGTACTTTTTGACAGTGCTTCATCTTCAGAGCAAATCATACCCATTAAGGCATCTTAAATTAAGTTCCCCATAATTGATTGTTAAAAGTAATTTTGGCTATAAGGCCTGATTCTCCACCACCTTGTATAGTCATTTTATACAGATGTAAATTCTTATATAAGGTGGGAAGCAGTGAAGAATGAGAGGTTCGGTATCTTCTTAGTTTGGGATATGTGAACTGATTTGACTGATGTCTGCAGTTGCTCATTCTCAATACCTGTATGAAGATCCTTAACCCATACAGAGGTAAAATTGGAGGACTTGTCTACATGGGAAAATCTACGGGCATAATTACACCGCTTTAGTTATACTGATGTAATTGCCCATGCAGATGCTCCTGTTCCAGTCTAACACGCGGTTATATTAGTACAATAACAGCAGTACAATCATACTGATATAATTATTGCTGGTAAATTTCCCTGTGTAGACAAGCCCTAAAGACACCTTTTTTTAAAAAAGGTCCTTGCAGGACAGAGCTCTTCCCAGGATAGCATTAACTTCCAGAATTGCTCTTTTTGTGCTGTGGTAGATGACTGTCAGGCTGAATAAAATGCATGCTTCCCATGTGCATGTGAACTATCCAGTGATGGTAGTCATTGGCCTAATAACTTCAGATTTTTATCAGGATTGAATGGCACAAGTAGCTGTCCTCACTTTTAACCATTAAAAAGACTAGCTTTCTATCTGTTCAAAATGACTTTGATATGTATGTGAAGTGAAATGTTACTCTTGCTTTCATACCATAGCCTCTGTAAGGGACCTAGGTGCCTCTGTGTTGACACTGAAATCTTAAATAGAACTATGAATGCAGTGTTAGGATCTTGACTGTTTTGCAGTTGGGTTGGAGGAACCAGTTGCCATTGCTATTTCTCTCTCCCACCCTCGAATAGCACCGTCCTGGACTAAAGTCCAAGGGTTAGCAAGGTGTGGAGATGCTGTTTCGCCTTCCTCGTGGATGGTGTGTGGCACTGTCAAAGCATGTTTCTGTGAACACCACACTTGTGCTTTGTCTTTAATGACAGGAAATGGAGGATTACCTCACTCGCTTACTATAAAACCAAAACTTTACAAAAGGGGCTTAGCTCAGATGAAAGACAAAAATACATCAGAGAAATTCTGAAACTGAGAAGCGGCAATGTAGTCTACAGAGTTACTGTCCTTTATATTGGAGCATCTCACACAGTAATGTGGGGGCTAGGAAGTCAGACCTAGGTTTGTTTTTTAACTATCCCTTTGTATCCTCCTATCTGCCCATCCCTAAGTCTGGTGTTGGAGTACTTTTTTTTTTTTTTTTTTTTTTTTTTAAAAATGGCTTTGAACAGAGCAGGGCTGGAGGTTTACTTTCTCATAGCATCTTATCCTTCACTGCCAAACTGTATGGCAAATGACTGATTTACAATACAGTTCTGCCCAGAAATAAACTTTGCAGTATATTTTTATGTATCCAGCATTCTCAGTAGCATTTCCCTCTCACAGTGTGATGTCAATTCATGGAGGGATCATGCTGTTCAGGCTCTGAGAAAGAGACAATACAGATGTTCTTCAAGCAGTGGCAGTTAGTTGCTAAGAGAAATTGCAGTTTTACTACATGCTAGCTTTCCTTTTCCCTCTGCCACCATTTGTCTTGGTAGATTCACTATGACACAAATCTTGCTAGAGGGAAGTCTGTTTCATTCCTACCTCACCCCTAAAGAACAATGTCACGATAAGTAAAGTTCCTCTATTGCAAAGTTCACTTGAATCAGTTTCCGCTGTATTCAGAAAATGTCTTTTAAAAAAAATCTCAAGTTTTTTTCCCTGCTGTTTGATGTCGTGTCTGGTCATGTGATTGGTTAGACTTTTCAACATAATCTTAGCACTGATTGATATGAATTGTGAGAGGGGTGTGGAGCAGGTCTGGGTGTTAGGGTCTCCAGATATGTAATTCCATCTCTGACACTGCTTCTCTCTTGCCTCTGGCAAGTTACTTAACTGCTCTGCCTTACTTTCTATTTCATAAAGTGAGAAACTATTATTACTTATCTGAGAGGTGTTGTAAGTGTTAATTAATCTTTGTTAAGCATGGAGAAGCTGAAGTGCTACGTATGACCACATTGCTGGGGCATATTGTCAGGGTGTCTGATTTTTTGAGGAGGAAAATGTGTGGAGTTAAATTAGTCTCACACTCTCTGACCTGCTGGAGCAATGGATTCATTTCTGGCAGTGACCTGCCTCTGTAAACCTGCAGCTACCATCTAGCCCTGCTTCAGGGAGTGCATTTTTGCTATAGAAGTCTAAATGTGTTCTTTTTCCCTCTTGTTTCAGATGAGGCTCGTACCAAGAAATGTGGTATCCTGGTTCACTGCCTAGCTGGCATTAGCAGGTCTGTGACAGTGACCGTTGCCTATTTGATGCAAAAAATGAACTTGTCCCTGAATGACGCCTATGACTTTGTGAAAAGAAAAAAGTCTAATATCTCCCCGAACTTTAACTTCATGGGCCAGCTCCTGGACTTCGAGAGGACTCTGGGACTCAACAGCCCATGTGACAACCGGTCCCCCAGTGAGCAACTGTACTTCACCACCCCCACCAATCACAACCTATTCCAGCTCAACACCTTAGAGTCCACATGAAGAGGAGGATGTTTGGTTGGGAACTTGAACCTTGAATAGCTTCTCTTGAGCATTTCAAATATTAAAAATATATGTATCTTGCCAGGCAGCCTTGAAAGAACTAGTTTCTCTAAGTAGAGGTGTCTGATTGCTGCTTGAAAAAGGCTAAGGCCATTTATTAGTATCCTGATGCTAATCAAAATGGATCAAAGAGGTTATTCAATATGAGAGAGATTGTGGCGTTCTGAGCGCAGCTGTTATCGGCAATAACTGCTCTCCTGGGTGTGTTGAGACTGGTGAATGGCACGCACTCACACAAACACACGTAAAGCTACCTGTGTTAGGTTGTTGTGGAAAGTAAAGGAGACTTACGCACTTGGTAACCTTGAACAAAAGGGGTTGGCCCAAGACTGTTTTAAAACCCATGTTTACCTTTTTTTAAAAAAAGGTAATCTTACTCTGAGTCTTGGGCCCAAACTCATTTTAAGTATGTAAGTTCCTGACTGTTTGTACAGACAAGGCTGCAAAACCAGTATTTTATTCTGTTCTTTGACCTTTTTCTTTTTTTTTAAATCAAATGTTTATATTGACCAAATGCATTTTGCACACTTTTGTGAAACCCTGAGACGTCCTGGCATATTACTGGGTACACCAGAGAGAGACACGTGCTGCTGCTGTTGCTAGCATCTGGTAGGAAGCTTTGTTATTTGTGAAGGCCAGTTGGTCTGAACCTCTCTGCCACTCCCACATTCATAAAATCACAAACTGCACTGAATCAGTCAAGGTGACTAAGCTACAAGCCTCTTTTTTTAAATGCCAACCCCCCCCCCACCACCAAAAACACTGACTGCTGTTGCCAGAGGTAAACCTTGTGAAGCCTCCAGAGTTGGTAGAAGCATGTTTTGAGGCTAGCATTCATTCTCTGCCATCTGTCGAACTATTAATGTCCTACTGCTGGCCTGAAATCATTCCAGCTTCCGAAGTAAAGAAAAGACTTGTGATGTTGGCACTTATCTCGCACACTTAATTCTTTTATGTGTGTGGGGAGGTGGGAATCTAGCGCTACTGGTACTCCAAAAGCCTGGAGCAGAGCAAAGCTTTTATAGCATGATACTGCTGTAGGGTCATGCAGGAACTGTGGCAGGGGAGTGGAAATGTATGAAATAACGACCCGAGTGTTGTCAAATGGTGAATTAAGAAACTGAGTGTTCAGCGGAAGTTTGGAAGGGTTTCCCTTTTTCGAGTAACTTTTTGCCGTGCCTTCTATAACAAGAAGACTTGTTAATGTTTCTGGCTGATGTTTGGCAAAGGTCTCGTACGCTGAAGAAGTGGTACTAACTTCTGGGAGGAGGGCAGAATGGATCTGGAGGTTTCTTTTATTGGCTGCAATGTAGTCCTTCCCTTCTCCCCACCTCCTTATCCACTGGAACTCTCATGTAACTTAAAAAAAAAAAAAAGCCACGGAATTTTTTCTAAATATCCAGTTTTTGTACTTTTTTCAAAAAAAAAAAAAAAGGAAAAAAACTCTCTATGGAGGAACATTTGCTGTCAGATCATGAAACTTTTTTTTTCCTTAAAAGATGTTACCAGGATGTTGGAATTTATTTTTTTTTTGGTTGGTTTTTGTTTTTGTCCTTTTTGTAACAATGTTGGGATTGTGGGTCATCAGGGAAGGGAGAATGGCTAGAAGTATGGCTGAGAGTGAGCGTGCAAATTGAGAATATCTTAATTGCATTTTACCTCATGGAGGAATTTTTTTTTTTTTCAGGGATTTTAGACAGTGCATCTGTAGTGCATTACAGCTAAGCTGGCTTATAAAGGCTTCCTGTACTGTAAGTGGTCTGTCTTTAAAGGAAAAAAAGACATCCTCTTGATTTATACAAATGAGAGCTTGTTAGTGAGGAATGGTTTTGCTTTCTGAGTTATGAAGGTAAATTAATGACCCTATATATACACGGAACCAATATTGGGACTCTTGTTTATATTGCAAATAAATATTATTTTTTCTTTAAAAACCATGTTTGTGTGTCCAGTGCCTGGCTAATCAGTGAAACCTGTGGCCATCTAAGGTTCGGCTGTTCTGGTCCCTTTCTATGGCCCACTAATGTCCTCCAGTGACCATGAACAGCATTTTCTGGGCTCAGGTGTGTGGAATTTGGTTTCATGCAATTTAATTTTTTTTTGAGCTCCTGCAGGAATAGTGGGGGGAAGAGAACTGAACAAAGAACAGGGGGAGACTGGTAATGGTTTTGACCCCTGGCACCGCCACCCAAGAATGGGGTGGTGTTGGTGGTGGCAAGGGCTGGGTGCCTTCATGAGGCACCTTTGGCTTAGGGAGGCACCCAGCTCTTGCCAACAACCTGTATAATGGGCGTAAAGGGGCTGCATTTCAAAAAGGAAGTGACAGATGTGTCTATAGGCTGACTCAATAGCCTGATAGCACATGTATGCCAAGAGGAGCACAGAGACACCACCGTATCTCGTTCACATCTCCACTGAATTCCTTAGCATCTGGTTATCTGCAGAGAAATGGATTTCTCTACAAGCAGGTATCCATCTTGAACCCATCCAAAAAGTTTGGCTAGAGAATAGCTTTGGGTGGAAGTAAAGCGGCCCAATCAGCCTCATGACCTCATCCTTATGTCCATGCAGGTAGTATTGGATGCAGCCCACATATGTGGCCTACAAGGGTAAATAGGTTGATGTCTTTACCTTAGTGGTTCTCAACCCATCTCCATGTATTTGGGTAAATTGTAGTAAAAGGAGTGGATCGCTTCATTTTTAAATACCAAACACTAATGCTGTAAGAGGCTTCAAGAAATCTGTGCCTACTTCAGTGGAATTGCAGAGGCTAAGCAAACTATCAGACAAGTAGTTGCTTTCTAGTATAGCCTGGGCATGCTTAAAGTTGGAAACAAACTTTTGAGAACTGAACGGCCACAACTTGGCTTAGGCCAAAAGGTGGATTGTTTTGTTATAGGTATCAAGCCCATTTAAACACAGTTTTCGGTCATTTAATTGAAAAGTTGATTTCCCTTCTCCCCCCCCCCCCCCCCGCTCCAGAAGTATCCATCTAAGCAGCCCCAGTGGGATGTGAAACACTGTTTAGGTCCATTGTTCCAGCTGTGAGAAAAGCAAATTTATATATTTTTTTTTCAGTATTCCTTCCATTTTACTCCAATAGGTGAATAACATGCTTATTGGTTTTATTCCTGTCTGTGGGCTAGATTCTGCAAATAAGATTCCCCTTCCCACCCACCCCCAGCTAGGGCCTGGTGTCAGGGAACAAAAGGTTGTCCCTTTTTATTCCACGAAGCAACCATGGTTATGGAGGGGGTGCGCGTTGGGGGTGGGGGGAGCTGCTAATATAAGAACTCGCATAGCCAGTCAAAAGTCTGAAGCAAAAGACAAGTGAACCTTTGTGTGTTTGGTTACCTCCCCCAACGTCCCCATCGTAGAAAGCTCATTGCAAGCTGGACATCCACATGTACAGTTAGAGGCTTGTTTGTGCGTCAACAAATGAAAATCCATCCTGTGCGTGGGGAAAGCTGGATCTTATGTTTTTCTCCCTTAATTACATGGTACAGTGGTTTTTGTGGAAGAGTGGAAACCATGTATAAGCATAAATGTGGGCTAGAAGGGTGCAGAACAGCACAGCAGGTGGTAACAGGGCTATGCTCTCATAATCTGGGTCTCTCGTATGGTTTCCTATGATACCGTTGGGTAGGACTCAGGATAATAATAGCATTTAGCATCAGCCGTGTGAGCTGGCTTTCACATAGCTTGATTGGGGCTGGCGGGAACAGTGCCGGATGCTATTTTTAATCTCTTTAACTCCAAGAATTTGTAGTCCTCAGCTCCTGGGTGAACAAGCTGCACTGCTTCTGGAGGGTTTGCTCTCACGACACCCCACACTCTAGAACAGCATCAGGCGATTGCAGCCGCTACATTAGACAGTCCTTTTGCCTAAGGTGGGACAGAGGTTGCCTACTAAGCATTCCCTACCTCCTGAGAACGGCATCTCCCAACAGTGGCTAAAGGAACTTTGTCTGGGTTCCTGTGACCCTGGCATGGAAGCCATGTGCATAAGCATCTGTGTGTGTGTTAAGGGTTTTGCTCCTTGCTGCAGGGGATTGTCACAGAGAAATGTGACTTCTGCCATCTTAGAGAGAATGCCATGAGGAGAAAAGAACTGAATGCACCCAGTGGACCACAGCAAAGCTCTCGGGGCCACAGGGAAGGATAGTAGTCAGCCCAGAACCATAACAGAAATAGAACAGCCTTCTTAGCTGGAGTGCCGGTCTCCTGCCCCTGAAAGTACAAGTGCCCAGTGTTGGATGAGCCCACAGCCCCGCACCTCACTTAGTTGCTAAGCAGAGGAGTTAGGGTGGAGGGGTGGGGGAGAATGCTCTTATCTGGTTACATTCACATTAGTGGAATTCAGTGCAGCAGAGATGCTGTTTCATACACAGCAGGGAGGTCTTCTGGTTAACCAATTAGCCTCAAACCACGCGTAGCTTGTTATTACACAGGGTGGGTTGTGCTGCAAACAAAGCCAGGTGATCACCCCATTTTTGGGAGAGCTGCTCCTTCAGATAGGCTCAGCTGTGATGCTATAAGCACTGGGATATTGAAAGGGGAAATTTCACCTGCAAGTTGCACTGTCTCCATCCCAATCTGTGGGCCTAGTAGTGGGCCTGGCCCTGTAGGGACCATTTCTGCACAAACAGGTTGCTTTTCATACCTCTGCCTCTGTCAGTTTCCAGCAAGGAAATGGAGGCAGCTCTGAATGAATTTATGCTGACAGTGGCCTTTTTCAACCAACGTAGCAGTCCACTGGAAGAAAAAGGACTCGATGCTTGGGCCTTTTTAATGGCTCCCTACAAAGCTTATGTATTATGTATCCACAGGGCATAGCTCCTCCCTCCGCTGGCCACTGAGTTTGATAGTTCAATAGGTTGAGTCAAATGCCTCATCAAGAAATAAATATATTTGAATGTTGGAAATCTGGGGCATTGGCTAAAAAACCAAATGGCACTGCTGTGGGTCTCAGCAAAGGGAGGTAGGCTGAAGAGTAGCATAGCGCTAGGAAAAATGATGGTAATTAGCAAGAACGGGGGTCTAGAGCCACAGGTGACGTGGACAGATGAGCTGGTGCCCCAGAATAAGAAAACAAAGTCCCAGAGCTAAGTTCAGAGGTAGGGTAAGTTGCTGAGATGGAAGGACTGGAATAGGCAGTGCAACAAATGGGGGGAGGGTGTAGAAGGGGCTCATGAGGCCTGGTCTAGCCTGTACCTTACAGCTGGTCCATTTCCTGACAGGGCCCCCCCGTGTGAACAAGTTCAACTGACCATTTGCCTTGGCTGGGTTGTGGACTCCCTCCCGCGGTCCAAATACACCCCGTGCGCAGCCACAGCAGCAGGGGAAGGGCCCGCACTGGTCACTGCTGACTTTGGGATCCCAGAAACCCCTTAGCTGAGGGGACAGCCCTGAAGGTTTGGAGGGGTCTGCCAGATTATTCTGCCTCAAAACCTTCAGGGGAAGCCAGCGCCAGTTACAGCAATCCAAGCCTTCTGTAAATACAGGCCTTGCCCCCATCTGGGCCGGGCCTCCCTGCTTCACCCAGAAATGCTGGTGGCAGCTGTGAGCCTGCGGAGACCGTGGTAGCATGTCCCCCAGCAATGCTTTGCGAGCTAGGGGGGTGGCAGGCCACAGTGCAGAGGCCCTTGCCCCCCCACCTCTGGCAGATCTACTGGGAATACTGCTTTAGGCTAGAAGCCACAGGGGATGGCCTCCCCCCCCCCCAGTACCAGCAAACTCCTGAGCATTTGCAAGCCCTCCAATGGAGTTAGGCCAGTTGACACTAGCTGAGGCTATGGTCCCAGGAGCTCTGGCTCTTCTCTCCTGCTTAGGGTATGTCTTTCTGGGAGCCTGATCCAATTCTCATGAAAGCCAATGAAAATACATGAGTGGAAGTTGGATTACTCCACCCCCCCGTCCCCAGGGGGAGTACTGCACTCTTAGCCTATCACCATAGGCTAGAGATTGGGGAGGGGGAGGCTTTTTTGCCATTGACTCAATGAGCTTTTCACTCCTTGTCTCCTTATTTCTCTGAATACAGTCAGGCACATTTTTGAGTGCGACACAATAATAATTTAGGCTCTGAATTTGCCACCCACTTTCTGGAGCAGAACGATACATGCCAAGCAAAATCTTAAAGCGTTAAACCGAATTTGCCTGTGTGGATTTCCAGGGTAACAGGCTGGCTGTCTTTTTCCTCTCAATTTTGAGCAAAAATAGGATGTTTATAGTCTTGAACAGTTGAAAGCACATAAATAGTTCAGCTAATCAACACATTTCTGTATTAATAGCTTAGGCAGTGCTGCAACTGGCTGCTTAAGAGGTGCTTTTTTTCTTTATCATGAGCTTTAAATTCATCCCTTTTAATTGTGTGCTGGGGTGAATTCTGTGCTGGTGAACAGGGTTGGACTGCGAGCACTGGTGGCTGAAAGGAACAATGGCCATGAAACAGATACAGCAAGGGACAGCTTTGAATCAGACCCACCCTACCTTGCTGTCTGGATCATCTTGCTCCTCAGGCCTCTCCCCCATTTCTCCATCCAAACCCTGACGCTTCCCTCCTTCCTG
>ML677085.1:5486346-5873814 GCA_007922155.1 Mesoclemmys tuberculata
CCATTTAGGAGCAGGCAGGGCCGTGGCTGGAGGAGCCAGGAAGGAGGCAGTGTATTGATAAAGGTGGCGCTTTGCTCCGGGAAGGCGTTGGCACTGGGGTTATTTCCTGGAGGGTGCATTGAACGAGGCCATGATTCTGCAATACCGGGAGAGGCTCCCAGGGTATGGGAGTGGGGCAGGGGTCTGGGGGGTGTTTTCACGGGGTTGGGAAAGACTGAGGCTGGAAGGGGTGGAGATGGCAATGCCTGGAGGTGGCAGCGACATGGGCAGCAGAGTATCAGTGATAGCCATACGAATGGCACAGGCACCAATGAGCCGCTATATGGTATTACTGCAGATCCCTCTTGCTTTTTACCCAAGGATCTCAAAGCTGCTGACCATTGCACACCAAGTCTCTGCTCCTGCAGTGAGCTCCTCAGTCCTGTGCCCTGCCGGGCTTGTGACACAAGCAGGGCCCACCCCTGCACAGCCTCGGGGATAGGAAGTGAGAAAGACGAATGGTGGCTCTGAACGGAAAAGGCAGGGGAGGGGCAAACCACAAGGGAAAAGGTGCAAGATTTCTAGTTGCGTTATGGGGCAGCATGAACAGAAGGCCACAGAAGTTGGAAGTGGGGACTTGTAGCATGTCCGCTTCAGCCCCCACGCAGGCTGCATGCAGAACAGCATGTAATTACTCTGAACGCTAAAATCAGGTTCAACAGCACTCCTCTTCCTAGACGTTGCATGGGATAATTAATGGACAGCAGCTAGCTGGGCCCTGCATCTTCTCCAAACATCATTTCCCACAACACAAGGCCCCTGCAATGCTGGAGGCTTAGTACTGATTCTGGGAGAGCACCCCTCCAGAGGTCTCAGCACCACTTTTGGCAACAGGTGCTAGGATAATAGGTGTTTCTTGGAGGTCTCTCAGCCAGTTATTGGCCTCACCTGATGCTGGTTAGCCTATAATAGGCTGCAGGTTCACAGGCCAAGAAATCATGACTGAAGGGCAAGGTCCCATTTGAAATCTAGTTCTGAAAGGAGGAGTAAGAGGCATCACACTGATCAGAAATGAAAAATAATTCATTCCCTGGCTTTCCTATATGAGTTCCTTTCCTTGCCCTGGCAGCTGCTTCAAGTCCCAGTTCTAATTAGTTGCCATGGCACCCAGTAGGCAATCAAAATCTTGATTCTGAGTCCACTCCCCTCTTTGCTGGAGTTGGTCTTCCTGCCTGGCCTTCCTCCACCTGTGGCTGTCTCAGACCTTTGCTGAAGGATAGGCTCCTTCATGAACACAGCTGGTAACTTTACATCTCACTTGTGAGCTTGTGGTGCTGTTCTCGCCCTGCATTGGGCATTCCTTTCTCTTCTGTTGTGTTATCTTATATCTCAGCTACCTGCAGGCTGTTAGCTGAATGGGAAAGCTTTCCTCTCCCTCAGGAGGAGAACTCCTGAGGAAGACAGTCCGTGCTACATGCTGCCTGCCGGTCCTTCATTTTCCTGCACGTTCCATCCTAATTGCAAGTGTTGTGGCAGTGTTAGAGCTGAGGGGTGCGCATGGCATGAGGTGACATGTCTGAAATGCAGTGTCAGTCAATGCTGAGCAGCTGTGTCTGGGGAGCCCCACACAAGAGATCTGAGCAGACCTTGGAGTGGTTTCTTTCTCCTCCAGTGCTTGTTTATGCTTTACCTCATTGTTCCCCCAACAATGGTGCGAACAAACAGTGCGTGTCTTTTTGAAGACAGAAGTGGCGGTGGTTAGCGCTGACTGGAGAACACGCCTCTCCCTACTGACCTCCTGCGTCGGGTGTTCATTGCACTGGCTGTGGATAAGGAACTTCAGGCAGGAGCTCCATGGGGCTGGGACCCCCAAGAAACCCTCCTGCCCAATAGGGCACCCCAGCCTCTGGTGGGGCATGAAAGTCCTGCACGTTCAGACTGGGCAGTTTACTGGTGGGTGGGTCATTTGGACAAGGCCTTAAAAACTGAGACATGAATGTCGTCTGGGGCTGCTTGCTGAAGGTGGGAGCTTGTCCTAGTGTCGGCTTCGCTGGCTTAGGCGGGGGGGTACAGTCACGTGCCTGTGGGCAGCTGCTGCCGTAGTGGTAGGTGAAGTGATTGCTGCACGTTCTGGGTGGAAGCCTTCAGGGCCAGGACAGTAAAAGCTCCTGTCACTAACCTATTGTGGCACTATGCTTTTGCCATTCACAGCTCTCCAGTGTTATGTAAACCCACATATGCACTTTCCCCCTATGTCAGTGTTCTGCCTAGGAACCACAGCCCAGTGATTGGGCCCACAACTCCTGAGATTTATTCCTGACTCATTCTGTTGCCAGAAGCAAATCACCTCCCTCCTCTGTGCCTCAGTTTACCTCCTAATTAAAAGTATAACTGCCAAGTTTGGGGTAGCTGAACATGTGATATTTTATGCATGCTGTTGAATGAGAGCTTGCACATATGTCCCATCTTTCAACCCTGCCATAGTCTCTCCCTCCTTTGATTCCTTGGCCTGTTCTTCCCCAGGAGCACTTGCTGCTGCTTCCTGGGGGTTCCATCCTGGCCTGGTGCCAGAAATGGGATCCAAGAGAAGGGGCAGAGAAGCTGCTTGAAGCCAGGTACCATAGTGGCCCTTGAGGGCAGAGGGAAGGAACTGCAGTGGCATGAGGAGCCAGCCAGGCTGAGGCAACAAGTGAGAGGGCTGTAACACGCACAGTGTCGGGCAGGATGCTTGGAAATTGGTAGCCCCTGAAAGAGGTGCTGTCAATTGTTAAACCAATGTCCTCTTAAAGATCAGAGCTGAATCCAGCAATCATGCAAGGTGCGGGGGGAAAAGTCTGCAGCTATGACTTGGCATGTGTGGGGTTTCCTCACACATCTTTTGCCGGGCATCAGAAGAAACTCATGTGGCCAAGTTTCCATGAGCTCTGCACTAAAATGAAAGCGTTGTAAAAATGCTAGTGATAAATATTTTAGTGCTATCCCACAAGTGAAGTTTTTGGCAAGATTGACTTTAAATTTGCACTAAGATATTAGCTGGAAGAATGAGGGGGACATGGTCTAAGAACTGTGTCCTGAATATTTATGGCTTTGAAAGGAAAGATTTATTCCCTGACATTTCTTCCAAGTGTAAATTAAACAGAGCTCAGATATTTGGGGAGGGGGAAGGGTGCACGTGGGGGGAGGAATACAGAGAGTGAGGGAATCCATCTAATGAGCAGGCTGGCTCACTTATTTATTTCTAACGAGCAGAATCTGCTCAGAAGTCTAGGCGAAGCTTGAGGTGAAATAGTGGCAGAACTGAAAGTAGAAATAATAATCTATTGCTCTTTTGCAGCATCTTGCATCCCAAAGATCCCCCAACGCTTTAAAGACTCTACAGTATATAGACAATTGTCTCAATTAACTTACTGCTGAAATACTATATCTGGCTCTTGAGAAAAAGGATGACGAACCAGCACTCCTAGTGGCAAATTTGGGGGAGGTTTCCAGCCAATGAACATATCACCTATGGGAGCTTTATTTCAGAGGAATATTCTTTTCTAGAGATGCCTATACCCTGATGCTGAGATGTAGCAATAGTACCTTGTGTTGGGCTAATCTTGTGAGACTTTACAGGATCAGAGATGGCTGGGTCAAAAGTTGGGCTAGTGACTTCCAGGGAAAAACTGGGTGCTACAGGACGGTGGGTCTACAGGTAGCATGATGCTTTCTGTCGGCATTAAAAGGCACACTGTGAGGCTGCTGGAGGTCTCCTCTTTTGAGGTGTAAAACATAGGTCCTGACCACTTGTGGCCACTATAATGCCAATGACAACGTTGAAAGACTCTGAGTTCCTCCCTGAATTCCTACTCGGTCAATCTCATTGAGCGCCACCCTCCTGCAAGTGTAATTGCATAGGGGATCCTTCATTTCCGGCCCTAAAACGGTTGTGCAGTGTTGCTGTGCACTGCCAAATGGCTGTTGTACTCCAATCCAGAGGTGGCTGCATTTCAGTGGTAGGCAAAGTCTTCCCTAAAACACCTCTCATCTGCCCCAGAGGGTGTCATGAGGCTTAATGAATGTTTGTAAAACACTTAATGCTCCTCTATTATAAAAGATGGCATAGAAAGGCAAAGTATTAAACTTAATTCTTCCTGATTAATTGTAGATAAATCTATCTACACTTTGCAAAGGGGCTTTTACTTGGAAAAGGTCGCCAGCAGGACTGCTGATGCATATAGAATCCATGGAGTGGATGGCACAAGCAACTTCAGTGACAAAGAGCTGGCTGCAATTGGCTTCCAAGTTTCTAATATAGCTGAGGATCTTCCCTGACAACAGTTCTTGTAAGATCTGTGGCCTCATCTGAATGAGAATGAATAGAGTTCCCTTCTGAGTCAGACCCTGAGACAAAAGCATTCAGGCAGATCTGGGTTTGGAGATTTGAAACTGCAACATCTCCTGGAATTCAAACAGATCTGAAGTTCTGGTTGTAGCTCATTTCTGATTAGTAGCTTGCCTTTCACAGAGACCAGATGAATGCACACAGCCTTAAAAAATAACTGGCAAAGGGACAGAATACAAACAGAGGAGAGGGAAACCATGCAGGATCTTTTTTCCCCACTTCCTCTCTTTTACTCATGTGAGAAACATCTTTCTTATGGAAAGCCACTTGCTGGGGATTCTACTATTTTAATTTGGTAGCTCTGGTAATCACTCTGCACTCAGGTACTCTGCTCTTCCTGTTTCTAATGGCTGCCCTAAAGACAGATCTTCAGGATTTTTTTAACTTGCGTGTTTGCTTTTCCTCACCTAATCGGAAGCCATTACAGCGCCATTCTAGTAAGATCACTGATACACAACATTTCCAAGCTTTACTGCTGCTTCCTCTACAATGCCGTCTCCACTTGTGTTTTGTTTGTTTGTTTTTACGTGAGTTGCTATAATAAAACCCTGAACAAAGTTAAGGGAATCTGACAGGGCCAGGTTATTGTGGTAGAAACAGTGAGGGGACCATAATAACAGAAATGGCTTCAAATGCAACGGCTATGGAAAAACCTATATTAGAGAGAGACTCAAATTCCAAAGTTTAGGTCTGCAGCTATGCTTCTTGAAAGTGTGTTTGGGTTTGGATCTGGGATTTTGAACTGACCCTTTATAAAGACAAGACGAAATTGCGAATTCTGGATCTGGATTTGGAACCAAGTTGTCCCAGAGTCTTGGATCTGGGGTTTTGGTCTGGGCCCATCTCTGCACCACACGAACCATGCAGCCAAATGACCCGCGTATGGAAACGGGTTTGTAGCGCAGCTCTACCAACAAAGTCTCACTAGTTTTTGTTTGCATTCCCTCATTCCCGCTTCTGGAATGAAAACGTGATCTTGGGATTCTACTTCCTTCCCTGAAGGGTTGGCCCTGGGTTTTGCATCTGGGCCATGTCTATGCTGCAGGGACCAGACCGGCATAGCTACATCGCTGCAACCCAAGTGTAAACCCAGCCTACAGTGACAGAAGAGGGTTTTCCATCGCTGCAGGAACTCCACTTCCCTGAGTGATGGTAGCTAGGTTGACAGAAGCATTCTCCCATCAATCTAGCTGTCCTTATGCTCAGGGTTAGGTTGACAAAGTAACCTCCACTGGATCAGACCCTAAGAGAGCAAAGGCAGAATGCTTTAGGCGCATATAAAGCGCATATAAAGGGCTATCACTAGCCCTTTGTTAATGATCCGACTCTCACTGATGCCAGTGGCAAACAACCGTCCACTTCAACAGGAACAAGACTGGCTCCAGTGGGCATCACTGACTGTCTTTCCATGGGAGCCAGCTGTCTTTCCCTACGCGGGGGCATGTGCTTTTGGACATTGCCTTTCCCTCCAGTGGAACCTGGAATTCCTGTTTCCCCTGGATGAAAGGGAAATAAATGGATATAGCCTTCTGTCCCTGTCAGTCTGCGGTCAGCTCAGCCTGCTACCTTCTCATCATCCGGTGTTGGAGGTTAAAGCAAACACCTGAATGTACCCACCCTGCACCTATTTGGCAGAAAGCTAAGCTAAGCCGAGATGTTTGGAAGTCCTAATGTGAGGTTTGATATCAATTCATTCATTCCCCAAATAGCTTTCTCTCTCATTGGATGGCTTCTGGCCATGGGGATGGTCCAAGCCTGTTCTGACAGGCCTCTTATCTGCCTCCAAGCTGTTGTTGCTTCCTCTGTCTCTAGTTTTGTGTGGGAGGTGTTTGTCTTTCTGAACTTGTGCTGACTGAAATGTGTACTCACTTATGCCCAAACACGCACTGATAGCACAGCTCAATGCTGAAATTCTCCAGCGATTATTTACGTCTCAGTAACATGTTTTATTGCTAACAGGAGTATCCAACAGTTTGGGGAGGGGGCAGGGGGTTGTTATTGAAGACTGGTGAAGTCTCAGTACTTCTCTTCCTCAGTAAGCTTCCAGCCACTGAGTCACACAGCAAAACAACAGACAGTGCGCTAGCTTCTGGGTATTTTCATCGATTTCAAGGCCAGAGGACCACTGTGATCATCTAGTCTGACCTCCTGTACAACATGTGACACAAAACTTCCCCAAACTAATTCTTACAGCTGACCTCTTAGAAAAACATCCAATCTTGATTTAAAAATTGCCTACGAAGGAGAATCCTCCACAACCCTTGGTAATTTTTTCCAGTGGTTAATCATTCTCCCTATTAAAATCTTATGTCTTATTTCTAGTCTGAATTTGTCTACTTTTCATCTTCAGCCTTTGGATTATGTTATACCTTTCTCTGCTAAATTCATGAGCCAATTATTAAAAATTTGTTCCCCATATAGGTACTTACGGAGTGTGATCAAATCACCCCTTACCCTTCTCTTTGTTAGACGGAGCTCCTTAAGTCTATTTAGCTTATCACTATAAGGCAATTTTTCCAATCCTTTAATCATTCTTGTGGCTCTTCTCTGAACCCTCTCCAATTTCTCCACAATTCAAGAAGAATGTGGATACCAGAACTAGGCACACTATACAGTAGCAGTTGCAGCCGTGTAAAATACAGAGTAAAATAACCTCTCTCTTCCTACCTGAGAGTCTCCTCTTTATGCACCCAAGGATTGCATGAGCCCTTTTGCCACGCACTGGGAGCTCAGCTGATTGTCCACCACAACTCCCAAATCTTTTTCACAGTCACTGCTTCCCAAGGTAGAGTCCCACATTGTGTGAGTTCTTTGTTCCCAGCCTACCTGTGCCGGGTTTGATGGTCCCTACAAATAAGTGTAAAGTTTTGAACTCCACAACAAATACTGTTTTCTGAAAATGTCTGTGTAATAAGGCGGGTCCTTCCTTTTGTTACTCAGCTGGGACCCTGAACAATTTTTAGCGTGACTTTCTGTCCACCCTAAAGAATCTCTTTTGGTAAAGGAGGAGATAAAAGAAGGAAGCAGATTTCATCTTTAGAATCTCAATGTTTTCTTGGCCCAGAGTGTAATAAGAATAAAGTCCTATTAGAAACTGCCTTCTCCCATCTTGGATACAGAAGGATTTCATGTCCCTTTAAGGCCTGGATTATGTCTGTCTTGCTTCTCTAGGGACCAAGATGGCTGCTAGAATAGCATGTCTCTTCACATCTGCTCCCTTCTGAAACCAAAACAAGATAGCACAGCTCTGAGATGTGGAGAGCCCCTTCCCCAGTGAAACTGAGGAGGTTGGCTGCTCTGCAGGAGCTAGCATCTGGGGAAGAGGGCATAGGTTTGGCCTCTCATTCAGTACAAGACTTGTTCTGTTACTTTTGGGGTAAGCAGTTTTGGGAAGTAGATCCCTTTTCATCCTGCCTGTTCCCACATTTTAGCTCATCTTTGGCTTCTGAAACTGCATTTGGCTTGGGTTCATCTCAGTCTTACCCGCTACTAGCCCTCAGTGGAAAATAGGGGGAGCCTCCTGGGTTTCTGAAGAACACCATGTTGGAGAAGCTGGTGGTTGGCCATAAGGATATGACATATACTTTGTATCACACAGAAGGAGGGAGATAAGGGCCTTGAGCTGCTCCACAGTGACTGACAGTTCTGGCTGATCAAGAGTGGAGACGTGTTCCTATCACAGCCGGCTCTCATGTTGGCAGTCTCTGCAGAAGAACCAATCACTGCACTATGGAGAGTGAACGACCCTCACTTGCACTTATAGATGAGTCCCTTCAAGGCCAGGTGGAGGCATACTGCTAGGGCGAGGTCTCCTTATTCCTAAGGAGAGGGAACAGAATAGGCATGAAGGATGCTTACCAGTGGGAAGACAGAGGGACACAGCAACAGGACTACAGCTACTTGTTTCTGCTCAATTTAGAAGGCCAGCTTCATAAGGGCATGCTGGGGGGAAATATTTCTGTTAGAGGGTAGTGATGCAGTGGGGGAAATGTAAGTCACCAGGGGAGCAGATTATATGTATTGCTTATATATCACAAGGGCAGCATGAGGAAAACCTGCCCTGCCACTGTCTGCATTGGAGCTGCCCTTTGCCTAATCAAGCTGTTTGTCTCCCAGGCTGTGCTCCTGCATCTTCGCTTTGCACAGGGTCCATGGACTGAAATAACTTACAACCATCCTCTGGTGGCTCCACGTATCCAAGTGCATCAGGCATCCTAGGGGAACACTGGGTTGCCTGCTGCTCATGTTCATCAGCTATGGATAGACAAAGTGCTTCAGATCCCTCTGTAGGAAACGGGCTTGCCAAGCTGTGGGTAGATTACACAGTCAAGCCACCTTCTCTGCTAAATGGCCTGAACTCTGCTCTAAAGCCGGAGTATTTCCACCGATTTATTCATCGCAGTGGAATATAGGACTTTTTTTAAGTCTCCAATGCTCCTCAGCCTGCAGAAATGAATTTGGGCTGGTGTATCCAGTTCATTACTCTTCTGTCTCTGAAATCCAGGCTTTCTCGTGTAATCCAGGCCGAACCACCATGTTACCTGGTAGTACTCTCTTCTCAGGAGAGACCCTGGGAGGCTGGCAGCTCAGGGCTGAGGTGCAGGCTGCAGAGATGTTGAATGTTATTATTATAATCATATTCCATCAGTAGTGAAAGCACTAACCAGCAGTTGTAGTGAGCAAATTATGCTCTGCATTATAAGGCTGAGGAGCAGCTGCCCGTGCTTCACCTGGCTGTAGTCACAATCCTTGGTTCCCTTTCCTCATGGCAACTGATCTCACTCCTGCTGTTTTACATGAGGGTGTTCATCTAACAAACTGGAGTGGCCAGTCAGCCCTTTGAAGAAGGAAGAGGGCACGTCTCTTTTTGTATAGGGATTATTCACTCCCCGCTGAAATGCAGGCACCTCTGGTGTGAAGTGAGACAACAGGCAATGTGGCAATACACTTTAACCTGAAGGTCCTGGGTAATGTGTGTGGGACACCCAGAGGAAAAGAGGATTCCTTTTTTCTAATTAAAAAAAAATTAATCAAACTCTTCCCACCCCCACCCACTGCTCTGAAATCAGTGGCTTCCATAAGTAATGGAAGATGATCTCTTTAGAGCTGGTGTTGTATGATGCAAAATGATAGGCTAAGCGCTCTGATCCTGAACTCCTTATGAGTATGTGTGGGGGGAGAGAGGGTACTTTGGTGCTCTTGTTTTGCTGGTGGGGAGGAAGAAGGTCACACCACCATGTTTTCGTGCTTTGATGCTGCATCACGGTGCTGCAGCGTCTTCATTGTGACAATGTCTTTGTGCACTGATGCAATGTCATCAGGCAAGGTTGTACCACTGTTCTCCTGCCATGATGTCCTGGCTCCAAGGGCTCTGCAGGATGGATTGGCATGTTCATGCTGATAGGGTAGGGCAATGGGTCTATTTATCTTGCATGGCTTTCCCACAAATGTTGGGACACGATAAGTAGTCATCTCCAAGAGGGCTCATCTAATGGTGCAACGAGTCTTCTCCCTCCACTCCCAATTTAAGGAGTGTCATGTTTTGGCCAAGGAGGAAGGAACAGTCCAAGGGCTCCCATGCCAGGGCTTGGTTGGCTGGAGGGGTCATCTTCAAGAGATGTGATGACTTCATTTTTCCAACATCTGAGCAGGCTGCCTCTGTGGCATGTATAGCCCATGCCATCCTAGAGCAAGCATCGGGCACCTGGATCTCCTACATGCTTCCACAAAATGCTCTTGCTAGGCCAGTGGCCCAGTAATTTTGTACGGATCTGCAGTGGTGATATGGTGCATTCATGAGTCTATTGATGAGTCTTCTGCATCCTTGGTTGGTTCCTCCCTATCCCCATACACTAGATATTCCTTATCAGTGAAGGAAGTGGCACGAGATCTGATCCCATTGCCAGGAGCCCCAGAGTTCCTGGATGGATGGGGGAGATGAGGAGGAGGTGGACACTCTTAATGAGTTTGGTGGTATATGTACAAAATGAAAGGGAGGTGCACAGCAAATTTCAGCATTTATTGAGTGAATGGAAAAAACTATTTTTCCTACAGCAGATTTCATTGTGATTTCTGATTGTGCAGGACTATCACATTGGTGAATATTCTATTTGATTGTCTGCTTAATAAAAGAGGCAGATTCTGTGTGTATCTCCCTGAGAGAGACAGTGGAGTGGAGGAGAAGTGGTTTTAAAAACTACCTTCATTTTCAACCGAATTTTCTGGTTTAAACCAAACACTTTGGGTAAAAGATTTCTGTTGTGCAAAACTGGAAACTTTTTCCCCTGAAAAATGAAATTTATTTTAATGAAAATGTTTTTTTGGAAAACAAGCACTTTTTTTTTTCCCATCCATCTTTAAAAAATTTTTTTTGGGAAATGGACATTGGGGAAAAAAAGAAAACTCTGAGTGTGTGTATTTTGAAAATAGCATAAATCTTTCTAGTGATGGCCGTAATCTCTATAGAATTCAGCACTGCAGACTCTCAACTTCCTCCTGACAAACCGTCTTCAGTATGGGTTGTGTTTGCCAGAAGGAAAGACTTTCATGGTTGGGTAGTCTCTTCTGGCACTTTAATAACCCCTGCAAGTCACAAGAATGATGTACAGGCCTGAGAGAGAATCATCCTGACACATTTATAATTCTTAATATGCTGCCTCTCCACCTGGCATAATCTATGCATTTGTCCTGGTGCTCCTGGGTGTGAACATGTCACAAAGTCTCAGGCCAGAAGACACACGCAGATTATCCCGCCTGACCCCTTGTACATCACAGGCCACGAATTCTTACCCAGCACCTGCATACCACGCTCAACAACCAGAGTCAAACCGAAGTCTCGCAGACCTCAGGAGACTATTGGGCGCCCCAGACAGGACTGAGGTGCACCATTGCCCATGGCCCCGGCAACAGCAGGGAAATGGCTGAGTTATACCCAGTTGATCCTGGCAAGTGACCCATGGCCCATTCTACGGAGGAAGTCATGGCCTCCCTTCCCCCACTACCCCTAGCTCCATCCCAATGTGACCATGGCGAAAATTCTTTCCTGACCCTCAATATGCCACCATGTGAAAAGTGTGTATGTGTGAACGTGTCTGTGCATGGAGTAACTCTTACACACATAATAATTTACAGCGGTTACTAAGACAGTCAAATAATGCACAATTAATAAAACACACCAGGGCGTGCACACTTATTACTCTGCCTTAGAGGTGCAGTGTGCCCCACCCTGAAAAGCGTTGCAAGTTCCTAGGAAATGCCATCATGTCCTTGCAGGTTTGGATATGTTCAGTCCCTTATCCTCCCTCCTGTTTATAGCCTGTGACAGGAGACAAGTGGCTCCGTTTGTTGGTATGATCCATTTATTTAGTACCTGGATTGGCTCCCCCTCCTCCCACTCACTTAACACAGAAGTTGTGATAGGTGAGATCTACACATCTGTGGAAGTTAAAAGCTAAAAGCTCCACTGCTGCTTAACAGCTTTCTGGATCTCCTGCGCATTCAAAAATTGGGCTGGAAATCTTACTAGAGCTGACTTTGTCATGAGCTTTCTGGTTCATTTTGGGCTAATAACACCATCAGATTAGTCTCTCCTGAAGAGGAAGGATGCTGCAGTGGTTGGGCTTGGAGCCTAGGGCTTGACTGAATCCACTTTAATTCCCTGCTCTACCACAAGAGACCTTGAGGAAGTCACTTAGTCTCTCTGTGCCTGTTGCCCATCTGTAAAATGGGGATAATAGCATTGCCCTGGCTCACAAAAATGTTGAGGGCAAATACATGAAATATTATGAGGTGCTCAAATGGCAACAAGGGCCAGAGAAGTACTATAGAGAGCCTTCTGCTTCTGGACTTTGGAAGTGGCAAAACAAGACAAAGGAACAACTTTTTTCTATTGTTTTTCAAAGTTTTTTGAACTGAAAAAAAATTCACTGAGTTTTGGATGAATAAAGTCCATTCTTCTTTCACCCAAATCTATTTGCTCCCTTTCCTTTCTAAAGTTACGGATGGGATAGGACCCAGACGAAATATCTCAGCTTTCAATACAAGAGAGACAAGATTTTTCAAACTTGATCTGTGAGTTTTTTGAGTGCCTAGCTTGAGACCCTTAAAGAGTCTGAGAGTCTCAAGTTGTGCAACCAAAAATTGCGGCTTGCCAAAACAGTCACACTTTATAAGCGGTTACATTTATAAAGGGTTGATAAATGGTTAATGAGGATTATATACTTAGCTCCAAGAGTAGACATACCCTGTGTGAGAAGGGCTGGTAACAACATTCTGGTACGTGGGAAGCCATAGAGAAGAGAAACACTATAATCAACCATGAAATGAGGATTTCAACAGGGTGTGGATTCAAGGCATTGCCACATTCTAGTTGATTTCCAAGAGTCTGACTTCAGGGAGTCCTGGGCAGAACCTTTAAATGAGCTGTGTACCTCTGGGAGGGGACAGTGTGTTCCAGGAAGGAGGGAGTGGTGGAGGCTGTACTTAAAACTCTCACTTCTATGAATGAGTGATGCTGATCTCTATGCTGCTTGCCTCCTTTCTCCTTGGAAGTATTATTCGTTCATTAAAGTTTCTGCCTGGAGACTTGGGGCAGCTTTGATTGAAAGAACCAATTTCCTGAAAGCTAAGGCCTTTCCTAAGGGATGTTCCAGTTCCTAATGACAGGGATTTTCCCCCCCCTAATATAACAGTGTAATCAAAAGACAGGGTTGTGGGGGATGGAGGATGGTAGAAATGATGGCGGGGAAGAGGGAATTTTGTACCAATTTAATTGCAGATCATTTTGATGTGTTGTCATTGGCAACTGAAAGATGAAGAGCCAGGCGGTTTGATGAGGTCAGATACTTAGATTGTAACCTCTCTTGGATACGGACTGTCTTTTCATTATATATGTGTACAATGCCGACCCCCGTGGGGCTCTGATCCAAAACTGTGCTTTCACAATATTAAATAAGTTAGTGAGTTGTCTCCTTGCAGAAATGCTGCAAAATATTAACCCCCACCCAATGTATATGGCTGGGTTTTTTTAATCACAATGGACACAAAAAAAGGAACTAAGAAAAGTAGTCAGCTCCGCCTTTGCATGGTTTTATTGATAGAGTATGCTGACTTTGCAATACTACCTAGTCTAGAGTTGCAGATTGCAAGCAGGAAATTACTCTCTATTCAATTTTTTTTGTTTCATATGATTAGTAAGATAATAGCTGATGTGTATACTAGACACACAGTCATTTCTGTGCATAGGAAAAGTAACATCTGTATGAAAAGTTCCAGAGGGTAGCGGTGTTAGTTTGTATACAGCGAAAACAGAGTTCTGTAGCACTTTAAAGACTAACAAAAACTTCAAAAACAGACTTCAAAGAGAAACTATAGAGCTAGAACTGATCTGCAAACTTGACACTATCAGACTGGGTCTGAATAGGGGACTTGGAATGGTTCTCTCATTACAAGAAGTAATTGTCATGGTTCACACATTCTCACCTTCTAATCAATGGTTGTGAATAAGCCTCAGCTACTCTAACTGTATGGACTTTGCTGTTACCTACCCCACACATTGTTGTACCTTTCCCTTGACTGTATATATACACCATCTATCTGATTTCCATTCCCTGCATCTGACGAAGTGGGTTAAAGCCCACGAAAGCTTATGCCTGCAAAAAATACATTTGTTAGTCTTTAAAGTGCTACAGAACTCTTTGTTTTTATTATCTGTATGGTTGCTTATGGTTTATAATTTTATTCTCTTTAATCCTAAAAAAATTTATTTCCCAAGAGCATCAAGCAGCTACTTGCATGTGTTAGCCCTTTACTTGTTGTTTGAAACTGGTTCCTTTTTTAAAAGAAGCCCCAGTAGAAAAAGAACGGGAAGGTTAACTGGAAAATATACAAATAATGTTGTGTTACTTAAGTGCTAGGCTGCAAGTTCCTTAGCATCTATGATAGGAAGGCCTTGGATGAGCCTTTCTGGAAATATAGCCATGCAAATCAGAGGAGGAAGCGTTACTAATCGAATATCAAGATATAATGCATAGCAGAAAGGAAGTGTTGATGGTTTTTGTTTGTCTAGTAGATCTTGGTGAAGGCTGCAAAACACCCAGAAAGAATTCAAATAAAAACCACAGTTATGCTTCCAAAGACATTCACAGCCCCCTTTATGAGCTTTTGGGGACTATTTGTCTGAGCGAGATCTTTGTTTGCAGTAATGTTCATGGAATGTGTATTTGTTTGTCTGACCTTCGTAAAAATCTCCTCTAGATTGTCACAAATGACGAGTTGTTTTGGGAGCTTCAGTTGTTGGGTATTCAACTAGAGACGCCTTCCAAGGGTCTGACTTTTTCAAGAAGTGCTCAGCACTCACCCTCTGAAGCTAAAGCCTGTCTCAAATGCTGCAAGTTAAGCACCAGTCAGTGGTCGTTTTGGAAGAACTTGTGTTGGTTTGGAAGTTGCCCAGTGAGGGCGCAGAAACGATACCATATGATCCAGATAATCAACTGCATAATGTAAATTGCAGATAGCACATAATCTAAGGGATAGATTGTGAATTATCTATCCACAGAAATATGTTCTCATAAACCATTCACTTAATTTGTTCGTTATGCTTAGTTTTTCATCAAAACTCAAGGCAGGTCTTAGTTAATTTTGTGAACATAAAAAAGGAGCCACATCCTTTAATAAGTTGTCTACGGACAGTTCCCCTAACTCTCGTTTCTAGCAGCAAGAAGAGAGAATGTTTAATCAGGATTAGTATCCAATTTTAAGGAGATCCCATCTGTTTTTATTATTATTATTATTGGTTTATTTTGGATTTGTCTTTTTGACTGACTTCAAAAGATCAGGTTGTTTTGGGTGTTTGGCATCTCTTGGCAAGATGTCAGCAGGCCAGAGCACGACAATTTATTTATTACATGAATTACTGACAGATACATGTTGTTGTGTTTGTGCTCTGAGAGGGACCCCAGTTTTTGGCTGTTAAAGTGTCAAGAGGTTTCTGCCATATGGGAGACAAGGTTCAGTACCTTCCTATTCTATAACTTAAAGTTTAGGGCTAACATTTAAGGTAATTTTCACAGTATCTGTAGCATTTGGGCATTAACTAATAACCTTTCAATTTTTCCTTTGCCTTCTGTTAATTGCCAATAAATATTACTGCAAATAATTTAAAATAAACTGAATCTGTTGAGGCCCTATTGTCAAAATGCCATATAGAAATCTAGTGAGACTGGTCCTGCCCCAAAGGGCTTACAAGTCTAAATATGCAAGGCAAACAAGGGGTTGGAACTTGACAAAGTTTACCCAGTCTCCCCTGGAATACATTAAAATACTAAAAATGTTTCTGCATCCTGTTTTAACTTGTGAAATAAGATTCTTTCAAGGTGAGACTGTAATGGCTTGGTTTGTTCTCCCATCATGCCTCTGAGCTGGATTGTGTAACAATCAAGGTAGAGCCACTTTCCAAAATGTCCACCCAGGCTTTGCTTGAGGTCCAATGCATGCTGGTATATTGGGACGGGATATTTTGGGAGCATTCATTCAACTCTGTGGACACTTCTGTCAAAGCTGGATGTAGTCAATAAAACCTAATTCTGTAGCATTAACTCTGAGTGTATTTATTAAAGGTTCCCAATAACAGCCAACAGGTTTACCTATTCATTGCAAGTCATAGGGTTGAGGGGTGGATAGTGGGTGTATCTCTAATGCTATTTCTACCTCTAAAGGTCTATGTACACTTGCATGTTGCCATCAGCATTTTCTCTTGCCCTCCTCCTTTCTGTGCTGTTGTGATACTTGGTGGGTTTCCATTGATCTCTCTGGTCTGAGTGATGGCTGTAATCATAGCTGAATGTTGGACCTATGCTGGCAGTGTTCTTGGGCTATGGTTCACCTTGGGCTATCCCAGCCTCTTCTGATGCCTATGGGTTATTAGCATGTGCACCTCTTTGTGGTCATGTCTCATAGTATTCCTTGCCATCAGAATCCCTCCCTGCATGCTACAGTCTGCGTTGTTTGCCAGCAGTGTCATTGCAGAGGAACAGATGCAGATGTCCCCTGCCAGGTAGCCTGCTGTGCCCTTCGCCCATTGTCCAAGGAGCAATGCCTGTCAATCCCTGGCAGGGAGCATACTCTATGGAGATGCCAGATTGCCCTGAGCGTTTGCCTAATCAGGGGAGATGGCTCTGCATCTTGGCCACAAGCCATCCAACTTATGAGAGGAGGAAAGGTGGGAGTAACTAGAAAAGGGTTTTATGATATTTAAAGCAATTGGTGGGAGGGAAGGGAGAAAGCAGGGAAAGGGAGAGCGATCGTAAGGAAGGATTTAAAGTGTGTCTTGAACCCAGAAAGGTCATCTTAAGAGGAAGAAGGCAACAATATAAATGTTCTCTTGCCTTTATTTGCATTTCTACCGTTCTCGCTATCCCTCAGCCCTAGGCACCAGGAGCTACAATGGGGAGAGGGATACTGGACACTGGGGTGTCTGTCCTGTGCTCACCCTACTGGCTGGACCTGCCAAGCCAGGGTCTGCTTTCACACTTGAAGCTATTGGGGCAACCCCAGATTTAAACTGTTGTAAGGTCACAGCCTGGTATCAATGGGATACCCTGTACATTCCCTTGGCCATGTCTCGGATAGAGATCTAACTGTGTGCTGATACCACGGCCTGTCAGGCTGACCAGTATTGTCTCTGTCTCCGTGTACTCCCCTTTCTGCCTGTACCCATCTGACGTCTCCTGTCTTGTATTCAGACTCTCTTTGGAGTAGGGACCATCTTTTTTGTTCTGTGTTTGTACAGCACCTGGCAAAACAGAGTCTTCATCCGTAACTGGAGCTCTTTGCTGCTTTGATACTACAGCTGCTAATAATCCACAGGCAGCAGCTCTGCCTAGTGAACGAGAAGACCAGCTTTCTGTACCCTGCTCGCTGGGCTAAATCCATCTTAGCAGGAAGCCACTCTGCCTAAGTAACAGAAGACTCAGTCTGATCCTGAGAGGTGCTGAACAACTCCTGGAAGGTGCTGAATGTCCTCAACTCCCAGTGACTCCAACAGGAGTTGAGGGGGCTCAGCACTTCCAGAGATAGCTGCACACCTTGCAGGA
This sequence comes from Mesoclemmys tuberculata, assembly GCA_007922155.1. Taxonomy (NCBI): domain Eukaryota; kingdom Metazoa; phylum Chordata; order Testudines; family Chelidae; genus Mesoclemmys; species Mesoclemmys tuberculata. The sequence continues at coordinate 5,503,801 of ML677085.1, forward strand.
TCAGGCCCATAACGTGGCCAACAACCATAGGAGATGGAGGCCACCAAACTCGGCAGCTGGCAGACAGGATTTGCACAGAGGTGAAAGGTCAGCACAGTCACTCAGTGATTCAGGCAGCACAGAGGCAGGTTTCTGATGGTGCGTCCTTCATTAGTAGGATTTAGGTTTCTGTTTCCCAAGGCAGACACCTTCAAAGCAGCTGCATCTTAGGACATGAGCCAGAGTCCAGTAACGGCAGTGGAAGTTTTTCCACTTTATTCACTGGGCTTTACATCAGGTCCTAGGTCCTCACACGATTACAGCCTTGCTTTAGAATGGCAGAAATAATTACTATTTTGGTGCAATGGACTAATAGTTACAAAGATGTTGGTCAGGCTTACTACTGATGACTGTGTTTAATATAAACTGTTCTCTAAACCCTGATGAATTGCCGTGCTAATTGCTTTGCAGTCCAATGTGCAGCAATAGCAAGACTAATAGGATCACATAAATCCACCTAATTAATCCTCTGCTATGGCTTATCTATGACTTTGGATGTATACTGTATCCAGGGGTTTTCTACCCTGCTGCCCCTTAATTAGTAAATACATTTATGCACCATATATCCAGAGAGGAGTGGACACAGGTCTAAATTCCCACTACAGGCACTTTGAATGAATTATTTAAAAGCACTAGTGCATCCTCCTCCTCATTATTATTATTTAAAGTGGACTGTTTGGATTAAGAGCTTGGATCCTTTTGCTCCTGGCTTGATGGTTCAAATCAAATCCAAGCTAGAAGTGACCAAAAGACTTTGCTCCTGATGGTTGTTTGCATTAAGTTGGTGGTCCCAGTTTGGTTCCTAGTGGATGTATATCCACGGCTCAATTTCCCCATTCTGAAATGGCATAAAAATCTACATCTCTAAAATGTTTGCAAACCAAAAACCCCCAAATAATTTGGATCAGGCCAATTGAAATATTTTTGTTTTGTTCTGTGGTTTTATTAACCCTTTTAAAAAAAATTATCCTTTTTCCCCTACAAATTAACTTACATTTTGAAATGCAGTGTAGCTACAACCCCCCAAAAAGAACTTTTTGACCCGTGATAGGGTGTTTACCCCCACACAGACCCATGTTAACCCTTTCCCAGAATGAAGTATGTCTATACTGTGATCAGAGACCTGTGAGTGGCCCAAGTTAGCTGACTTGGGCTTACGAAGTTCAGGTTGCTGTATAAAGAGTTTTGTATAAAATTCCAGTGTAGACATTCGAGCTTCGATTGGAGCCTGTTCCCTTAGACCCCATGAGGGGGGAGGAGCTCAGAGCCCAGCTTGCCACCCGAGGCCAAATGTCTACATTGCAATTTTATAGCCTCATGAGTCTAATTCAGCTGATCTGGGCCAGCCATGGGTCTTTTATTGCAATTGTAAGCAGTGGAATGCTCCCGCTATTGTGGGGAACCTTCCTGGCTTATACACTCCGCCGGTGGAGTTGGTTAGTAAAAAGATCCACTCCCTTTACCCAAAGGCCTGCCTGACTTCAAAGATTCCCCTCCCATTCTCCTGTGTGGCAGTCTTTGTAACCCCAACAAGGCTGGCCCCCTGGATCCCTGGGGACTTGACCCCCAACCTTGTCGTGGTCACTTAGGACAGGGTTTGGGTGTCCCGCTCTGGGGGGCTCTCTCCGCACTGGACGCTGCCCTGACCCACGGATCGATGCAGACGGTTCAAGGCAAATACAATTTATTAAACAGCCACCCGTTAAAAACACAAGGAAAAGATGGGAAAGGAAAATACCTACCGCTGCCCATGGGCCCGGGGCCCCACCCGCGTCTGTGGGGTGCGAGGGAAGCTCCGTCTCTCTCCCCCGTCGCAGGCCCTGCCCAGCCCTGGCTGCGCTCAGGGAGGCCGTGGGTCGGACACTTGCTCTGGCGCTGGCCAGACGCCCCCGCGCTAGGGCCAGGGCCCTTCTCCCCACGTCGCGCCCCCCGACCCTGACCCCTCCCAGTCCGGCCTGCGCGGCCTCGGGGCTGGGGCCTCTCCCCGCGCCGGGCCCTGCCCAGGGACCCCCCGCTCTGCCCAGCCGCTCACTCGCCGCTCCCGGCTCCGGACGGCTCCAGCCTGCCCCGGTGCGGCTCTGCTCTGCCCCCAGCCCGGCCCCGGGGCTGCTCCCCGGGCCCCGGTTCTGCTGCCGTGGCTCTGGCCTCAGGCCCCGGCCGCCTGGCTCAGGCTGCTCTGTCCTTAGCTGGGCCCCGCTCGGCCCAGGCAGCTCCGCGCACACGGAGGACGGGACCTGGCCTCCTGGCTCCTCATTGGCCTGTGCGCCTGTCAATCAGGCTGAGCTGGAGTGCTGGCCTCTCCCCACTGGCCCTGGGGGCTGTCCGTCTGAGGCCCCGCTTCCCCTCGGCCCTCCCCCCGCCCTGTGGTACTGAGATGCCCTGTTTCAGTAGGGGGCCAACACAGTGTAGACGGGCCCTGAGTGGCTGGAGTGCTCTCACCCGGACAGTGGGCCAGGCCGGCGGAGGCATAAAGCCCAGCAGGGGCGAGCATGGCTGTGCTCCAGAGAAGGCCGAGGGAGCCCAGCTGGAGGGAGACCGTCCCAGACAAGGGGGGGGCGTTCCCTCGCCGAAGCAGCCTGAAGGAAGGGTGAGAAGGAGAGAGGGGAGAGATGAGGCAGGCGTCTCCTGGGTGAGCGGCAGGCCTAGTTGCCGCTTGCCTGAACCCCTCAGTTAGGGGAGGAGCGGACCAGCCCCGGGATTGTGGGATGGGCTGAGACGTCTATGGAAGGACAGTAAAAGCACCTGAGGCGTGCCCACGAGGAGATGGCTGCCGGCTGGGCTGAATGTTTGGCTAGACTTTGGTAAAAGATTCTGAGGCCCCAGAAGGGGCTGGACTCTGTCAAGTGGCCTGGGCAGGAGGCTCCAACAGCTGGAGTAGGCCGAAGGACTGTGGGAGAAACTGAGGCAAACGTTGCTGCAGCTCCACAGCCAGCCAGGAGGGCGTGCAGTGGGGTGGCAGCTCTGCCACATGACCATTTCAAACCTTCTTTCGAAAGCCAGGAAATGTTGAAACAGACCCTTTGTGCCAACAGCTTCTGTCACAACAAATCACCGGCTTCTGCCCCAAATCCCCACTCATCTCTAGAAGAGAGGCCAAGGAGAGAATGAGCGATGGCTCCTGAGCTACCTTCTCCACTCTGAGAGGGGGCTTGTTGCCTAGGTGGAGGTTTGAGGCTTATTGGCAGGGCAGCATGATTAAAAACTGGCACTGCTGCTGGTCATTAAAATTTTCAGCATTTTCCACCATTTTTCAACAGCTCCACTAAATACACTAGATACCTATTCATATAGCACCTTTTACAAGCATCAAGCCTTGTGGAATAAAACAGCCGTTCACTATAGAAGGATAACTTTACTGGACTACTAAAATGAATCCACCTCCGTGATGGGATGCAACAGCTCTTATAACTACTCACAACACTACCCAACAGTTTTAAAGACAGAAAATGAAGGTAATATCCAATGGATGTAATGGAGACATTTAGGCAGGGAGAATATAATAGTTTATGTGGTGGGAAAAGGGTGGAAGAAGAAAATGAGATCCTTTCCTGGATCAGTAACTGGTTAAAAGATAGAAAACAAAGGGTAGGAATGAATGGTCAGTTTCCAGAATGGAGAGAGGTAAAGAGTGGTGTCCCCCCAGGGATTTGTGCTGGGACTAGTACTGTTCAACATATTCATAAATGATCTGGAAAAAGTGGTAAACAATGAGGTGGCAACATTTGCAGATAATACAAAAGTACTCAGATAGTTAGGTCCAAAGCAGGCTGCAAAGAGTTACAATGTAATTTCAAAAACTTGGTGACCAGGCAACAAAATGGCAGATGAATTTCAGTGTTGATAAATGCAAAGTAATGCACGTACAATGATGGGGTCCTAATTAGTTGTTGCCACTCAAGAAAAAGATCTTGGAGTTCTCTGAAAACATCTACTCAATGTGCAGCAGCATTCAAAAAAGCTAATGATGTTAGGAATCATTAGGAATAGACAAAAAATATCATATCACCTCTTTATAAATTCATGGTACATTCACATTTTGAATACTGTATGCAGATCTGGTTGCCCCATCTCAAAAAAGATATATTGGAATTGGAAAAGGTATGGAAAAGGGCAACAAAAATGATTAGGGGTTTGGAAAAGCTTCCATATGAGGACAGATTAATAAGACTAGGACTTGTCTGCTTGGAAAAGAGATGACTAAGGAGGGATATGATAGAAGTCTATAAAATCACGACTGGTGTGCAGAAAGTAAATAAGGAAGTGTTATTTACTCCTCATAACGCAAGAACTAAGGGTCACCAAATGAAATTAATAGGCAGCAGGTTTAAAATGAACTAAGTATTTCTTCACACAACGCAGTCAACCTTTGGAACTCCTTGCCAGAGGTTGTTGTGAAGGCCAAGACTATAAGGGGTTAAAAAAAAAAGAACTCGATAAGTTCATGAAGGACAGGTCCATTAATGGTTGTTAGCCAGCTGGGCAGGGTTGGATGTGTGTCAGAAGCTGGGAATGGATGACAGAGGATGGATCACTTGATGCTTACCTATTCTGTTCATTCCCTCTGAAGCACCTGGCGTTGGCCACAGTTGGGAGACAGGATACTGGGCTAGATGGACCATTGGTCTGACTCAGTATGGCCGTTCTTATGTTTGTAAGTAAGGTGCTGCTCAGTGGACGCGAGGGTGGCAGAAACTAGCCCTGTGTGTGTCAGTTTACCCATATATAAAATGGAGATAATACATAACCATGTAGCGTGCGCACGTGTGTGAGTAGAAGGGTGCTCCACGTGTCTGTCTGTATGTTGTTATAGAGGGCTAGATTGTGCGACCTCTACTCACATTGGGGAGCACTTACTCACATGAGTATCCCATTGAAGTAAACAAGCAAGAAGGAAGGGATTGCACAGACAGACAGATGCAGAGAGAAACACATGTGAGTTTAGTCCCAATTTATATATGGGGAAACTAAGACACAATCTAGTGCACAGTGTTTTGGGCCATTGCTACACAATATTGTAAGTCGGTTGTTGTGAGGTTTGCTTAATGTTTTTCCAGTAACCGAAGTCTTTGGATAGAAGACGCTAAATAAGCTCCAAGTGTTGTAGCAGGCAGATGAATGATACTAAGATGATGTCATAGGAGCTGCACAAATATTTATTTCATGCTGGCTACAGACTGCAGGCCAGTTCCATAATCTTGAAGACACTTCTTAAAAGCTGTTATTTTTTATCTCTGCCTGAAAGGCTGGACAACATTAGGAAAGAAGAAGAAAACCAAACCCAGCAACCTGCTTTTTAATGATAAGGCAGGAAAGAAAAAAGCGGCAGTAGTGCTGACGGGTTTATACTGACTTCCTGGACTTTAAAGATGCATTATCATCTCTTTGTGGCTGCTCCTGGCTGACTCAGGACATCAGAATTACCCATAAAGAGCTCAGAGGTTGAAAGCTAGGGGGAGAAAAAGGCCATTCAGTTAATTTTTTTTTTTTTTTTTTAAAGGAGGAGAAAAAAAAAAGAAGTTAACTGTCATAGTGACCAGGTCCCCAAATGTTTATTCTCTTCTAAAAGTTCAGACTAGGATTTTCAAAGCACGTTTGTGATGATTTTATACACACATCAAGCACCTCTCTGATCTCCACGTTTGTTTGGTCAGCTGGCAAGGGACTGCAATGAACAGGATTCTTGTCTGTTCAATGCTACCTATATCGCAGGAACAGAGCCAGTAGCAAGAGCATAGGGGGTACAACACGAGGGTCTCAGCTAAAATGAGTTTAGCATGGCTTCAGCGGCTTTGGCTAGCAGAAGGCTGTCTTCATCCCAAAGAGCTCAATAGACTTCCCTCAGGGAGAGGGTCGCTTCTGTCATCATCAAGAGGGAAAGCAGGGCTCCATGATCTTGCTTATGTTTCTCTTAATCTTGCTAGATAAATATCTGTGCTCATGAAAGTTAGGAAGGTCTAAGTCTGTATTTATCAGCCTTCTAGAGGGGTCAGAACCCCAGCTTTCTACATCTCTGCATAAAGAGCATGGTGGCTGCTCAGTTTAGTAGTAGGAGATATATAAGCTTTGATCCCTGAGGGACACCTGATGACCTTGTAAGATCACCTCCTATAAATTAGGCAAAAAGGAATGATGTTGTCTATGACTAGACTAGGGAAGTGTAAGTCAGGAGACACAGGTTTTATTTCTGGGGCCACTGCTTGCTTGCTATGTGACCTTGAGCAATTCACTGTTATTCATGAACCATAAATGGTGCAATTGGTGGGTGGGGATGTAGGAAAGAGATGTTTGCTGAGTGGTCTGCTGTGTGGTAAAGTCAGGCCAGATGGTTACACAAGGGTATACCAGGGCCAGCATGTGAGCCTTAGAATGCTAAAAGCTCTTTTCCTTGCAGGCAGGGGAAAGGTCAATTAGAGGCACTGGGACCCAACTGAGGGCCTACCCCAGGTGTACTTAAACCCTGTCTTCCTTAAAGACCAGGGGGAACACAGGAGAAGAAGAGCAAGGAGCTGCTAGAAGGCTTTGACAGCTAGAGGAGAGATTCCCCTGGACTAGAAGACAGTGTTTCTCTACAGCTGGGGAAGCAGAGAAAGAAAGAAAGACCCTGACTGCTGGAAGGACTGGTGGTTCTGACTCTCCAGGGCTTCACCACCACTCCTGCAGCCCTGGGAAGGAACCACAGCAAGGTACCTTCCTGGGCCTCATATACAGATTGGGACTCTCCGCCCTCCCCTGTGGGGTTGAAGGGAGCTCCTCAGGCCTGAAATAAGGCCTGCACCCAAACACTCTGTGAGAGAGGTGCTGAGGGGAAGGGAAAAAGCCATAAGATTTGTGCAGCTCGGGGTGGAATTACCTCAGGCCCCACTGCCAGAAGAGCCTGTTGCCAGCAGGTGAGACCCAGGAGGGGAGTTGCTATACCACAAGTGTTATATGTGATGTTCTCCAGTTTGATTGGTAGTGGTCCATACCCTAGCTTGTGCCCCTTGTGCTATCCCAAAACAGATCCCTCTGTTTAGACTGGTCCCTCTTTCTCAAGTCCCACTCACTATACCACAACTTTACCTGGCTGGGCCAACGTCACAGCTGGCCTCAGTGGAAGCTGTATCTGTGTAGCAGAGAGCAGAATTTGACCCTTTGCATCTGTTTCTCTAGATAAGTCCTGGCCTCCCTGCAGTCAGTGAGTTTCCCACAGCCCTCAGTGGGACAAGAGTTTAATAACACTATCCAAGTCCATCTGTGATTCTTAAACACCCCCCACCCCCATGAGGGGTATTGAAGGCTTTAGTATGTGTAAAATGCATTAGGATCCCTGGATGAAAGTGCAAAGTATTATTTACCGATCAACCACATCCCCCTGCTACAGATTTCAGACATGCTCTAGGGGTAAACCGCACCATAATTACGAACAAATATTTATTATAAAAGACTAATAGAGGCCAACCTGGGCAGGCAACAATGAGCCTTGTCTGAACTTGCCTTCTGTTTCCCTAGCCGCTCCCTCCTGTTGTTCCTCTTTGGAAATGGAGAGCCCAAGACTTGGAGCATTTGCAGACCGTGCAGAGCAATTTGCTGAACCTCAGCAGTGTACTAGGAGAACAAGCGAAGCCAGGAATGATCAGACTCCTTGCTCTGAGCAGAGGAAATCCCCCCCTCCCCTTCTTCACCCCCCCAGGAATAATTGCATTAGCGGGAAAATGCTTGAGAGATGCTGGGGGTTCCCCATTTCAGATTAGCATAACTGAGGACAAACTTGGAGCGGCAAACTAATGTATAGACCACACCGGGGCTAACGATGCAAATGACCTTCCATAAATACTGGTTTGGCTTTCTTAAAGTGAATTCTCTTGGGCCTCACTTTGCATTCATTTTCTGCAGTGATGCAAGTGGTCAAGTTTAATCTCTATAAATGTTTGTGGGAAAATGAAATCCAAATTTATGTGCACAGGCTCAGGATGTCTGGGTAAGTGCATCCCTCCAGAATTGCCAGGAATATTGCTGCCTGAGCTAATGATCTACTTACCTGCCCTGTATAACAGTGACAAGAGAAAAAGAAAAAAACCCAAATATTTTACTTGTTCATCTTTTTGCAAGGCTGAGTAAGTCATTCAAAAAAAAAAAAAAATCCTTCTGAGTAATACAAACAATTCTAGGTATGTGGTATCTGATGTCAACCACACACCACTGGTACAATAACATAATGAGGCACGTGATTGTACTGGAAAATTGCAATAACATGACAAGATATGGAGTTCTATATTAGAGCCAAAGAACAAACATCCTGGAGACACAAATGCAGCTTGCAATAAGCACATAACAAAGCGTATGGCTAGATCAGACGCCATTCAGCTCTGGGTGCATTATGAAGGCCAAGAAAATAATCTGAAAAAGGTCCTTCCAACATAAGTGCACAAGATGTTCGCTATAAAAATGTAGATCTTTACCTGTCAAATCCTTTGGAATATATGGACTGGCTGTTAGTTTTAGGAGGTAGTTTTGGCCAGTTCCTTAGCTAGTTTAGCTCCATTGAAATCAATTGACACCTGGTGAGGATTTGGTTGTTTAGGCCTAAAACGACCATTCTGAATTCATTGGCTAAACCCTTGGTTAATTTCTATAACTCTTCCTTGTAGGTACAGAAAATAGAGCCCAGCACACTTGGGGAGATAGTTGGCAAGCTGCTATTATTATTTTTAAAACCACTTGGAAAACTCTTTGCTTGTGAATAACCTCCCTCTGGAATGTGCTCCAGACACATGGCAGTTTTAGCGTGTGGGCTCTGGCCTGATGCCAGAGTAAGAGTCACTTTTAGCTAAAGTGTGGGGACTGAGGAAGGTGGGTTGAACTGGAGAGGAATAAGGGAGGAGGAAGAACTGAAAGGGATGAGAATTCAGGCTAGGAGTAAGGGTTGTTTCCAAGAATGCAAGAAACGGCCTCTCTAGACAAAATGCTGGCCATATGTTTCTTTCCTGGCTCTGCAGCATTATCGTGACTGTGTCCTCTGCCATGGTCTGTAACAGTCATGTTTGGAGTGAGGGAGGAAATGGAGCACCCAACAACCATCAGAGTCACCTTTTCAGGCTGGGCAACAACGAAGAACTCGAGCTCACACAAATGTCTCAGAAGCTACCTGCTATTAAAAATGATGGTTTCTCATTTCATTTGCCCATTTTCCTCAGCCTCAGCAAACTGGCTTATGCCAGAAAGACAGGGAACTAATGGATGAACTGTTTAATGCAGAAATTTATTCCACATGTATCTCTGGCACATATGCCACCCATGTAGATGGCCTAATCTTTCAGGGCCCTCTCTCAGACCACTTTTATACCCACCTATTTGACCTCTGAGCCAGTCAAACCACAGTGTCTCGCGGTCTCTCTTGCCAGAAATGTTGAATCATGAAGCTGACGCTAAAGGAGGGAATTTGCAAAGCTGCCTAGAGGGTTTGTTCCATTTTCTAATGAGAAATGGGCATTCAAAGTCCATTCAAAGAAAAGCTCATTCTATCCACTCTGTTTCAGTAAATCCGACTGCCGCTGCTGTTTCACAATCACATTTGTTCCTTGGCAGGCTGAGAGCTGTGTGTATTCAAAATATGCCAGTAGAATGCTGATTATATTTTTATCCCTCAAAAGAAATTAATTTAAAAATCTATTGGGTTGGCTGTGAGCAATACTACACTGAACTTTGAATGAGGGCTTGATGGGCTCTTGTCTTGCCAGTTTATTACTACATTGCCACAGATCCAGTTGGAGTTCTGTCTCCAGAGACTGGCTTGGCATAGAGGATCCCTACCCATTGGGAACATTGGTACCTGAAGTGTGTTCTCTCTGTGAAAGGCAATTTATGACACATCAGTTTTAATCTGCCCACAATTGCCATCTGATATAGAGTGGCAGAAAAGGGCCGTGGGGCAATGGAGAATTGGCCCCTTGTTTGGCTTTTGCGTAGACTACTCCAAGAGAGAAAATTAACCTTCATGCTTTAAGTAGCAGTAGCAAATGAAGTATATCCAGAAACTACCTTGCTCAGAATTCAAGGCCAAATGGGCATGGACTGAGGTGTCCTCTCTCATTACTAGCGGCAATATTACAGTAATGCCTAAATTCCTGAGCTGAGATCAGGGCACCATTATGGTAGGTGCTGCAGAAACACCTAGCGTTTACACCAAACAACTTAGACTCAGCCCCACAAAAGTGGTTAGGCACTTAACTCTAATGGAAGTTAGGAAGCCAAATATCTTTGAGGATCTAGGTTTTATGTTCTAAAAAGGCAAGGCAAACAAATGGGGGGGGGGGAAGAGGCGCAAGAAGTTAAGTGACTTGCCTCATGTCACACAGCGGGTCAGTGGCAGAGCTGGGACTCTCTTGATCCCTCAGCCTAGTGCCAGTGCCATGCTGTCTGGGCCGTGCTGCTTTTTCCACAGGTTGTGCCACTTGCCAGGCTAAGACCCAGCAGATGCATGGGACACGGCTAGGAACCCTGGCTGAGGACAGAACATAAGGTGCTCCACTGCTCCGATGAGAATCAAATAGGTTGGTCAAATGGCAGGAACAAAAACCATGTGTACTTCTGTTCTCTGTGCCGCTGGTCTCCCCGTCTGCAGAATGCTGCTGTGCAAAGCATTCTGAATTCCTCTTACTAATGGTGCTTCACCATATAAGTGTATTACATAGGTGGCGTTTTTTAAGGCTGTCTGGTAGAATATGGATGCCCAGTTTCCATTGCAATGAATGGGAACTAAGTGTCCAAATCCCTGACAATGTCAGCCATGGTTTATTCAGAAAGCCCAGTGCCGCGTTTGCCATTTTGTGCATTGCTTGGCAGAGGTATCGCATTTCTAACATTCAATTTGGAGGATGCAGAGATTTTACAGGGATCAATAGGAAATTGTTAGTAGTGCTGGTTAAAGTTTGGGCCCATCAGCCTTGATCACGTCCCCTTAATTGTGCCCAGGTATGTCTTAGTGTGACTGTTTTCTAGAACTAGTAACAATGTTAAAGGGCTGGTGGATGGAGGTTATTTTTTTACCCAAAAAGTGCTTATGAAATTTAAAACAACTAAACTTGATGTGTGTTTTTCATTTCAAAGTCACCTTGCAGTGCTGGAAATGCCAACACAACAGTGTTACATTAGGCTGCAAGAAACTGAGGGAAACTTGCTATTGTTTGAACTATCACAATGGTTCCTACAGGCTGGATGCTGCACACATAAGAGGTAGTCCCTTTCTGGAAGAGCTCACTATCCATATAGACCAGATAGACAATCAGTGGAAGGGAAAAGAGAGGCCCAGAGACCCTCCCACTGGCTCAGCTGAGTGTAGAACCCAGGTGTTCTGACACACTGTCTGGTGTCCTATCCAGTGGATCATGCCACTTTCGTCTATTTAAATACCCTTTCAATCTTTTAGATGAATCAAATGCAGTGAAAGGTAAAATGAATTTAACCATCTCTTCTGTTCCCACAATTACAGCATTTATGAAATGGGTAAATGCATTTAAATATGATTTTAACCTAACCATCCCTGTTAAGAGCACATGTTCTCTCACACTCCAGCCTTGATCCAATATGCCCACCACAACTTATTGCCACACTGGTTTGATCTGTTGGGGAGTTCACTGAAGTCATTATCTTGGTATATTTGCAAAATTACTCCGCACCAGGACAGGCAAAGTCACATTCTAGTCTCTAATTGCTCTTGGCCTGGCAGCAGGCAACTGCAGAGAAGTCTCCTGGCCTATCTACTTTTTTACTGCCCTTAAGAGAAGTTTGTTGATAACCACGGTGGGAGGGATGGGGAAAAATGCAGCTAACCACCAGAATCCTTGGAAGGTACAAACCTCTGCACCCTTCTGAATAGTGCTGTCCTTTATGAATGTTTGCCATTTCTCCTTTCACAGAGATCTCTCTCCCTCCTTAGTTTCTGAAATGGCTACAAATTCTGCTCTTGGTTCTTGTTTCCATTATTTTTCATCAACTTTAATTGATTCCTTTCCTCTGTACTTTTCCACGTTTCTTTCTGTTATCACAAATCCCTTTTCCTACTCAGTTCCTTAAAGGTCTCGCTGCCAACCCCTGCTGCTCTGAGCCCATGTCACTTATGGACTATTCCCAGTCGCATCTGAATCAATGGCTGACATGCAGAAAGGCTTAGGGCACAAACATGGCTCTGCCATCTCTAGGATGCTGTTTTGTATTATGGCTGCTTTGTTGTGTTTCTTTCATTTAAGGAGGAGAGGGTGTTAGCATATTGTACAATTTCCAACCAGGAGGGTCAGAGCACTGCTTTTTGTCTGCTCCCTGCTCTTTAGAATCATAGAGTTTAAGGCTAGAAGGGACTCCTGTATATCATAGGCCACCAGCAGCTGCACACTAAACCCAACAGGGAAAGGAGACCAAAGTATTACAGCCAACAGGAGACTAAACTTCTCTGTGCCCCAGGCAGAGAATAGGTGGGACTGAGTGTCTGTATCCCCTGCAATTGTAGGAAAATGATTGAGAGAGAATCCTGGTAAGTGACCCATACTCACATGCTGTGGAGGAAGGTGACCCTCAACCCAAGATCACTGCCAATCTGACCTGGGGGGAAATTCCTTCCTCACCCCACACGATGATCAGTTAGACACTGAACATGTGAGCAAGAACAAGTCGTCGTGTTTCTCTCTATCTGTCCCAGCTCACGCTCTTTAAATGCCCAGGAAATATTTGGAATCCCCTTTATGCCTAGGCTTGCGTATCTTTTTTGCTTTTTATTTGCTTTAAAGGAAGATCATGCATCCAAGAGGGTGGTGCCAATTTTGGTGGGTTTATCCCATCTTCACACTGGGCAAGCCCTGGCAGTTTAGAGTTTGCAAAACCTCATCAGATGGGTTTTTAGTCTTGTTTCGGATCCAAGTCGTTTCATCTGAACCCCCAACGTGGGGGAAAGGGGAAAAGGGGCTCCTTGGACAAAAGCAGTTTTGGCCCACCTTTAGTCTGAATGTTTTTAAAATTGGATGGCTGTTTGGTGATCATGGAAATGAGTTGGTGACATGCACTCTGATTTCTAGGCTCAGGAACGAATGGCTGTTGAGACTACCTTACAGCTAATCCATCTTGCATGGGACGGAGACGTCCTGGCTGGCAGGTGCTGGTTGCAGGAGAAGTTAGCATTGTGATAGCCCTCATTGAACTTCTGTGGATAGTGGACTTGTTACGAGGGCTGTCAGTTTAGCACTTTTCATTAGCCCCAAAGGTACTCTAAAATCAAACCACCCCATTAATAAAACCGAGAAGGCAAATGACCTCCTGGTTTGAGCTTTGTTTGATGTTTTTGCTCCAAGGTTGGGCTTTTCTGCCTAGTAGGAATGGATGGACCCTGATCAGAGGGCTTGTCAATCTCTGCTTTTTGTGCATGTTACAGGGAGACCTAATACAGTGAACCTCGCCATGCCTTTGTTCTCAAGTTCTCCAAAAATGGCCAGTGACTTTTGGTGTCCGTTGTGGATGTTCAATTTGAGACAGGTAGGGCCTTATTTTTCAGAGGGGCTTGAGCATCTGGAGAACCCACTGACTTCAACAGTATTTGTAGTTGCTCAGTGCTTCTAGGAACCAAGTCCAAGGTATTTCCAGCTGGACACCCAAACCCTGTGGCTACTTTTGAAAAGTTTGCAGTTACTGACTGCTAAGTAGCTAGACCTTGCTGCAAAGAAGCTAGGCATAAATAGGCTGGTTTAGGATGGCATGACCTGAGTGCTACAAGAGGTGAAGGGGATAGCTGGTTGTGGAGTTTTTCATTCCATTGCCAGCACATTCGCCACAAGCTCACAGATGGTATTCTTGAGCTTTGAAGATGGATCAACTATTCTCCTAATTCTGCATGGTTAATATTTTCACATGGTGCTATTCCAGTTTCTTTGTTGCTTTCTCCTACAAAGCTCCAACAAGTAACAAGCACCGACACATCCTGTGCATAAAGCAACAGGTACTAGAATCACCCACATTTTAAACTTTCCTTACAATATCCTGTCTACTATAGGTCTGGCAGTTTTGCAGGGATATGTATACTGGTGAATTCCTCTTGATCCTGTATTTGAAAGATACGGTGGCTGAATGCAATTCATCCACTTTTTTTTATTATTATTATTTTTTGTTAGTTCTTTCTTTAGCATTAAAGATGTCCAGGATTTTAATTTAAAAGACCCCAAGCAAAGAATTAAAACCCTGACCTTTTTTGCTTCTCAGTCCCAGACTGGAAGTATTTAGAATTCCAGTTTGAGAGAAACTATGAAGTTCCGATTGCAGGTTGCTTGGAGATCACCATTGTTGTGGCTATACTAAACAGCTGGGCTAAATGCTTCACAGCATTTCAGAGGCACACAGAGCTTTAAGATAGGTCACCCTGAAAGAACTCCAAGGAAACTTTCAGGCAAAGGGAGTCCCTGAATAAGGTGAATAGTAGAACTGGAATGATAATGTCCCATACAAAATGATACTATGCATAACAACAAGGTCTAACAAATGTAGTCTGAAAGCAATGATTTGTCCTTGAAACACCAGGAATCTTCTTTCTTTTGTGCCAGGCGTTCCATGGATCACATAGAGGAAATGTGCATATAAATAAAGACCTTCACATAGCAAGAATGAGGCTTACTGCATGTTGAAAGGGCCAGATCCAACGCCTACTGAAGCTGATGGAAATTGGATCAGGTCCAGAATGCCTGGATGGTGTATAATCTACAGAAATATGGCATTGGCTGCATTTGCAACACACTCCTCTCCCTCACATGAAGCAGTTTGCCATCTGGGCTTCATATGTGATGGGTGAAAACAGAGCAAGAGAGCATCTGATGAAATTTGGCTCCAGTTGTAATATTTTCTACTTTAGTATGAAAAATCACACCCTGTGTTTGTCTTTGTTGGAGTCTTAGCCTCAGCCCTATTCTGAAGTCTCTTTAGAGTGAGCTTCTCTTTGTTTAAATGGACAGAAGTAGGGCGAATATATTTACTCACAGGTACAATAAATAAAAAGGAGAGTTTGCCTAAGGTATACTGAGCTGTAGGAAGCAAACAATCCTGCTTTGGCAATGGCACGAGCTGGATGTAATGGGGCCTCTTCACATCTAGCCAGGTCCTCCAAACCAGCCGGCTTCAATGGAGTAGCACCAGCACATAGGTGCTGCTGAGCCCCCTGGCTTGAATTGGCTTCCATTCTATATAGGTTTACAGTTTTGGTTCAGTGGTTCTCAGCGCCTCCACTATAAAAATTACTCCAGCAGCCCTGCACCGCTGGTATCCTGACGCCTAGTGACTGTGAAGGCACTTGCACAGGGTTGGCCTGATCCTTGGTGGTGCTGCCCAGAGCTGTGGGTGCGTAGCGGAACCTCAGAGATGCTTGATCCATTGCCAGGTCAGACCCCATAAGGATACACTGAGACATTAAATACGACTCTTAGTGGGTGGGTCTGACGGATGGTAGTCTGGTTTGTGAAGAAGAGGGGCACCCCCTTGCCGCCCTGGAACTTAAATTCTTTGGCTATGCTTTTCATGAACTACTCAGTAAGGTTTTAGAGAGAGGCGCCCCCCCCCAGCTTGCGGTTAGAGTTTCCTCAGCTGTTTTCAAGGCCTTCCTTGTAGCTTCCTGTATGTGTGTATGATCTGTGGCTTTGTCTCTAAAAGGCAGTGTCATATGACGGCTCAGCCTCTCTTCTGATCTCTCTTGCTGACTCCCCACTTCCTTCCTGAGCCCGATAAACAGTCGAAACTATTTGTGCATGTGGTGGTTTTTTTTCTTCTTCTTCCAGACACTTACCATCTCCAGTGGCTTTAGTCACCCTTTAATCTCCAGTGCTCTGTTGCTTCTCTTCTTTCGCCCCCTCCCCCCCAGTGGTTTGAATAGTAGTTAGGGATTTATGTGGGTGGGTGTCAAGGAGGAAATGCAGGTTAATTTCAGCCAGAAGGTTCTGAGATCCCCAACTCTGGGTCTCCTGGCCCAGCACTGACATGACGATGATACTGGCATTCCAAGTGCCCTCAGTCGTGGCACAAGTGTCTTTATACCATGTTGACTGTATGCTAAATCCTCCTGCTGAATGCATTTGAGTTGGCCGTTGCAGGCTGGAATGTGGCCATTACAATCTGCTGGCTACCTCAATCCTCCAGCTCACAGGGATAGTGCATGGCTTTTTGTTCTGTTTGTACAACACCTAGCACACTGGGGTGCTGGCCCATGACTGGGATTCCTGGACACTACTGCAATACAAATCACTCTTGATAACAAAGCCACCCCATCCCTTCAGTTTCTCAGTCCTTATGCTCACGTTGTATGTGCATCATTGCCCTTCACTGGTGATTTTCCAAAGCCTTCAATTGTACCATAAACACAACACCACTAAGAGCTAAACAAGAGTCTTTTTGAGCTCGAGTTGTGGGGGTTTGTGCTTTTGCAGCAGGAAGATGGAGCTCCATTTCTGCCATTGCTCTGGTGGCTCTGAATGGCTGGGATTTGTCATCCATGAAATACTAAGTATCCACAGATCTGATCTGATTTCAATTGCATGGGTAAAGTCTCAACTCTCTTGGTAGGCCAGGGACAGGGATACAAATACTAGATGAGATTTTCTAAAGCCTCTAGGGGAGTTAAGCACCCAATTCTCATTGATTTGGGCATCTTCTGACATTTTTTTAATTATGTTCCATTAGAGCCCCATCTTGCTGTCTATGGCTTGCACAATATCTGAGCTTTCTGGGTCCCAGGGACTGGCTCTGCATTCCCTGCTTGGTTCTCTTTCATGTAAGAGCCATTCTATATGCCTTTTCCCAAACACAGCTGATTGTCATGTCTATTTGTATTTATTTGGAACAGTCCTTCTGCTCCTAGGGAGTCGAAGATGTAGGGTGGGCAGGGAGAGATTCAATATACTCCTCAATGCTGAATAAATTGGGGAGAATGATTGGGATTTGATTCTCACCTCTTTTTATTAGTTTTTAAACCACTAACTTAAGGTCCTATCTGGCCCGCCCATCCCTCTCCCCATGACACATTGGCAAATTGCCTTCCTGATTGACTGCATTTCAGTTCATCTTAGATATTTAATCTAGTCCCTGCAGAAAGATGGGCTGGGGAGATGCCACTGCTGCTGCCCTGAGGGACAAATAAAGAGCTGGAGAAAGTTATTTCATTCAGTCCAAAAAGCTCTCTAATCGCACAGAGAACATGTTGTGCTGAAGTGAAAGGCGGCTTTCAGAGATCATGTCATCTGCCCCTGACTTGACTTTCTCTTATCTCTAGCTGTAGGACAGGAATCAAAATGCCATCTCAGACTCTGATGCACAGCTAAGCTGAGCGATTTTAGCCAACTCCATCTCCACTCTTCTCTTCCCAGTGGTTTAACCTTTCCTGAAGAAACTGGTTGTTCTCCTCTTCCTCCTCCTCCTCCTCTCCCACCCCAGTGTGGTGATATTCAGGCAAACGTCAGTCCGCTGGCATGCACTGGTGTGTATGTTCCAATGCCACTGCTGCGCTCTCACCTAGCAGAAAAGAAGCTGGATGGACACTTAGATCCAGATTTCCCCCCCTTCCCCCCCCCCCGCGCGCAGTGTCTATACTACTTTGTGTTTGTGATTTTGAGATTTTCTCCATATATTTCTCTGAAGCCTGCCAGGAGGCAGACTTTGCATGATGGATAAAGATGTATTTAAGGGGAATAAAAAGTAAGCTTTGCTTTCTAAGTCATTGATCATTAAAAGGCAGTGCTCTAACAACCCAGTAGGGCAGTGGCTGTGCTGGTGAGAAAAGAGCCAAGCTCTGTCACTGTGACAGAATGAATTTGCTGTTCATATCACTGCTCAGTCAGGTCAGCTCTGGTAGAAAATAATAAGTGGCTCACGGTGAGCTTCGACACACTTGCCATACCCATTGGTTCCTTGTTCTTAATTGTTTCCAGAGAACTAAGGCACCAATGTGAAAATTGGCCACCTTAACACTGCCAGGTTCCTTCCTTCCTTTCGAGAATTAACCAAACCAGTGTCACACTAGCACTGGAAGGAGAGAGGCTGAAGCTTTGTTTATATGATACAGGCCTGTGACTACAAAACACATGTTTATTGCTGCACACCACAAACAATGCTGTGAGCCTGGCCAACCCTGACCAAAGAGCAAATATCATATGGCTAACACATGTGCAGTAATCTGACAGGCCAAGCAGTTGGGCCTGGTCACTACTTTGTATGGAAAAGCCAAGAGGCAAGTGGAAGTGGCATCTGTGTTCTGTAGGTGGCACTCCTCTCTATGAATGAGCAATGAACATGCGCGCACACACAACTATCACAGTTAAGGCTGCTAAAGAGTTTCCATTGTAAGAACCCTGCTTCCGGACACTCAGATCTCTGAAAAGTGCATGCTCTGGATGGATGTTTTTCATGTTTGGTTCCGGGCCCAGGCAGTCTGCTTGGCTTTTTGGAGAGACTGAGCAAAGACATTTTGTTGTGAAATAATAGTTATGTATGTTTGAACATGAATGTCCAGTAGCGCAGTCAGTTCAGATTTAAGCTGCCCCTCTTCATAGCAGATGTTTTGTGCATACACATCTAGTTAGTTGGGTCTAGTTACCTGAATGGTGAAATCCTTAATTGGCCATGGTGATCCAACTGTAACAGGGCACCTGGTATAAGAGACTTGCTTGTCAAAAGCTGTTCACATTCTGCCCATCCTTTGCAGGACTGAGAGGCTGTCAGGAGCTCCTTAGGTATGTTATCACTTCTTTACCTAAATTAGCCTTCAGTAGTGTCTTGCACCTAACCCATGTTACTGAGTAAAGCCTCACTCCAGTGCTAGGTAGAAGGCATGTATTATTATCCCCGTGATGCAGATACACTAACTGAAGGGTGGCACCAGTGAGTGACTCAAGGGCTGGCAGCTAGTTATTGAGAGCAGCAGGATTGGAATACGGGTCTCCCTACTGCCAAGGCTCATGGCTTATCCACTAGATGATAGAGCCTCCCAGATAAATCATTGGCTCACTCTAGGCCTGATGCTGAGCCTGACACGGTGTAAGGACTGTGGTGTGGGTAGTCAGGCCTAATGATTGGAGTTAGGAGTCTGGAACTGGAGCCAGGGCCTGGATCAGAGTCAGGTGCATAAGAGCAGGGACCGGGAGTGATGCTGGAAAGCAGGACCTGGGAGCCGCTGAGGGTCCAGGATTAGGAGGGCAGGAATAGGCTGAGAGGCAGCACTCAGGAGTCAGGTAATCTGGCCAGCTATTCATCTAGTTGTTCAGACAACTTCCTATGCTGTTTTCTGGTTTAAATAGCACGTCCCACCCAATCGATGGGGCTGGACAACTCTCCCCATCGGGAGCTTTGTGAGCTAGAGCTTCACTAGCCCCCTTCTCCACTGGTTAAGGTGAGCTGCCGAGGGGCAGCCACAGTCAGTGCAGTCCCTGTGGGCCTGGGTTCAAGATCTGGGATTCCATCACACACAGGAAACCAAGGGGACATGACATGTACTACTTCTATGTGGCGAGTGAGTGGGGCCGGTGTGCCTGGTTAGATGGAACAGCCCCAACTCATGCTGTGGTTCTCAGGGCCTGCATAGGGCTTATGTCAGGCTTGGGATAGGAATGCCTCCTTCCATTCAATCTTCTCTTCCATAGTCCTGCCAGTCCTCTCAGGAGGAGAAAACTGGATGGGGGGAGGGTGCTCTGTGACAGTGGCACCTCTTTCTGGTCCCTCGTACAATCATGCCTCAAAGCAGAGTTCCTCTGGGCAGTGTACACTGACTCCTTAAATGCCTCTGAGGAGCAGTGAGAGCTGTTCAGGGTTCTCTGCTCAGTGCCCTCCTCTGGCTTCCTCATTTTTAACCTTTGGCCTCACTCCTGGTCCCGTTTTGTCCTCTGCCTGGGTTTAGTTGTTCCTCTTCCTTAGCTGAGGGGGCAGACCTTTAAAAAACTCATAGGAGTACAGACCTTTTGTAAGCCAGACCCATGCCATGTGATTGGAGCCTCAAAATAAAACCAGTTTCTTCCCGGTGTGCTCCATGCTCATTACAGGGGAGTGGGAGGTGTAAAATCTAAGCAAGGATGTTTGCTTTTGATATTTACCAGTTGTCTCTGAAAAATTCCCAGGGTTTGGAAAAGCCGGTACTTGGGTTTTACTGCTTTCCACCCAAATATTGGCATTTTCAGGACCCAGTTCCCCCACCTCACAGTCCCCATCAAATTTCAGCACAGCCCCATCCGCTTCCTCTTTGCAGTAGGGGAGTGAGATGGGCAGGGAGCCGGATCCCGACAGCTGAGACCACATGACTACTGCAGTGACAGTCCCACGGGGCTTCTTTAACTGCTAATTGGAGTGCCCTCCTCCCTTCTCCTCTTTGCTCCTCACCCCCTCCCACACCCACTGCACCCCATGAATGCCAGGCACCCCTCTCCCCATCCCATCTGCTGCCCTTCATTTTTGGTTCTTATCAATTTTCATCTGTTTTGTAGATTATGGAATAAACACTGAAATGCTTGGGAAATTTGAAACAATAAAACCTGAAGATAAAGGGCTGTATGAATGCTGGGTGCACTGTCCCTTGGCACTTGAAATCCTCCATTAGAAACGAAGGCCTTGCCTTGGCTTTGGCCAGGAAATCCATGTTAGCACCCTGCTAGCCTGACCCTTGGCCCCCTGTCTAAGAGAGGTTCTGGATAATACAATCTGAGACTCCATTTACATGAGAGTTATCTGGGGAGCTACAGTCCTTTGCAGTTGCAAGCACTGCTAGTTACCCCTGTGTGACTGAGCTCTATTCATTCCAGCATCTCTGTCCCATTTTTGCAGTTCTCTTGCCACCCTGTACTCTGCTTTTCTGACTTATGTGATTTGCCTGGTGCCATCTCTTCTTTGCATTCCTGCTGCTGTTACTGGCTCATATCAGGCGGTACTTGCTGGGGCCCTTCCTGAATTGCATCAGACTAAGCTCTGCTGGTGCCTAGGGCAACTACTGTAGTCTGTGATTAAAGACTGTGATTAGGCCTCCAGGCATAGGCAGACGTGTGGTGGGTGAGGGGGGAAGGAAAGCACGGGTGCTGGGGTCATCGAATGGTGAACTCCGCTGTCCCTCCTGGGAGCCTTGTGTCTTAGACAGAGCCACTTGCATGTCATTCAAATTCCAGAAGAGCCTCTCCGGTTAGCTGTGACATCCATTTAACCCCAGCAATGGAATTTTCTGAATCCCAGCAGATTGCTGCTGTGCAAAATGCATTGATCTGCAGCGACATAAACTGCTGCTTTGTGAGGCAGGCAGAGATGGAGGGTCTGCAAATGCCAGTAGGAGACAATCCTTTCTTTCTTCCTCTTGAGGGAAAAATAGGACCTCTGGTACTCAAAGAGGGAGGGGAAGGTCACCTCCTCCCCTGAACAACTCAAATGCAGCCAGTTTCCATGCCCCCTCAGCCTTGTGTGCAGAGAGTATTTCAGATGGCAGCTTTCCTCTAATGCTGTGGTGCTAGTGCTGATTTTGGTGCCAGCGCGTTCCTATCTGCAGCGTGGCTGGATGACTCCGATTAGAGCTTCCTCCTCGGAAAAGGGGAGTTCTGTCGAGGGACTGCTGGAATAGCTGCATGTGCAACAGAACAGCAAATAAGAGCTGTGCAGCATGCCAGAGACTAGCACAGAAGGTGTAACCAGACGAATATTGTGTCTGCCCTTTCCTCGATTAGTTACAGGGTTTGTGCATCCCGGGCTCAGAAATGCTCCTTCTCCCCATCTCTTCCTGGGTCCCTTCTCTGGGGAGAGGAAAGTTTTTAGGCATTCCATGCTTTGTAAAAGGACTCTATTTCTTAAATTTGCGGATGAAATATTGTATAGTATCTGTTTCAGCTGAAGCCAACACATGCTGAGTGCTGGAGCAGGCAACATAAGCAGCAGTTCTGGTATGTAGACTGGATGGATGCTCATGCAGTTAAGACTCTGGCTTAGGACTTGGATTCAGTTCTCAGATCTGCCACAGGCTTCCTATGTGATCTTTGGCAATACACCTTTAATCTTTTGGTACCTCCATTGCCCATCTGTAAAACAGGGATATGGCTACTTCTTTTGTCTAGTTAGATTGCCAGCTCTTTGGGAGCCTGCACCGTCTCTTACTATTCATTGGTACACTGCCTCGTGCAATGGGGCCATGGACTTAGCAGGGGCCTCTGCGTGCTACTGTATTAGTACTACTAATAAATAATAACTCAAAGCCTTTATAAAAGCCCAGGCTGCCAAAAAACCCAAGCCTGGTCTAGATTTTGCTCCTGATTTTGCACTGCAGGGGATCTGGGGTTTGGCTACAAATGGGAAAGGGATGATTTTTATTAAGAAGTTTGCCAGCTAAGTGAAACCGAGAGCTCTGTTGCTTCCCTGCCAGCCTCCTCCAGTGGAAACTCCAGCCTTCTTTTTCTTCTACCTTGAATAAATAGCTGCTGTCTGAAGACTTGTGGGGATGCCAGCTGGACGGCATTCAGTTCCTTTTAGACTTGGTCAGTGCACAGGGCTAGTTTACAGTTTGCTGGCGTGTGACATTGACAGTTGTTCTGAAAGCTGGGCCAGCACTCTGCTTCGGCACACGGTGACGCGGTTTGGCCTTGGAGAGGGAAAACGGCTTGGGGGGAAGCAGAAGGAGCTCACATTTTAGATTAGTGGTGGCAGTTGCACCCGTGCTGCCAGCTGAAGAGGTCTGATCAGTAGCAAAGGCCCAAGCATGGACCAATCCCAAAGGAACAGGCTGGCAACTAATATGTTACTAAATCCTGTCCTAATTGCACTTCTCAAGGGCCTTTCAGCCAGGCCTCTGTAAGCACTAAACAAACAAACCTGCCTCAGAAACATGCCTCTGAAATAAACCAGTGGCCACAGACAAGTTAACCTGAGACTTGCCACAGCTACAGAGCCAGTCATTGCAAAGCTGGGAGCGGAACCAGGAGGAGCAGTCTCCTGGCATCCCATCTAACCACTAGACGCTATTGCCCCTTGCAGGATCAGGATGAGACACGTGTTAAAAAATGCCTCCTCTATCCCCCCCCCCTTTTGCCACTTGCTGCACAGTTCTGAGGATGCTGGAAACGCAGGGCAGAGGGCCTGAGTAGAAAGTGCTTATGTAGGTGAGAGGGGGCTGCGCACATCAGCTGGGGTCCATTGACACTGACTTGAGAAGCTGCCCTGACTCAGAGCAGCCGTGTGTATGGCCCAGAGTCTCACAGGAGTGCCCAGCAGGTGGGGAAGTCTCTGGAAAGCAGTGTCTTTCTGAAGTCGCACTCGGAGGCGTGATGAAGTTTGCAAGGCAGCTTGCATGGGTTCGGAGTGATGGAGGAAGAGCCGGTGCTGAAGGGCTGGGTTGAACAGCTTGACCTGGCTGTCAGTTCTCCAGGTGGTGGTAAGAGCAGTTAGAATAGTTAATAATAAAACAAGAGCTTTCGAAGGGATATAAACCTTCCTACTGCAGGGATAACTAGCTCCTAATTACTGAGGCTTGAGGAAAACTTTCTCCAGGGGTTGCTTATTTCATAACTGCCTCCTGCAGGGTTTCTTCCTCTGAAATAGCTGAGACTGGCCCCTGGGAGAAGCAGAATGTTGGCTGGAGATCCTTATGTTCCTAGATCCTCAGCTGCTGTAAATTGTTCTATTTCTATTGAAGTCAGTGATGCTAAGCCAATTTACACCCCCTACTATCAAACAACAACACTGCTCTATCCATTTGCCTCCTACTAGGCGCCACCACCACACTATACGCAGCCACCCACGCCCTGACAAAAAATGACATCAAAGAAGTTATTGCCTACTCCACACTAAGCCAACTGGGCCTAATAACAGCCACCATCGGCCTATGCTTACCAGAACTAGCCTTCATGCACCTTTGCCTCCATGCATTCTTCAAATCCATACTGTTCTTGTGTGCAGGAAACATCATCCATGCCATACACAGAGAACAAGACATCTGAAAAATAGGCGCCCTGCACAAAACCCTACCCACTACATCATCATGCTTTACCATTGGGACCCTAGCCCTAGCAGGAATACCATTCCTATCTGCATTCTACTCAAAAGACATCATCATTGAATCTATAATAACATCCAACGTTAACACACTATCAATAATTATAGTACTCATAGCAACCTCATTTACCACCGTATACAGCACACGAGTATTAGCTATCTCATGAACCGGACAGCCACTCCACCACCCCCTCCCCCATTACGAAGAAAACCCAAAATGTACTAAACCAATTATATATCTAACCCTATTAAGCATCACTGCAGGGACCCTAATCTCACTCATAGCCCACCCCCCACAGTTCACACCCATGACTATATCAACAACTTATAAATTAACAGCCCTGACAATTATAATCACCAGCCTCTTATTTGCCACAAACATCACCCAACTAACACACCACAAACGCAAGCAAACCTCCACCATTACAGCCATTCACCAAGCAACATCCTCTACTGCCCTAACTAAAGCAGAAAAAGAATCCACCCGATTAATAGACCAACTCTGATTATCAAAATGTGGGCCCGAAGGCCTACCAGGCCACCAAAAACCCCCAATCATAATTACAACAACACAAAAAGGATTAATCAAACCCTACCTATTATCATTCATCTACTTTCTAGCACTCACTCCGCTACTACTCTAAACCAGTTTGTGTTGGCATAAACCCACCTCTACTTACAAAGTACTAAAATTACTCCTTATACAGAGCCACAAACTCACCTAAACCTAATAACACGAACAGTACCTCGACATAAACCACGAATTAACACTAAAACAACAAACAATGTCAACAATAACCCCACACCAATAATAAAAAACATTACACAACCCGTATGGTAAAACAAAGACATTCCACCAAAATCAACACGAACAACCAACAATCCATCAGCATCAGACGTTTTATCCCCAATATCCACTAGCCCCAACCACAAATCATACCCCATAAACATAAGAACCAAAACAAGAAGAACATAATTAAATACATTAACCACCCCCTCCCAACCAGCAAAAGCAGCAGGAAAAGGCTCCAAAACCAAAGTCGCAGAATAAGCAAAAATAACCAACATTCCCCCCAAATAAACAAGAAATAGAACCAAAGATACAAAAGATCCACCCTTCCACACCAAAACACCACAACCAAACACCGCACCCATC
This sequence comes from Mesoclemmys tuberculata, assembly GCA_007922155.1. Lineage (NCBI taxonomy): Eukaryota > Metazoa > Chordata > Testudines > Chelidae > Mesoclemmys > Mesoclemmys tuberculata. Next base: position 5,528,987 of record ML677085.1, read on the forward strand.
AATAAACTCACAATGCCATAATAAGGAGAGACATTAGAAGCCACCCCTACTATTCAAAATACCAAACCAAACCCCAATAAAAATTAAACATAAATCATACATTCTAGCTTGGACTTTAACCAAAACTAACGATCTGAAAAACCATCATTGTTATTCAACTACAAGAACAACCCAACCCCGCCAAGACATACAACCCACAGAAAACCCACTAATAAACCATAAAAAACACAAACCCACTATTTAAAATCATAAACAATGCCCTAGTCAGCCTACCCTCTCCCCCCAACATCTCAACCCTATGAAACTTCGGCTCCCTTCTAGGGGCATGCCTTGTGCTTCAATTAGCCACCGGAATCTTCCTGGCCATACACTATTACCCCCACATCTCCCTAGCATTCTCATCAATCTCCCACATCCAACAAGACGTTCAATACGGCTGGTTAATTCGAAACATACATGCAAACGGAGCCTCACTATTCTTCATCTGTGCCTACCTCCATATTAGACGAGGAATCTACTACGGCTCATACCTATACAAAAAAACCTGAAACACAGGTGTGGCCCTGCTCCTCCTAATCATAGCCACCGCATTTGTAGGCTATGTCCTCCCATGGGGTCAAATATCATTCTGAGGGGCCACAGTAATCACCAACCTCCTATCAGCCCTCCCCTATATCGGACACACCATGGTACAGTGAATTTGAGGCGGATTCTCTGTAGACAATGCCACCCTGACCTGATTTTTCACATTCCACTTCCTCATCCCATTTCTCATCGCAGGCATAGTAATAGTCCACCTCCTATTCCTTCATGAAACAGGCTCAAACAACCCAACAGGGCTAGACACCAACTGCGACAAAATCCCATTCCACCCATACTTCTCTTACAAAGACCTCCTAGGGCTCGCTATCATATTAACCTGCCTATTAACCCTGACTCTATTCTCACCCAATCTACTAGGCGACCCAGAAAACTTCACCCCAGCCAACCCTCTTGTCACCCCCCCGCACATCAAACCAGAATGATACTTCCTATTCGCCTACACCATCTTACGATCAATCCCCAACAAACTAGGAGGTGTCCTGGCCCTCCTATTCTCGATCACAATCCTCCTCCTGATACCAGTCCTACACACATCAAAACAACGGACCTCCATATTCCGACCAATAACCCAAACAACATTTTGATGCCTAACAGCAGACCTACTCATCCTAACATGAATTGGCGGCCAACCAGTAGAAGATCCATTCATCCTCATTGGACAAATAGCCTCCACAGTATACTTCACAGTAATCCTCATCATCCTACCCCTTGTAAACCTAATTGAAAACAAAATAATAGACTAACCCCATTCCGATAGTTTACCTAAAAACCCTGGTTTTGTAAGCCAAAAATGAAGAACACCCCCTTCTCGGAATACTCAAAAGAGAAGTAACCTAAAACTTCATCTCCGGCCCCCAAAGCCGGAATTTTTATTAAACTATCCTCTGACTCAGTACACCCCACATGGTCCCCCCCCACCCTCTCCGGAGGTACATAATATTAATGGTACAGAACATACTATGTATAATCGTGCATTCATCTATTTACCACTAGCATATAATCAAATAGTAGCTATGCATTATCGGATATGGATATTAGTTCATGTACATTAAATTAATGGTAACAGTGCATACTTATACGTTTGTTATTCTCACCATGAATATTGCCACAGTAATGTTCATCTATCAATCTAGCTAATCCCGTGAAATCATCAATACTTGTCAGTAAGATACAACGTTAATAGTGTCAAGTCCATACATTTGGATCGGGTTTTCGGTTCTCTTTAAGAGGCCTCTGGTTGTTTTTTCAAGCACATTCAATTAGATCTGTTCATACGTTCCTCTTTAAGAGGCCTCTGGTTAAATGAGTTCTATACATACACCCTAATTACCTGACATTTAATGGTCTTATAGGCATATAGTATTTTTTTATTTCTCTGTTACTTCAGACCACATACCTGATAGCTAAATACACTCAATTAAGGCTGAACATACGTTTAACTAATTATTATTCCTCTAAGCAGCCATCCATGGTATTATTTAATTAATGCTCGCCGGACATAATTTTTTATTTTTTACAAACATATAATGCTTCATAATGAAATAAAATCATTATTATAATGAAATAAAATCATAATAAAAACTTTTTACTGCACCAAGTCCAGTGTCGAAAAAAATATTCAGCGTGTATTTTGTAAATCAGACTTCACACTCCTGCAGCTTTTACAGAACAGGCCACAAGCTTGTCAGTTTCTAGGATGACAGTAATTAAATTAGCTACACAAAATTAACATGGCTGAACAGCTCCCCAGGAGCTAGCATAAGGACCCAGGGATTAGAACCTGGGACCGGCAAGCCTGAGATGGCTATGATTCCCACAGTGCCATGCAGCACTGCGGAGAGTAGACACTGTAGGAAGTACTGCCCAAGAGACCCAGCATGACTTTACCCTGCAGCCCTCTCATTGGCCTGGCCGAGGGTCCCTACTTAACTCCAGTGGTGGCCCTGGAAGTTGTCTGGGCAGCCATGTAGACTTTGGCCTGCTGCAGTGCTAGAGTTTGCCTTGTCTCTGACTTCGATCCTGATTCCTACTCCTCAGTTTTAGCCCGGTACTGTCTCTGATCTGTAGTCTCTGACTCTGACCCTTATTTCTGCATCTCAGTTCTACCTCTGATCTCCAGTCTCTGACCCTGGCCCGAGTCTGATGTTGATGCTTGTTTATGGGCCCTCGCCTTGTGATTCTTCCAACTCCTGTCTTTTGTGGGCAGACCTCAGCCCAGCTGTGACTGCTAGACCACACTGCCTATGCCTCTGTCCCTTACAGTTTGTTGATCACTTGTGCAAAGGAACTAGTTTTATAGCACTGATGTGGTTAGAAAAGTACCTATGCAAAAATGACATGCTATTATTCCAATGTACCAGTTTTGTTCTTATTAAAGCCTGAGGACCCTGTCTTTAGCAATTTAATGTGTTTAAATTCAAACACTAAATAGCACAGCAAGAAGTTCTCCCCACCCCGTAATGCTTTTTTCCCCTTGTAGTACTGAGTCCCACTTTCCAAACTGGAGGCTGTCCTTTAAACTCTACAGCCACATCCTCACCTTACAGCTACCAGCTGCAGCAAACAGTGTGTATTTTAAGGCCTGTCTGTGCTTTCTGCTGTGGAAGCCATCTGTTTTACTCCTGGGGGTACGGCAGAGCCATTTTAACAACAGGAGAGGAAGGTGGGTTCTACTGACTCGCTCATCATCTGGGAAGTTGTCTGCTAAATTTTGGTTTGCGGGTGTTCTAAAAGGGCAAATAACACAGAGTCCAGGATGAGTGCATAATACTAGGAAACCTCAGCTTTGAAAGGGTATTTTGTCTTTTAAATGGAGTAAATGTGATCTGGAATAACCAGCAAGAGACTAACTATAGAACCCCATGCTCCTGCATTAACAATTGCTTTTCTCGCTCTAACTGCAATTGAAAGCAGAAAGTTCTGACTATTGTCCTTATTAAATACTTGTGCACCACTATGGGGCCTCACAGATAGAGCGAAATAAAGAGAAACAGATGGAAAACAATTACCCAAGGAGTCGTTCCTGAGCTTCACTGGAAGCTTCCAATAGAAACGTAAATCCCCAAATGCTTATGTGTAGAGCAGTGACGAAATGGCAAACAGAGGACTCAACGCACCACTGCTCTGCACAGTGTGTAGTAACTCACGCCAGTGAAAGGTGAATGCATTTTACACTCCCTTTGCACTGATGTAAATGTCTGTACCGGTGCAGAGAACCGATGAATTGGACTCAGAATACCCAGCTTCTTTAATCATTTAACTTACAGTTCTGCCGACTGCTTTTGTGGCCAAACCACGATTGAATTTTAAGCCTTTCAGGCCCAGGAATAAACTAAGTACAGGGATACTTAAAAAGGCACATGAGATTATTAAATAACGGCCACCATTATTCTTCTCAACTTGCTGTTACAAGAGCGCGGGCTGTGAATAATACAAAATGGCAGGTCAGGTGAGGAACTTCACAACAATAAATTTGTGTGGTCACAAGCTGAGTCTTGCGGATCTTTGGGATTCTCTCTGTACATAAAAAGGACTGTGTTAAAGGGACGCAGTCAACTTGAGATCTAGTCTCTTTTTTAAAACAATGAGCATAAAGTAATTGAAAGTGCTACACCTGTCCCTAGTTCCCTGTGCCAATTTTTGTTGCTTTACCGTAATATTCTCATGTGTTTTTAAAAAAAATGTCTTACAGAGCATAAAGGGGTGTGGGTGTGGGTGTATGTGTGTAAAGCCCTATAACTAAGAGAGGAAAATGGCTGACTCTAAAGAGTGGAACTGACTGGGTCCCAGGTTCTCTTGGCAAGATCAGGCCCTAATTCAATCTGGGTAAAAATTTTTACATTTTTAAAGCATTGAAAGCATCTGTTCAAGTGATTTAGGGATTTTGGAGACTATGTCTCATTGAGAGGGCCTAAAGGTCAGATTTTACAAGGTATTTAGGCACCTAAAGATGCAGATACTTCTGAAAATCCCACTAGGTGCCTATCTACATCTTTAGGTTGCTAAAATACCCTTAAAAATCTGGCCCTGCCTTTCATTTGAAAATGGGACAAGTTCCTAAATCACTTAGGGTATTGCACAGTAAGCCCAGCTCTGTGGGACCAGGGTTTGTGGACTCATTGTTTCCTAGCCTGTGCACGAATGTCCACACTGCATTGTAAACCTGGGTTTACAGGCCTAAAGTTATTCAAACGCATAAGTGTTTAAAGGATCTGAGCCTTATATGTTACAAGAAACAATAGTAGGGTACAATTTTAGAGAGAGGTATGATTTCCAAATATTATTATTGTTCCTCGCACAGTTCTGAGTGGGAAACTTTGTCATTTAAATTACTAAGTGTTTTCATATTATTTTCTTAAATAAACTAAGGCCCTGATCTGGCAACACACTTTAAGCATGTGCTTATATGCCATTAACATCAGTGAGACCTAAGTGCATGCTTAACATTAAGCATGTGCTTAAGGATGAGGCTTTTAAAAACACCTACAGGAGCTAGGCACCCAATGCGCATTGACCATTAATGGTAATGGGTCATCTTACTCCCTAAGGTGTTTTTGAAAACCTCACCTTAAATGCTTTGCTGAATCAGGGCCTAAAAGAATAAAAAAACAATTATTTAACCAAGCTGAAACTATATCAGGCTGCAAAACAATGTCTGGGAATGGTGTTATTTGTGCCTGCCAAGACGTATATGAGCAGCCAAATCATTGGTTAAAAGTAAATTTGAAAGCTAAGAAAAATATTTTTGGAGTGCGGTGGAGAAAAACACCTCTCTCCGTCAAAGAGTGTGTCATGTTCTGAAGCTGGTTGGCTATCTCCTATTCCACATTAGCCATACTGCTTAATATCTTAGCAGTACTGTGATACAGCTACGGTGCTGTGGTGTTCCAATTGCTACAGATATAGCAGAGTAAACGCTTGATAAACTCTATTTCCAAGGCTAGACAGTCCAGTCCAACTTGTCCCCACTTCAGCTGGTGTTTACACGTCACCTTGGGAAAGTGTCTTTCAAAGACACAATGATGGAAAATATTGTTACTAATTTGTGGTGATACATGAAATGAATCTTCCTATTTGTTCCCCACTTCAGTCTGATTTAGGATTAAACCATGCCTCCTGCTGAGCTAGAAATGAGACTAGGCTGAACAAGGGGCTGGTGGTTGTGGCTTTTTATGGCCAATAGGAAGCTTCTCCCTCCTTTGAGCTCTGAGCCACTGCTGGCCATTTTTTCTGCATATAATACAGGGCGTAACAAGTGAATTAGCTCTAACATCTTTTGCCTCACTGGAGCTGACTTACCTTTCTGTTGGCCCGTGGCAGTTGTTTACATTATCCGGAATCCATCAAGGAGTCTGTTTCACACACAGAGCAAACACCTTTTCAGACAGCTGGCCCTTTTATCTTTAAATGCTTAAGCACTAGGAGAGAAACAATAGAGGATATGATGTAGAGATGGTGAGCCTAAAAATACTGGTCAGGAAGGGCAGCGTTCCTCCCAAGACAGCAGAGCACTGGCTGTATAGCCAGCATGGTCTTTCCAGCCTTATCATGAGGGGCCAAGAGAGAAACCCTCCTGTGCAAGAACTCTTCACGTTTCTCCCTTCTGCTGTTGCCCAACTTCTGAGGCTGACCTCTCGGTTCCCTTCCCAGAAAATACAGGAGACAATGCAGCCCTTTCTGAGAAAGAGAGATTAGAAATTGACTCACAAAGCTGTGGACAAGAAAGGAGAATGCACTGTCCCCAGTGGGTTTCCGTTCAGAGCATCTGAGAGGTACAGGGCACAGACGAGAAAGAACTCTCCTGTTTGTCCTAACCTGCTGCTGCTGAGAATAAAATAACACTTGGTAAATGCCTTTTAATCTAAAGAGTCCCAAAGCCCTAGACAAGGATAATGTCACCTGCTGCTGAAATGCAGCCACCTGTGGGGTGAAATGTGGCTACCATCTAAAGATGTACAGCAACACTACATAACTATTCAGGACAGAAAAATGACGTACTGAAGTTGTAAGGGGAATTTTTAGGAGGGCAGAGTATAGGAGACCACCTAGAATATGGCCAGGGGAATGGGGTTAGTACCTTTTAGTCTTGCAAAAAATGCCAATGAATCTAATGTCCCAAGTTATGACTCTGATTTTACATTTCTCCCACAAGATGGTACCGCCAGCCGCACATTGCCCCCTACCTCCAAGCTGGGGCATTGAATCATGACTACTGACTTTGGGTCAGAGGGGAGCCCTTTATTCACACTGGTGATCTACTGCACTCATGAGTAACCCTGTTGTTTTCCATGGGACTAATTATGAGTAATGGCTCAGTAGTATAAACAAGTCATAGTCTGGCCAGTAGAAAGATGAGCTCCATCTTCTGAGTCAATACATGCCAGCATTTCCAAAGGTACCTTGGGTTTGCATTGGAAGTTTCCTGTAGAAGGCCCGTATCCCATTAAGCAAGGGCCATAACTTTAAGCAAGTGAATAGACCCGTTGCTGTTAAGCACAAATTTGGATACACAGTTAAATACCTTTCTGAAGAGGTGTGCAAGAGCCAAAGAGGTCTAATCCCATGTGGACAAACACTGGAAAGTGCTGACTCCAGTGGGAGTTGCAGATGCTCATTACAGGATGTCGGCCCTTTGCAATGAGACTCCATGAATGAAACTGTGAATCAAGGCACCAATTAGACAACGGGGTTTGCATTTACATTGCGTATGTGGCTTGGCTTACATTGGGGCAATTTCTCTCAATGCTCTAGCAGCGCTGTAGTGTAGATCATGCTACAGGAGTAGAGTCTTGCAACCTGACCCAAACCCAATGGTTTGGGGTCAGGTGTGAAAACAGCCTGGCCCTCTCAGGCTCAGGTCAGGTGTGTCTGATCATCTCTACCTCCTGTGGGATCAGTGGGGTGGCATCTACATGCCCTGTGCTTGCCAGCTGCCACCACCACCTTACTGGGCTGTGAATGTGCTGAAGAGGGGCAGAGCCTCTCGCTCTGCAGCATGCCCAGCATGGCGAGGTGGTGCTGGCCAGCAGGAGAGGGGCACACAGCTTCTGCGGTGCCAATCCCCCAAGCAGGAGGCAAGCGGAGGTGGATCATGGGACCAGGGTGTGAGAAGCAGGAATCACCCCAGGCCAAGCATCAAGGACAAGGCAATGGTGGTGGCACTGCTACAGGTTGGGGGGGGGGGGGGGTGTGTCCGCTTGGCTGAGCCCAGGTTGGGCTGGGGTCTAGGTCAGGCTTTAATATTATGTCCAAGCAGGCCCTGTCCAGGAGGCTAGAATTTCAAAATCACTTTCACCCAGTTTTGAAACTAAGAGAGTAAAAATGGTTCAGGTTGCCTGTAGCCTGGTCTACCCTTTACAGCTCCAGCCAGCCTGAAAACTAGGTTAGCTGAACTGGTTAGCACTTCTGTGGCTGTTGCTGCTGTTATTATGGTAGCGTTTGGATGCCTTGTTGTGCTCTATATTGTACAGACATAGTAAGGAACAGCGCCCACCCTGTGGAGCTTACGTTTTAAATACACAAGATAAAGAGTAGGAGGGGAAACAACTTGCTCAAGGCCACCCAGAAGGCCAAAGTCAGATGTAGAACCCAGGTGTCCTGATTCCAAGTCCATTGCTTTAATCATCAAACTACCACCTTTCATGTTTAGTGCAAATTTCCTAAGCATGTTCCAGGCTTGTGTATGTAAAGATCATCTTTGTTCAAATTTAGTTACAATCTAGTCATGGTGCAGCAATGGTTTCCAAGGTTGGCTTCTGAAATGCAAGATGTCTAAAATTAAATGTGCTGGATTATTTGTAAACCTGAGGTTTGATGCAAGTAGTGCCTTTAAAGTGCAGAGGTGGAATGGGTGTATCTGATTCAGCTTAATTTTTCCCCTTGCATTTAGATAAGCTGAAAAAGTACACTGCTTTCTTTTTGTTATAAAAGAAACAAAATCCGGGATGCCTTTGTACTACTGCTGAGAGATACTATATCAACAACCCTGGAGATTCCAGTTTGTCTATTAGATATAAGACAAGCATTGCCGTTGCCTAAGTTCTGATATTGATGCACACGTTGGATATTTCCATGTGTAACAAAAATGCCTGGAGATGACTATGGGAAAAGTTAACAAATGGGATAGCTGGCCTTATTTGAGGAGTGGAAAGGACAGATAGGATAAGAGATGAGAAAGGGAAAGTGGGAAGCCAGAGAATTGGACAGAGACTCTCAATCATCTACAAGATGATAATTTTTAGAGCCTGACAGTGTATGTAGTATCTTTGACTTCAGCAGAGTCCATATTCAAGTGAATACTCAAGAGAATAGGGCCCCAATCCTTAAAGATACTCAGGTACCTAAACCCTATTGAAATCAATGGGAGTTCGGTGTCTAAACACCTTTGAGGCTCTGGGCCCAAGTGAATTTGGTGGCATTACTCATGTGAATAAAGGCCTGCAGGAACAAACCCCAAACCGCAACAATGGGTAAAAAGCTCCTGAGCCAATTAGCACGTCTCTGACCCACACAGTGCATGGAACATTGGGATGCTTATTCACACTAAACTGCCCAAAGTCTTGCTGTTGTGCTATCTTCCCCATGAATCCCTGTCATTTAGTGGCCTGATTCTGTTTCCCTGGACCCTGTGTTGTCATTTATATCACTGCAAAATAGTTGCAATGTACATCTGCAGCTGCACAATGTGTAGGGTCATAGCAAATCAGAACCAAGATCTGCGTGATCTGTGCAAATTTATCCTTCCCTCTAGACAAGAGTAATGGACCTGGAAAAGAATTATTTCATGCATAATATGTATATTTAAAGAAACCCTTTTTCCCATAAAGAAGCCTATCAATTATCTTTGGCTTCCTAGAGAAGATTGCCCTGTCTTTCACTCATCAGTGATCAGAACTCATTGTGCAGTAAATTATGCCAATATAAAAGTTAATGTACTCTGCCTTAACATAGATATTTTACTTTTATTATCACTATTGAAATTGACATCCATCATAGGTGCATCCCCCCCCCCACACGCACAAAGGCCGAAGTGATCTTATTTAATAGCCCCAATTACAGGGCTCTTCTAATGCCATTTTTATAACAGTTTTGCAGCTCTGTGTTATCTCCCATTAATGTGATCTCTCTCCTGTCTATTAATTTCTCAGACTGTTCTCTTTCCCTCCCCTTTCCATAATGGCCATTTATTACTCTCGCGCTTCTCATAAAACAAGGCTACGGGTGACATGGAGGAAATTCGTAGTGACCCAGAGAAATGCCTTTTTTGCTCAGTAATAATGTGCTTGTTACAGTGTCAAGGCGGGATCCTTAAAAGGTTCAGATTCCACTACCAACCTATGCTAAAAAGACAGCCTAATTAGTTAGCACTGAACATTGCTTAATCAGCAAAGGAGCCTGTTAGGAAACTGCAATGAGATGGAGTGGGGATCAGCAGGTTGTGCTGATGCTTAGAGTGCAGATGTAATAAACAGATGTGAGGGATCCCTGTGTCCAATTTCCCATCAATAGCTCGTTCTGCTCTGCTGCTAGGATGATCTCAGAAGCAATGTGATTGTTCTACATTTCCATGCTTCTGAGAGGCATAACTCTACCCTTTCCCTCTTCTGGCAAGAGCTTATTTTATTATGGTGATTTGCCGTTGTGGTCTTTTCTCTTCAGGTTCTTATACTGCACTCATCACTTTGGTATCTGAGCACTTCTGTTGCAATTTCAACCCAGGCTGTCTATATCCTTTACAAATGTTAGTAATTAAGCATTATAATACGCTTGTGATGTGCTATAGATAGTTAACAGCAGTCCCATTTTGTAGGTGCATAAACTGAGGCAGAGCATTGGGGTAGATCCTTGGCTGATATGAGCTGTCCTAGCTCCATTGAAGTTAATGGAATTAGGACAATTTGCAGCATTGGCAGATTGGCCTCATTTAAAGTGACAAATAGTGACTCCGTAAAAATGGCCTTGTGTGATTCTGTGCATCTCTCTCACTCACTTATTCCCAATCCAATCTGCTCAGTGTTCCAAGTAAAAGTCTTAGTTTCTGACTGAGGGCCCTGAAAACCAAGCAGTGTTTTTGCTTTCTCTTTCTCATGTGTTGGCAGTTGTGATAAAGGTTCTGCAGGACAACGTTGCACTTGGGTGCATCTGTGCAAACCAAGTGGTGTAGCTTGTAGACTGTGTACCTGGAACTTAGTAAACAATTCTGTTAATGCCCAAATAGGGATGGAATCTGGCTTCCTTCTTCAGGAGTTGCAAAGGGATTCCCCCCATTGCATTCTGGGAGAGATTTTTGTATTTCCTCCTTCTGAAGCATCAGGGATGGCAACAGCTGGAGATGGGACATTGGGTAGGGAAGGCCAGGGCTCTGAGGTGGCATTGAGCATTCTCACTCTCAGGTGCTTCTCTGGCTGGTTCTTACTCACATGCTCAGTGTCTAACTGATCGCCATGTGTGGGATTGGGGAGGAATTTCCTTCTAGGTCAGATTGGTAGAGACCTTTGGGAGTTTTTGCCTTTCTCTGCAGTGTGTGGCTGCAGCTCACCTGCCAGGAGTATCTGAGTACATCTCACTTCATCATTTCCCTTCTATTTCAGGGGTCTTGTGCACTGATGCACCTCAGCCCCTCCTCGTCTCTGCCTGGGGCACAGAATATTCTAGTTTCCCATGAGCTGTAATATTCTGGTCTAATTTTGGTTGTTGGGTGCTCAGTGGGGTTGGTGACCTGTGCAATACAGGTGGTGAGACTAGATGATCTGGTGGTCCCTTCTAGCCCTAAATCCTATGACTTTAGCTTCAAGATGGGAGCCACACAGATACTTAAGTGCCTAAGGTCCTGTTCTAGGCTTCACTGCAATCCATAAAACTGTTGAACCTTGCAGATGACTAAGCCTTTAGGGTAAAATTTCCCTAGGTGCCTAAATTTCTTCCCTTGGGCGTGAGCCTCTCTCCCTTGGGCTGCCTCTCTCTAGGCATCCTGTCTCCCAGGAAGGCCCAGGGTGATTTGGCAAACTGGGAGAAGGCAAGTGTTTGGCCCACCTTATGACCCCTGTTCACAGCCTTTCTCCCTCTCTGGCAGAGAGGGGAAATTGAACCTGGGCCTCCCACATCCCAGGTGAGTGCTCCTACCACTGAGCTAAAAGTTATAAAGTGGGTGGTGGCAGCACCATCCATCTTAGGTTGTGCAAGGCAGGAGCCTAACTCATTCCTGTCAGAAATTACATAGGTGTGTAAAGCTGACTGCAGCAGCAGGTTCCCATTGGTGGCTCACTAAGCTGAGATAATCACCTAACCATCATCCAGACTTAGGTGTCTGTCTCTCATAGAGGCACGGGGCTTAGCACACGTTCTCCTTGTTGGCATCTCCCACAGACTAGCCTAGGTTTCTCCCTGCCTAGCGTGCTGGGCTTTTCTGGATCACATTTAAGGCGCCCGTCTCTGCCCATATATTGGATAAGCAACCTAGGTGTTCCTGTGACTTTCTAGGTGCCTAAAAGTTAGGCACATGACGCTCAGCATTGTAATGCCTTAGTCCCTTTGTGAATCCAGGTTCTTTCTCCCCATCCTCCAATGAATCACCCCACTTCACTTCTCTGTTCCAACGGCCAGGCAGAGAATACTGGCCCTACTTAGGAGGGGAGTGGACTTCAGCCGTCTCCGCAGAGAAGTCATTTGAGAGCCAGAGTTCTGCTTTCCTCTTTTAACAGATGGTTAAAAATCACATAGCAAATAACTGCTCTTGATTTGCTGTCAGAGAGAAAAATGCAACAAGATCTCAAGCTGCTGGTGCTGTAATTATCTCTACCATCCTTTCTGCCTAGTTCCTTAACAGGTTCGTACACTCCTAATTAACTGCAAAGCTTTTCCTAGTCATGCACTCAAACTACACAGAGAAACCAAGATGTGTTTTAAGAGCAGCTGTATTGCATTTTTTTAATGGGACTTATTTTTTCTCCAATATGCACTAAGGAAACCAAATTGATGCAGTTACTGTAAAAATCCGGAGGTGGGTTTTTTTTATATCCCTCTGCCTGTGGGCAAATCCACTTTGCTTGGTTCAACTGTGATATGATGCTGTGACAAACAGTGCTTGGGCAAGGAAGCTCATGCTACAGAGTATTTGCAGGTCACCAGCTGTGAGTGTGTTCCTGCTTCTGGGTGTTTCCAAGTCATGGCCTATGTTATTGCTACTGGCCGTCGACAGACCGCCAATCATGACAACGTATTTGCACTGCTGAGGGTTTGTGGGCCACCAAGGGTGGTGGTGATTTAAGTTCACTCCAGGGAACCTTCTTTCTATGTACATATGAGGTTTTTGTCCCCGTGATTTGTGTACTTAGCCCTGGTTCTTCATTAAGTAGTAAGATGCATCAGGTGGAGCCTACCTGGCTGATGAGTGTATGTATGCCTTGGGTAGTGGTCTAAAGCTTGAGGCTGAAGGCCATGTTATTAACCAGCCAGGAAGTTCAATAACTGATCCATTTTATGTGGTCTACAGAGTGTCTTGTTGATATTACGGCATGCAGGTCATACCTGCAAATATGTAAAATGCCAGGTGCTTGTATTTACTAGGCATTATAAAGAAGAGAATGAGATTTCTGACAATCCATCAGAAACAGTCCATGTTAATCCCATAACCCCTGAAACTTGTTGATCCAACTGGGACCATCTCCAGAAAGGGCCTTTGTTTGTACCATTTCCCCTTCATAAATGTTAATTATTAATAATGGTGGCAGTGGTTGGGAAGGCTCAGGTCGGGAGGAGAAGTCAATGATTGCTGGCATTTGCCACTTGAAATGTGACCCTTCCAAGCCTAATCAGATCATTGCTCCCTAATCTGTAACAATGGAGAATGACCGCCTCTGACCCGCTGGCCTATCTGCAGTAGGCTGGTTGGTGCACAGGGTTAAAGGATTCGCAGAGGGCAGTTTAAGGTCATGAAAGATTCCGTATGCTGCAGTGGAATGGGAATAGCTCGGTGGGATAGGGAAAATATTGTTCCTCTGCCTTTAGAGTGAGCGGTAGCCTCATACTGAGTTCTGCTACAATCAATTTGGTGCCAACACTGAGATCTGTAAAGGGGTAAGGAAAAGGTAGGAGGTAGAGGAATCAACATTAATGAGCCAGAATTAGCAGCAGGAGGTGGGTTGAGAGCAACTGTTGGACTAACCTCTCAGTACCTCTCATCTCGCTGTCAGATCAGTGCCATATGCACACACACACGGCTAGGGTTTGTTCCCAGTTGAGGCTTCCTAGGATCACTGATCTTGTTTTATAGCCAGAGGAACAAGCTGGTAGCTCACTGCTGTGGGTTTTGTGTCAAACAGATTCCAACATACAGGAAGGGCGCGTCAGTCACAAACCACCATGGGTGGCGGTTTCAGACTGGCAGATGGGCCACCACGGAAGGCTCATTTCTGTGCCTTTAGGCGGGGTTTTGGGCTCTGCAAGTTACTGTGTTTTAAGAGTGCTTTCCCGCTTTCCCCCTTCGTCACTGCCACCTTCTCATTCCTCTGGAAGGAAAGAAACGCAGCTGTAGGCTCCTCCAGCACTATCAGTGCCCTGAGCCAGTTAGTGTTGTGCAGGGTGTTCAGGGGTAACCTCTGACAGAGCGACAGCTCTTGCTTCACACACAACAGGTTGGGTTGTGCTGCTTGTGACTGCAGCAGGTTACTAGCGGAGGGAGATGGGATTTTCAAAGGCACAAAGGGCAGTTAAGCCCCCGACTCTTCTTGGAAGTCCATGGGGTTGGGTACATAATTGCCATTTGCATCTTAGAAAGCCTCTCCCTAGTAATACATCAGTACTTAGGGGACATCCACAAGGCAATAAAAAGCCCGCGGCATCGAGTTTCAGAGCTTGGGCACCTGCCTCAGGCTCGTGGGGCTTGGGTGGCAGGGCTAAAAGCAGCATAGATGTTGGGACTGGGGTGGGAGGCTGGTCTCTGAGGCCCTCCCCTCTTGTGGGGTCTCCGAGCCCAGGCTCCAGCTTGAACCTGAATATCTACACTATTAGTTTTAGACACACGGCCTGAGCCTGAGTAAGTTGATCCAGGCTCTGAGATTCAGAGCTGCGGGTCTTTTATTGCCATGTAGACATACCCTTTGTGGCCCCACTGGTAAGGAAAAGGTGCTCATGTGACCTAATCCAGCCCTGGTATAAACTGATGCCGCTCACAACGAAGTCCATATAATATTACTTCGCTGGGAACTGCAGGTGTTCAGACCACGGAAGAATCTGATACCTAGTGCAGAGAGACCCTTGGTGGCAAGGTACTCACTGAGCAGATCTGCAGCTGTCATGCTATTGGTGACCCTGGGAATGAGAGCTGCCAGGGTGGCAGCAGACAGGAAGGTGGTGGCTTCAGCTTCAGACAGCCATTGAGTTAGCTGTTACTGGCAGGACTAGCTGTGTGGATGACTGTATCGTTTTTCAGATTGTCCTCTCATTATAGGCCCATAGTCAAAGGATAACTTCAGTGGGCCTCAGATCAAGCCCTATGTATCCACAATGTGTATTTTGACATGCACCCACATTGCTCTTTTTGTTTGGTTTGGACAGGTTCTGGGGTAAATTTTCAGAGCTGGTGCCAGATCAACTGAAATATGCAGTCCTCAGCTTATCCATGGAACTGCTGTGCTGCAAACTTTGCCACACTGCCTCCACAGTCCTCTTCAACCCTACTCTGGAGGGACAGCTTCCAAGGTTAAGAGAGTCATCCAGCCTCCAAGACTGCCGGGAATGACGCTGGCTAAGATGATCATTGTGAGCTGTGGACACCTGAATTCCAGCACTGTGTTGAGACTCACCTTATCTGTACGTGTCCGACCCCAGCAGCCACCAGACAGTACGTAATTTATTTTGTTTTGGTTTTTTAAGAATGTAAATTGCCTGGGTAAGACACTGAATGCCTCGTGCCATGCCAGGGGTACCACTAGTGCTTAAGAAGTAATAAACAGCAACGGTAAAGACTATTGCCAGAATTAGAGCTGGTAAATGTGAGGGTAATTAACCATTAGAGAAGCTTGCCTAGGGATGTGGTAGATTCTCCATCACTTGAAGGCTTCATATCAAGAAGTGTTTGCTTTCTACAAGAGATGCAAACCTCAGCTAGAGGTTATGGGCGTCGTAGAGGGATGACTGCATGATGTTCTCTGACATGTTAGGAGTAGGGTGACCAGATGTCCTGATTTTTACAGGGACAGGCCCAATATTCAGGGCTTTTTCTTATATAGGTGCCTATTACTCCCATCCCAGTCCCCATTTTTCACACTTGCTCTCTGGTCACCCTAGTTAGGAGGCCAGATTAGATTGTTTTAAGGGTCACTTCTGGCCTTAATTAGGTAAAATGTTCCATAATCCCATTGTTTGCACCCTGGCCCACTCAGTCCCCCTTTTACTTGTTCTGAACATTCTGAATTTGGTGCTATTTTCTTGCACATGCGGCCACCTGATCAGTCCCTCCTTTGGTCTGCACCGTTGTTTAATGTTTCCTAGGTGTGAAAGTCTCTTCTTGTTTCCTGTATCTTGTCAGGACCTTCTCATGAGAGGTGGATCCCTCAGCCTTTTCCCTTTAGGTGCTATGGCTCATCCTTGTATAAGATGTTTACTTCTGTGATAATTGGCATAGCTCAGGCCCTAACTATGCTTCCTTTCCATCTCTGCCGCTTTCATGTAGAGACATGGGTGTGTGAATTACTCAGGAAGGTTCAAGTCATGGCTTGATGTGCCTGGTCTCCGAGCACAGCTTTTGTATCTAGGAGTAAAGTTTCCATGGCTCAGGTTCTGTTCTGCAGTGTCAGTTCACTAGACCATCCAAAGTGCAGCCAGTTCTCTTTGCTTTTATCCTTTGTTTTCCAGGTGTCCAGATGAGCTGTGTTCTGGCTAGAGCTGGTTGAAACTTTTCTGTCAGAATGGGTTGTTTGCTTGTTTGGATGAAAAGTGGCTTTTTTGGACTGAAAAGCAAATTTTCAGTGAATTTTTTTTATTTTGGCCAAAACTTTTCAGTTTGCCAATAGAGGGTAAATGGAAGCTTTACAATTTTTCAGTACATTTTTAAGGGTAATTTTTTGTTTTTTTTTTTTTCCAAAAACAAAATTTTTATCAAACATGGAAATTTTCAAATTTCCTTTTCATCAGTCAGTCAATTAATAAATAAAAATTTTCCAGGACATTAAAAAAATCTATGTATAATAATTGGCATTTTTTAAAATCAGGTCTTGTTCCAACTTTGTGACCACACTAGTTCTTCGTGAACTATTAGTTATTGTGGATAGTGTTTATGAATCTAGTTGCTTTCTTGGTTAGTGGATCATTTTGTGATCTTTTCCCAATTTTCTTCAAACATGTTTGATACTCGCCAAATGGATAAATGTTTAGACTATAGGATGTTCCCAAAATGCCTTGGAGACCTGCTATGGCATGTGGAAGAGAAATCCCAGAGAGGATTCCACAGGGATAGGGAATTGTGGGAGTGCCTGTGCCCCCCTTTACCAGGTCTGCTGCTTTTTACTCTTATCCAATCTGAAGTGGAGAGTAGCACTTTGTCCCAGCTTTCTTTGGCTTTACCATAAACATAAAACACTACATTGGTCAGCAGTTAATGCAGGTTAATTTCCCTTCCACCCTCCTCATTCCTGCTGGCATGTGTCTGTATTTGGAAATGTCTTTCAATAATACCCTCTAGAACTGAACAATAAAGTATCTTGCTAAACATGTTAAGTTGGAAAGCCCTCCTGAGAAACCTGTTCATTTTGACAATCTTCCCCTCACCCTTTAACTATGCAACAAGACCAGTGCTATAAAAAACATTCTCTCCTGTGATATGGGCTGAAAAAAACTGAGGCCTAAGCAGTTATTTCATAACGTCAAGGACTGAAGTGATGGTCCCAAGAAGTTGATTAGCATTTTGTCAGAGGTGGGGGGGATGATAATCTCCACACCTCCCGCTGCATGGTCTCCAAATGTAGCACAGGTTTGTCAGGCAGATGGCTGTGGGAGTAAAGGTCTCAGTGCTCCTTCAGAATGAGCACATTGTAAGCCTCAGGAATGCAGCCTTCCTCCATATGTGCTTCAAGTCTGATCTGGGGGAGGGGGAGGAAGGAGGATTCCCCTTGGGGATGAGGGGGGGTGCAGTTCCTATGCCGGCCTTTCTGTTGAGGCTATCTTGATATAGACAGTTGTCTGCTAGGAACTGAACTCCTACAATCAACCCAGTCTAAGGAGATCATGCCACAGATATCAGTGACTCTAGGCCATTACTAGATTTGAACTGCTGACCTTGAGGTGAAAAGTATGCTATCTTATTACAAATCTGCTGATCCATCTGCAGTCCAGGGACTGTAGTCAGGGAACTCCACTGGTGTCCTGTAAGGCGATGGAGAGAAGTTAAGATTAGACTCTCAAATAAGGCTCTGCAGGGGCTTGTTTCTCCATAATTTCTCTAGACGTGCTCTTTATTCTGGCTAAGGTCTTGTTGTACTTCCCATGTCCTGGGATTGTTGTTTGTGGAAAGGTCTGTGTACACCACACCCCTGCTCTTTGGAAATTTCATTCCTCGGAGGGTTAAACTTGAATACTTCTGGGTCAGGACTTGAAGGTAGGTTTTAGGGATGACAGACTGAGACTGACTGTCCATTGCCTTGCAACTGGGATTGTATTAACACCTGCACATAGTGGGTAAAGTGCTACCACTGGTGTGGGCGAATAGAGAATCCGGGGCCTGGAAACATGTTGCTTGGTAAGAAGCATGCTTTAACAGTGAGGGCAATTAATCACTGCAACAACTTACCAAAGAAATCTTTAAATCGAGATTGGGTGTAGTTTAACCATACGGCACTGGGCATGATTAAGGAATTAGTGGGTGAAATTCTCTGGCCTGTGTTATGCAGGAGGGTCAGTCTAGGATCAGAATGGTCCCCTCTGTGTTTAAAAACTATTACACTTTGCAGAAGTGTAGGGCATCTTGTGCTGCACAAGAGTGCAGAATCACGGAACAAGTATATTTCATATAAATTTAAAAAGCCCTTATCTGTCTTTTTAATAACACCTTAAGGTTTAATTTCCTTTCACTTCATGCTCTGATTTTTTGCAATTTACTACCCAAATTTCCATAACTGCATGCGTAAATTATGCATGAAATTTTGTAACTGGTCTCCTTCCTGTGAAATTGCCGCCGTTACTTGCGCACATTGTAATTACGCCAGTTGTGCAACAGTGTGGGGAAAACCAGGCCCATTCTACTTCTGTTGCATTTCACTTAGCTTGGCCACTAGCCAACAGCCTAATGTGCCCTGCTTTGTGGTTCTCAAGTGCTCACCCAAAGCTGTTCTGTTTGGCTTCCTAGCACGAAGGAAGAATCCTCCTAAAATATTAAAGAAGCTCTTCATTTGATATTAGAATTTTCATAACCTACATTTTAGGCCTCAACTACTTGACAATGTCTCTGTTTTTAAAGATACATTTGTAGCAGCATCCCTCTTCTCTGATTGCTCTGATTTGCAGAGAGGAAGGATGGTTCAGTAGTTAGACTCTACCCTGGGCTGGTGGAGGCTGCAGTTCTGTTCTTTGCCCTACCACCAACCCCTGTGTGACCTGGAGAAAGTCACTTGGTCTCTCCATGCCTCGGTTTTCCTTCTGTAAAAATGGAGAAATAATCCTGCCTTACCTCACAGGAGGGTGTGAGGATAAATACATCAAAGATTTGTGAGGTGCTCAGGTACTACAATGATGGGGAGCCATCTAAATATTTTAAATAAACTGTAAAAGTTTCTGGGTTTTCTGCCTATGAAAATACATGGGCTTGAGTGATTTTAGGGAGTGCTCATCACTTCTAATTGCAGTGAGACGTGATGTTCCTTACCACCCTTGTTAGGACATGATTTCTGAATCCCAAGGATAGACAAGTCCTTGGCTATGCCTACAATATGGTGCTGCAGCTATGCTGCTGTAGCTCTGTATTGTAGACGCTTCTTACATTGACGGAATGGGTTTTTCTGTCAATGGAGTTAATCCACCTCTCTTAGAGGCGGTGGCTGGGTTAATGAAGAAATTCTTCTATTGACGTAGCCATGTTTACAAAGGGGAGTTAGGTTGACCTAAGTACACCACACATGGTGTGAAATGTTTCACAGCCCTGAGTGACATAACTGGGTCAATCTAATTTTTAAGTGTAGACCTGGCTTATGCCATCCTAGCTCCTGCTGTGCTGTGAGCTCTCATGATGAGGCCTCTCTCCCAGGTGAAATCTTGCTAGTTTTATTTTGGGGAGCTATGACTCTTTGGGATGGGAGGGGTTGGTGTAAAAGAGCAGCAACAACAATAAAACAAATCCAGATATTTTGATTTTACACAATTTTTGGCGTGCTTACCGTTTTTCCCTTCTCCCTCCCCCAGCCTCTCTAGCCACATAACTATTTTTTACATTTCTCTCTGCCATCTGATTGGCAAGGCTTTGAAGGTTAGATTTATAAACTGATTACTCAAAGTCCAGGTATAAAGTTTAAAAAAATAGGGGGTTGGGAGAGGGTCGGGCTCATAAATCAAAGCTTTGTATTTAGAATTTATTAGTGTGATTTGTGAATCTGTTTCCTGAAGCAGTTCAAGGTTTTAAATCATCTCTAAATCAAAGCTTTGTGGCTCAAATTTACTGGCAGACTTTACAAATGAAATGCAAAATCTGGAAGTCCCCTTTGTGAAAGGCAGACTTATGGATCCTGCTGCTTGTACCTCAGCAGTGATGCATTTGGCTTTTCATAAATGATAGATGTAGACGCTTGATTCCTTACGGAGCAGTGGACGCACTTCCTAAGGTTCCATTTGGAAAGGACGGACATCTAAGAATTTGAAGGCAAGATCCAGGGAGCAATGCTGATTTCATAGGTTCCAAGGGCAGAAGAGACTAGTGTGATCATCTAGTCTGATTTCCTGTATAACATGGCAGGGAACTTCCCCAGAATAATTCCTAGAATCTACCATGACCCTTGGTAAATTGTTTCAATGGTTAATTACCCTCAGTGTCAAAAATGTATACCTTTTTTACAGTCTGAGTTTGTCTACCTTCAACTTCCAACCGTTGAACTGACTATGTTATACCTTTCTCTACTAAATCAAAGAGCCCATTATTAAATATTTATTACCTGTGTAGAAACTTATAGACTGTAATCAAATCACCCCCTAACTTTCTCTTGGTTAAACTAAAGCGATTGAGCTCTTTGAGCTTATCACTAGTTTTCTCCTTTCTAACCCTTTAATCATTCTCCTGGCTCCTCTCTGAACCCTTTCCAATTTATATCCTTGTTGAATTGTGGGCACCGGAACTAGATCCGGTATTCCAGCAGCAGTGTCACCAGTGCCAAATACAGAGGTAAAATAACCTCTCTACTCCTACATGAAATTTCCCCAGCATCACATTTGCTCTTTGGTCACAGTGTTACATTGGGAGCTCACGTTCAGCTGATTGTCTGCCACAACCTCCAAATATTTTTTTACAGTCCCTGCTTCCAAGGATAGAGCTCCTCATCTTGTAAGTATGGCCTACATTCTTTGTTCTTAGATCTATTCACTTCTATTTGGCCACATTAAAACACAATTTGCTTGCACTCAGTTTACCAAGCGATCCATAAACATAACAGTCTGATTCTGGTCTTTTATGTGGAATAATTGGAATCTAGCTTTAAAAAATAAAAGGCAGTCCCTTAGTTTTCCTAGGAGACCTGGCAGGCTTACAAATGAATGCACTAGTAGTCTTTGGGTGTTTAATCTGAGTCTAGAGAGCTGATGAGTATTATTGGCCCTTTTTGTTTTTCCCCCCTTCCTGGTCTTTTTTGTTGTTGTAACAAGAATCCCCATTGGCTCAGGAGTCTTGTTGGCATTCATTATCTCTAACTGTTGCTTGCACAAACGTGAGTGCCCCATTAAAACTTGGGGGCAGAAGCCTGCCCTGATGACTTTATTCTTTAGTATTAAATAGATCCTGCATACCAACCCCCGACTCCCAATTCTTGGAGACTCGCCCAATATTTTAAAAAATATGTATTTTCATCTCTAAGTCTACTCTTCTCAGCCCCATCACTGCCTTTGCTGTTCATGGCTTTCCCAATCGGTGTAAAATGCGACTTCCTATGTTGCAATAGGGAAGAGCATGATTCAACAGGACTCTCTCACCGCTCGTTCATGGTGCCTTATTTGTACAAAGTGAAGGAAGAGGCTGTTACGGCAACAACTTGCTAATCACTTCCACTCGGTATCATTGAGTAATGCCAATGAGGCTTTGGGCGAGGGTACAGCTGGCTGCTGACAGGGCTTCACATGGTGTTTTGCCATATAATTATTGTGGAGTTGCATGGTTCCCTGTGCCTGTTGCAATGATGAAATTTCTCATACCTGGAATATAAAAACTTCCACCCACTTCAGCGTAGAATTAGCAATGTCCTCGTTTGTCTTATGGGCCTGATCCTGAGGGAGACCAAGCACCCATTGAAGTCAAGGGGAGTTTGGGGCAATCAGAGCCTCTCAGGATCAGCAAGGTTCCACAATGAGTCAAAGCATGACGCAAAGGACAGGATCAGAAATGGCGGGAGGGGAGGAAAGCACTGAAGGGCTTCAGACCTGGATCCCAAAATTCTGTCCATCATTGATGTTTTTCTTTTCATGTTTTAAGAGAGCTATGACTTTCTACCATCACCAGCATGTATATTGTAATAAACTTGCTCAGTCTATGTTGGTTATTCTGTACAAACAAATGGAGGGCTAGGTGTGACATCTTCTTTCAAGGGCATGAACAGGCACCTGGAATCTGGCCTGTCCCTCTATAGATTTTTCCTTGAGGAACGAGTAATTTCCAAAGTCCTTTTCATTCCAGTGCCCATAGCTGAATATCCTTTAGATTTCTGTAAGCTACAGGAATCTACGTTCTAGAGGCCTGGTGGTAAGAGAATGGATTTATGATGGCCATGGGATAATCTTTTATGACCTGTCAGGCTTTAAGGGCAAGTAGTTATGGATGACTACATGTGTCTCATTCTTCATCAACCAATGCCTCCATGCCTAATGTTCTGTATTAGTACAGTGGAAGGGAAGTGGTGCCAGGGGTTACCTGTCAAGCTATTTGGTCTGACTGCCCTTTGTGTTCTCAGCACTGCTCCTTCAACAATGTACACTAGACAGTTGGCTGAGTGTGAGGAAATGTGTTAAACTCTGAAGCCATCATCTCAGCAATGCGCTCCTTCCAGAAAGAAGAGACTGACTAACCAGTGCAACTCTTTTAAGACAATTTATAAAATTATTCTGTGGTTCTTTTCTGGCTTTGAATGCAAGTTACAGTGGAGTGGCATTTCCTTTACTCTTTTGGCATTGAAGAGTATCATATTAAAACCACAGCCTCCACATGATTTTACTTTTAAAAATGAAATGGCAGAGAGAACTGTTGAGAGAAATCACAAGCCAGATCCTCAGCAGGTATGAATTGGCATTGATCTTCAGTAGAGCTGCATTGATTTACATCAGCTGAGGATCTGGCAGCTATCTTTAAAAAGAAAACCTGTTTCCTCACCTCTGGTATACTAAACTATTACGGAAAACATTTAAGCAATCTCATTTACTTTTCCCCCCACCTGTGCTGTTTTGTTTCCCTTTGCATTCATCTCATCTTGTGCCTGGACAGCTTAACTCTCTAGTTGGAGACAGAAGTTTTACTGAAAGGCTCTCAGGTGCTAGCACAGCACTGCTTGGGGGTTTCTAAGGCTACATTTACACTTAAAACTACAGCAGTAGAGCTGCAGTGCTACTGTGTAGACACTTGCTACAACAAGGGGAGGGGTTCTTCTATTGGTGTAGTAAATCCACCTCCCTGAGAGGCAGAAGCTAGGTTGACGGAAGAATTCCCAAGACAGCAGTCTCCCAAGAGGGGAGACTGAGGCATTACAGGGGATGTAGGGATGTAGTCCAGCTGAAGACTCCAGTCTACAGAGGGGATGGGTACGTGAGCAAGCAACTACTCCCATGAGGCACTTCAACTCCCATTTTAGGCCAAAATATTTTGGGTTATTGAGTTTTCAATGAAAAAGTGAAACTTCCTGGCAAGGGGTGGGTGAGAGAACCCGTTTTCAGACCAGTTTTAATAGTTACTGTTTCCCTTGTAAAGCTAGTGTCTAAGTTTTGATCCTACATGGAGGACCCGTGCCGCTGTGGGAAGCCCTATTGAAAATTAAGGCATGATGTCATTTCCTGTATTTGTGCGTATCTTTCCCACAGCAAAGGGCAGGGAAAGCTCTTTAAAAACCAAAAGAGGAGAAAAAAATATGTAATTGGAAAACTACAAAAGGGAGCAGGAGAACTTGGGTATAGTATTGGAAAGCACTATCTGTAATTCAGTAGCACCTAGAGGTTTCATTATGCTAGGTACCTACAGCCACAGTGAGAGACAGTCCCTGCCCCAAAGAGCTTATAATTGAAACTGACAAGACAAAAACTAGTGGGAGAATGACTTGATTTTTTTTTTAAAGAAACTCTTCTTTTTTTTGTTTTGTTTTAAATATCTTTCTCTCTCTCTCTCTCTCTCAGTTTTCAGCACGATTTTAGAAGATCTTCAGGGGACCATATAAGATCTGCATAGGTTCAATTTCACACCAGCATAATTCTCAGTGGAGTTACACCCATGTACTCCTGAAATTACGCAGTGGTGGGTCAGGTCCTCGATATGCTACTATATTTTTGGTTTTTGTGCTTCCGTCCCCATTTTTAGCAAAACCTCCATTTGCGGCCTAGAAACATCTTTATTTCTTTCACCTATTCAGTGCTTTGTACATAAGGGGTGTAGCGTGAGAGGCAGTGTGGTTTGGTAGCTAGCGTCCTGGCCTGCAAGCCAGATGTCCTGGCTTGTTTCCATTTTTGTCACTTGGAAAAGTCATTTAACCTCTGTTTCTCTCTCTTTGGATTGTAAGCTCTTTGGGGTAGGAGCTGTATCTTCCTATATGTTTGAACAGCACCTAACACGGTGGGGCCTGATGATGCAGCTACTGTAATATTAACATAAATACCTTCTTCAGTGGGGCCTTCAGAAGATTTGTTTGCAGATAAGTGAATAGAAGCATGGAGAAAATCCATTTAATCACCTTCTCTTTCCCCCTTCTTTTAATTTTGGTTCCTGAATATACCATTCCAAAGGAACTCCTTGTTTTTTGTCAATGGACATCACCATCTGTGAGGCAAATTCTACCCAAAGATACTCAAGCATATCTCCTGTTGGAATCAATTGCACACATTTAGCTCATGGCAGAAGTTGGAGTTCTTTGTAGAAAGATTAGGCAATTCAGGCCAAACATGTTATAAAAGCAGTTGGGTTGGAGTTGAGGGTGTTTTTTTGTTGTTTTTTTTAGCCCCATCAGGACATTTTTAAAGAGGGAGGCAGGAGTTTAGGCAGAAACTGGGTGAATCAGGAGCGTTATTATTAAAAATAAGAAGTTTGTGATGATAAATATCAACGGGCAGTTATTTCCCAGAGTGCACAACCAGAAGATGTTAGACTTACTTTAAAGAAAAACTAAAGTCAATGGAGCTATATCCATTTACACCAGCTGAGATCTGGCTATTTGATGTGGACTGGAGAACCTTGGTTTTGGTGACTTATCACCCCCCGGTACAGACGCAAGAAAGCTGCTAAAGTCCCCATCACATCACATAACAGGTAATATGCTGTGTAGATGAGAAGCTTATAAAGCAAGAACTTGCACCTTCTATTTAAAATAAAAATATATTCTTCCAGATCCACTGTAATTTCCTCAGCCAGACAGACCTGCTAACAAGTTCAACAACTTGGAATTCCAGTGAAAGGAAGAAAGATGCAAATTAGTAACAAGGTCCAGTGTGCAAGTTTTCGCCACACTTTATAAATTGGACCTTGTATATGCTGCTTTCACCTGAAGGAAGTTCCATGCTGTTGCAGCCAAAATAATCTTCTCCAGGAACTTGGGTCTGAGGCAATGTAGTTAATATATCTATTTTTTGTTTCCATTAAGTTACTTCTTGTGCTTCTTCCTACCTTAACTCTTCCCCACCCAGTATTTGGGGATGGCTGCTGCTAGCTGCTTCCAGTGAGTGAGGACTGATAGACACTTTCTCTTGGGAGAAAATCATTTTTGCCTTATCTGCTGGTGAATTTCCATCTAGAAAAGGCGACTGGCAATGTGATTGTCCTGTGTATTTTGGGTGAGTCAGAAAATGTGGGACTGGGGCAACATTGTTTGGGTTATGAGCACTCTCTTTGGGATGGAAATCCTCATCTCAGAGCACTCCATTGGCTATTAATGTGTCTTTTTCCAGTCCCCTATCCACTGGACCACCCTGTTTGCCTGCCTGTTCTCTCTGACTGCTCTCTGGGCTGCTTTTGATATGCCTGGCAATAGAGATATCCCAAGCGAGGTACAGAATAAACTAGATGAGCCAAATTTTATTTCTACCTGCTCCTTAGCTTAGAACAGTAAGCATGTGAATGTTCCCAGGTCTCCAGATCCAAAGGCCGGGGTGCTGGCACACCATCATGTCCTATTTTTTGGAAGAAGCAGTAGGTTTTAAAAAGGGGATGGGAATGGAGCATCAGGGAACTGGTGATGTGAAATGGAGCCTTTTGTTCCTAAAGCACTAGTTCCAATTCACCTCAGGCCAGAAATCCCTGAAAGCTAGAATTGGAGAGCTTGATAGAGACCTCTGTAATGTAAATTGGTCTCTGTTAAGTTCTGAATCCGAACAGGTGCCCACACCACAGAAAACACCAGAACAAGACTGTCACTCAGAGCCAACTGTCTGGCTTCTCTGCTGAGAATGTCAAGGGTTAAATGGGCCATGGAGACTGCATTAGCAAACCCCTTCCAGTGAGGTATCCCTTCATCACAGGGTTTTTTTTGGGGGGGGGGGGATTGTGAGAGGTGAGAGCTCTGTTCATTCTGTGCATAGAGAGAGATCGTGCTCTCCGGTGCTATCAGTGTGGTGCCTTTTACCGGCATTGAAGTCACTTGCAAAAAAGAGAACTTAGATTAAAGTCAAGATTACCTGGATCCTGGGCTTACTTGAAATAGTCACTCATGCAACTGTGGTTGTGGAAAAATTCTGACTCACTGATCAACTGATGCTGGATTCAGATACAGTGGTTTATCCTTGAGCTCTCTGAGTTAGTCCGTGTTTCTTAGTGCACTGCTGGACGGCACTCAGATTTCACTGGGATGAGGGCAGTATAGGGAGCTTTATGGAATAATAATAATACAGTGGAATAACAAATAATGTATGTTTCTCATTGGAATCATTTCCCTGTGAAA
Organism: Mesoclemmys tuberculata; assembly: GCA_007922155.1. Lineage (NCBI taxonomy): Eukaryota > Metazoa > Chordata > Testudines > Chelidae > Mesoclemmys > Mesoclemmys tuberculata. Next base: position 5,555,890 of record ML677085.1, read on the forward strand.
TTCAGGTAGGTGTAAATAGCTTCTTGTCACATTGACACCTTTTTATTTTAATTGGCAACTATATGTATGGCACTCAGCAAGCAGAATATTCAGCACACTGGGACAAGGATGCCAAGGCTTCAAGAAACTTAAGTGCCCTTGAAAATCAAGGGAGGCCCCTTTGACAATCCCAGTCCTATTATGATGTATATGGCCCAGAAACAGTGCTGGGCTCAGAGAGCAAAACAGGCAAAGAGAGCTGAGTGGGAAGGTAAGTCACATGGCATGTTAGTTCCATGTTGTCTAGATTTCATTCAAACTTCTCTTTTGCACGCCCCCGCTCTCCATCTCTTCACTATTTGGAAAGAGGACTGAGGGTTATAAAAACATAGAGGAAGTGTCTTGAAGACACTAAGAGCACAGTTTAATATGCATGCTGTTCAACCCTGGGCACACTTGCTGATCAGATTATGTTGGTGCTCTAATCAAAACTCTCAGAGTGAAATCATGAGTCCATTGCAGTACATTGCAAAACTCCCACTGATTTCAATGAGCAGGGGTTTCTCCACAGTCTCTTCATGTTGGTTTCGTTGTGTTATGTGAATTGAAACATGCAAGATTTTTTCCAGAGAATGGGCCATTTTTGTTTCTTACATTGCCTATTTGTTTTCCCTGCTATCAGGCAAATTATCAGAGTTGGGTTAGTCGTTGCTAATGAAAACATCCAACTGACTTTGATCTCTTTTGGTTTGGTAGAGTATTTCTAACCCAGTCTCCGTATTTGCTAATCTAGGCAGTATTAACCGATGTAGTGACTATCACAAATGAATGAGTGGCCATCTAAGAATTATTCATAAACATCCGGTGATAGTAGTCAGTGCTGAAGCTTCAAAACTGGAGCTCTGAGTATACTAGTGCGTAGAATACTTGTGTTCTTCGTCCGATATCTGTATCCATGACAGAATGTGTGTGTGCCATCACCAAGGGCAGATAAACCTTCACAAATTCTAAAGGACTCAGCTGTGGTCAAATCAAACCAAAGCCCGTCTCCTTTGTGAAATTGCAATGAATCTTTTGTCAAATATTTGACCAGCTTTAGAAATTGAGTTGTCCCCCATCTCTATGAAATAAATGTTGGCTTAGAAAGGTGTCAGGAAAAAAGTATAACATTTTCAGTGGATTGGGAGCCGTTTTCTCTTTAGTGGTGCCCATGTTAAGCACTCCAGAGGGAAGGGCTCCCAAGGATCAGAAGATAGAACTGGAGGTATGAAAAGAGGCCTTTAAAAAGGGGTGCGCAGGCAGGCAGAAAAGATGAGATGCTTCATGGGATCTATGTGATGTATGGGCAGAGAATATACCTACTGCTTCTGCAGAGAGGAATTACATGCTTTGCGTGTATGCTCGAGTGACTAACTGCTCTATTTGATCCAGAATTTTCTTTTTTTAGCCCCTGGTCCTTCTTAACTGTGAATCCATTTGACTTTTATTTCTTTTATTCTTCTGGTCCTCAGGCAGAAATGACTGCTACCCTCTCCCTCCTCTTTTGACCTTTTCCCACTATGACTGACGCTGACCACTGCTGGAAATATAAACAGTTGTGACACAAGACTTCCACTACAGGTCTCCTGTCCTGCTGCTAGTCTCTCTCTGCATCCAGCTAGTGGAGCCGGTCTGTTTACTGCATGCTGCTGCCTCTGCTTTAGCCAGACAGAGAGATGCTGTGATCTGCCTCCTTCCATCTGCTAAGCGATTCAGAGTCACAGGAAGAAGATCGTCTCAATTCTCCTTCTCATAGGTCAGCTTTCTTTCTGGCCCCCGAGTTCTTTAACATTTCTCCCTCAAACACCAGTTCAACAAAACCTTTAAGCAGAGAGAGCTGAAATTTATTTTTTTGTCAAAAACACAGTTTTGATTAAAAGTGTTATTTTGAAGAAACCCTCTACCTTTTTATGACAGTTTCACTTTCTTTGAAATGCCCATTTATTGACAAATTCAAAATGAAATTCTTCAAAATTTCATTTCCGCACCCTTCCACCCTCTGTCTGTCTTTTCGATTGAGACTGTAAAGCTCTTTGGGGGCAGGGACTGTCTCTTCATAAGTGTATGTACAGCCCATCCAGCACCATAGCTCCCTGGTCTTGTCTGGTGCCTCGAGGTGTGACTGTAATACAAACTGCCGATGAGGTGAAGGTTGTCCATGTCCATTCTGATCAACCTTTGCTCTTTTCCTGAGACTGCCAGGAAGGAAACCCAATTAGTGCCAGTGACGTGGTGATTAGGAACAGGATTGCGGCAACCAGCTCGTTTCACACAATAAATAGCCATCAGATGCTAACAACTCTGAGCCCTAGTATATGTTACAAACTTATGTCGGTGTAACTATGTTGCTTAGGGATGTGGAAGAGCCACACCCCTACTGACACATTTATACCAATCTAACTCCAGCTGTAGGCAGTGCTGTGTTGTTAGGAGGGCTTCTCCTGTCGACATAGCTACCGTTTTTCTGGGAGATGGAGTACCTACGCTGTCAGGAAAAGCTCTCCCATTGGCATAGGTAGCATCTTTCACTAATCGCCACAGTGCATAGAGAAGCCATCAGCTGCCCCTGATTTAGACTATTCCAGCCATTGAGTGGGAGATGAAAGTCTCTGTCTCTTCATGAATCTCTCAAGTCTCTAGTCCCTCTTACTGAGATCTACTGCATTGCAAACATGCATTTATAGAATCTGTCAGGCTAGAGCTGTGCCGACTGCTGTTCATGTTACATTCTGCACGGGGCCACACCAGACGCAAGCATGGATTCTGTTTATTCCTCTGTCACACTTGAATTTCGTTGTACGCCGTACTGGAATCAGGCTGTGTGTTTTGGCCTCGCTGCTTTGTGCACATTAATCCCGGTCTTCTAACTGGCCTGTGGGGACTTGCTCAGAGAACAGGAAATAAGTGGAGTGTCTTGCAGAGGGCCTGGGGAGCTGACTGCCTGCCAAAAAATCCAAGCAGCCACAAAAGCAGCTGTTTCAGCCTGAAGAGCTTTTGTAGGTGGAATTGTTTTCTTAGCGTCTCACCGTCCCTCCTGCTGGAATTTGGGCAGTCAGACAGGTTTTCTGTTCTTCTAGGCTAAGAAACATGAGGCACCTCTTTAGATAAGGGCAGTGTATGTTCCTCAGCTGTACCAGTGAGGAGGTATGTGTGAGACAAGGAGAAAAAAGATGGAGGCCTTCCTCCAGTGTCGCAGTGGAAAGCAGCTGAGATAAATAAAAGCTGGGTTTTTTAAACTTCCTTTCTGAATTTGGAACCAGTTTCCTTCATGAGCTCTCCTGTGTCTGTCTACTCCAGATGCCATCTAGATCAGACTTGCTTTATCAGTTGAGTTCCCCTTTGCTGCCAACCAGACTTGGGGTGTTTGTGCAAATTCTATGCATTGTTACAGCCAACATTCAAATCAGGGCCTTCAAGTTCCCCTTCAGACAGAGGTGAAACCACAGAAGAGCCATGAGATGGGAAAGAGAAGCAGCCCTAGCACTACAGGTGTTTTTCCTTCCCCTGTTGGTATCGCCTGTGCGGGCACCAACCTCTCTTCGGGTGGCAGAGAGCTCTCTCCCAGATCAGACAGTGCTGCAGTAGTAAAGTAAAGAAACTAACCCTTCCTGTCACAGGGATGATAGAAACGGAGCCCCAGCTCCCTGGTTGAAAAATAGTCAAAATATACACAGCCCCCAAACACCACTATACAGAGCCATTGAGAGCAATACAGTCCTAATACACCCACCATAGAAACACATCACATTGATATCATACTGAGCCATTCAGTGCAATACAGTAATTGAATACACACATTATGTAATTAAAAAAAATAACTAAGATACAAACACGCCTCATCTACCAAATCCCAGGTTTTAGTCATGTCAAAAGAATTTCCCCAGGTACTTTAGATTAAAATAGAAAGTGTGTCTTTCCTTTATTATTAATAATGATAATTATTGGACTATTGTAATGAAGAGATGTGAAACAGCATTTACATTTAGTTGAATAAATGGGAAATAGCATTTACATTTTCAAAATCATTCCTCAATGCAGGTTTTTTTCCTAAAAAAAAAAAAAAAAATCCCTTTTTATTCAGCATGTGTCTCTCTTGTTAATCAGTAGTGAAAACTGTAATTAGATAAGAGCTCAAACGTTTCAGGTAGTTAGTGTAGGGATGGGAAAAACTTTGGGCTGTAACAAGTACAAGTGATTGGAGGGAGGCAGGAAATTGACTGGCACATTTTTGGAGGCTCTGACATGTTTGAAATGTGGGTCCAACCTGGAAACACTTTCCAAGGAAGAGCTACTGTATCCAGACCGTCTCTGATTTTACAGCCATCAGCAACTTTAACTCCTCATCCTGACATCTCTGTTTGTCAGGAGCTAGATGTTTTTACCAAGATGCCGGAGGTACCTCAGCATTTCAAGGAGGCACAAATATATCCTCACTCATATAAATGTCCACGGACCTGGAGGGCAGCCTTGGGGGTGAGGAACACGCAAGAGATGGGGCACTGGGCTGCTGGGGATGGTGAAATGAGGCTGCTGGGGTGTTAATGGCAGTCGCTGCTGAGGGAGAGGTGTTCTCCAGGGAGACAGGTAAAATCTGGGCTTTGGAATGTGAATTCCTGGATGGGAGCTGTTGCTAGAGATGGAAGATGGTGAGGTGGGAGTGGACGTTAGCGTCACCGCTTTCCGATGAATCTTGTTGAGGGGGATATAGAAAGTGCAGTTGGGGCGGGGCTCTGGTGGGTCTGGGTGCATTAAAATCAGCGCTGTTGGGCGGGAATTCTGGTGCGAAGTAGAGCGAGGACTGTGGGGATGGGGAGACTTGGTGGGAGGTGGTCAGCGCAGGACTGGTTCTGGAGAGATGGACAGTGAATGCTCTGAGGGGGGCACCCTCGCTGATGTGAGGGGGCTGGTGGGCACCGTCAGCTCTGTGTGTACAGGCAGTTTTGAGGGGACTCAGTCAGCGTGCTGGGTGTGTTTTTCCGGTTGGGCGGAGGAGGCACAGTCCATGCTGGGAGTAGGGGTAGCCCGGGGGGGATTCTTCTGGTTGTAATGTACAGAATTGAGTAATCCTTCTTTGAATAGTTTGGGAACCCTCTAGTGGGCCTCCTAGTCTTCTAGTGCTGAAGCCAGGGGGACCCTGCCAGAGCTGCAGTGTGCACAGGTAGCTAGGCCTTGTGTGTTTGTACACAGCTAATAAACATGGTTATCTGGCATCCAGCTGTGCTGGTGTGGTTTTCCCAGATCGTGCAGGGAGCAATGGCACAGCCCTGGTCTATAAGAGAAAGCTCTTCCAGGGCACCTGTCTCTGGCCAGGCTGGTGGGAAGTGCCACACCAGTGCAAGCTGCTCGGAGGGCATGGTGACTTGGAGAGAATGAGATGTTCTCTGGGTCTAACGTCTCTCAGGTCCCTCCATCCATTCCCTTACAGAAAAACCCTCTAGAAGTGAATAGAGATGAAGCCAACTGGTTTCTATAGACCTGTAGAAGTGATTGCCACATAATAGCCTTTCTGTAGTCTTTTGAAACCCATTTGTGGTATTCTGTAGTAGAGGATATAACATTTTCTATGTAGTTCTATGGATTGCTTTAAAAGAAAGCTATAGACATGGTACATCTCTTTGTTCGGTTGAATAGGAGTTTGCCATTCAGTTATATAGGACTTTTCCATTCACTGGTCAGGTACTGTGGTAAAGAAATGTCTGAGAGACAGATAAAGGATAGGAAGGAAGTGGGTTTTTTGGGGGAGCCTAATAGAAATGATTAATTGGGTGGAGCCGGCACAACCTGCTTGGGCTACTGCTCACAGTCTGGACTGATCCCAGGTAGGTACCAGCATAGTAACCTGATAGCCTATAGTACTAGTGCAGGGCACACACTCCTCCTAGCTGACTTCACTGTAGACTAGTGTGCTTCCCTCCAGTGGAGAGTCCTGCTGCTGGGTTGTAAAAGGGTCGTGACCAAGAGATCAAAGAGCCAGATTCGTCCAAACATTCTCACACACGCTGTCGCTCATTCACATACTCACCCAGAGATGTGAGCGAGAGCAGGGCTGAGGATGATCAGGGAAGGAAATCCAGGAGCTCAAGGTTTGTTCTATTAACACAGAGAAACTGGGAAGAAAATGTAGTGGCTGCCTCTTAGCTCCCTATTCTGCCTGCTTTGCCCTCCTCCCACAGATAGGCCTGGCATAGGGGGATCCCTGGCTGGCATACAACTGGCTACCCCGCTGTCTGTTACTCCTCCTTTCCCAGCCTCAGTATGTGTTTTGAATCCAAGGGGTGCCTGGTTGGAGCACTGCTGCCAGAAGAGCCTCTTGGAAGCCTGCGTAGCTGGAGCCACTGAAGAGTCTGCCATTGATGTTGAGGAGTTTTGAACCAGGCCCTCTGAGAATCCTGAGGATGCTTTAAGTTGCTTCTCAGGACCAGACTAACACCTGGCAGGTCATCGATCACAGAGCCACCTCTCTGGCACCCCATTCCTGGAATTGTGCTTGTCACACAGGAGCCAGAGCCTGGGACCTGTCACAGTGAGTGCAGTAAACTGTTCCTGTGAGCTCTTCCAGGCTTGTGTCTTCATCCTTGTAATCTCTAGATCAGGAGGAATTTCAGAACAGTGCAGTTAGGTTGGAGTCCTCAGAAAGCACTACAATCCAAACCCAGGCCCCAGCTGCAGCTGGCATTTTATCCCAAGGCAAACTCCCTGTGTTTGGGAGGAGGTTTATATGTAGTGTTTGCTTCTTTCTCAATAGTGATTGAAATAAGAGGGAGAACAGTTTCAGTGCATTGCACAGACTCCCTGCAGAGCTTGGCAGGGATGGAGTGTACAGTGAATGAAGTGTTAGGCTTTAACATAGGATGATATTAATATCAGATGAGAAATCTTTCCTACCAGTGAAAGCTTTGCTTCTGTGATTTGTGAGCCTGATAACACTAAATTGCTGCTGGTGTCTCTGCTCCCACATTGTGATCCTATGCAAGGTGAAGACATAAGCAGGCAGGAGGAACATCTGAAAAAATCCTTCCCCGAGTCCTCAATGACACTTGCCAACTTACCACATTTCCTGTTCGTTTTATGTCTGAAACCGTGCTGTCAGTCACAGGAGGCAGTGAAATGGGGGATTGGCTGCTTGCCTGTTTGCTTCTGGCCACCATCTTGGAACCCGCAGCAATGAGGATATAGTCTGCACCAAGCCAGTCTTTATCTGTGTGCAAATCTTAATTACAGAGCAAACAATGCTTTAATGCTGACCGGGATCTCCTGGTCAATCTCCTGTCTGAGTAATTGCATTCTGCCTCCTCACAGCATTTCCCGCGGAATGCAGCATTCTTCACTTCCTGCCCTAAACACTTGTGTAGCATTATTGTGTGCACCAGTGAACGGTGGACTCTGTTTTTCGGTGGGTGGAATGATTGCTGCATATGTATAAAGGTAGACAGTAGGAACGAGTGGCTGGAAGCTGAAGCTGGACAAATTCAAGCTAGAAATCAGGTGCACATTTTTAACAGTGACAGTTCTTGACCATTAGAACAAATTGCCAAGGGAGATGGTGGATACGCCATCATGTGGCGTCTTTAAATTAAGAGTGGATGTGTTTCGAAAAGAGATGCTCTAGTTCAGCCACAAGACATGGACCTGATGGAGGAATTACTACATGACGTTCTATGGTGTCTGTAGGACCTTGCAGGAGGTCAGAGTAGGTGGTATGGAATGAGTCATGACTGACTCATGTTCTTTGGTTTTGCTTTTCTAAGAAAGTGCCCTTTTGCATTTAGAAGAATTGTTTTGTTTTCTCAGGATGCTATCCAAAACTCCCATTGATTCCTGAGGAGTAGAAGTGAGTCCAAAGAGAGGAATTTTGTTAAATGTCTTTGGTGTTTTTCTTTCACTTTCTGTAATTGTAAAATGTGTGTTTGTGAAGCTTGAGCCAAACTTACTTCTGGAACAGATGGATCAACTGAAGTCAATGGACTTGTGTCCCCTCTTTTGCCAGCAATGCGTTTGGCCCAAGATCAGTGGATGGTCATATATCCTTTGGACTGTTACAGAAACTATGCTGGTGGCAAAAAGGTTCCTAGCCGAGAAAAACTTACTGAGACATGGTGTTCCAGGAGCTCTGAGCCAATTAAGATGGGAGAGATGGAGAAGTGAATAAACCCCTTCTGCCTTCAGAAGGAAGCAGAAGCACAGGTGATGCTTTTGAAAGAATCTCAAGGGTAGTTCATTCAGGAACGGTCTCCAGGCAATTTCCTCTCTTGGGGACATAGTAATTAATTCCTTTAACCTCTTATTCCTACTGTCAGTGTAAAAACTAAATGAGAGGGTTGTAATCCACAAACTCTTCCATTCTGAAGGATCCCCAGGCACTGTACAGACTCCTGAAATGCAGGAACCTCTGAGGTGAAATGCGGCAGCAGAACTATGAGGGAAGGATGGTTTGTGATTAAGGCTCTGCACTGGGAGTTCGGAGATCTGGGTCCAATTCCCAAACTCCTATTGTGATCTCAGGCGAGTTACTTTATCTCTCTGTGCCCCAGTTTCCTATCTGTAAAATGAGGAGGATAATACAGACATGGTTTGAGAAAGGCTTTTACTGTGCATAGCGAAATGGAACCATAATGCACATATTAAAGAATAATTCAGAAGGGTTTGTATGATGGGAAATAAAGAATCCTTTCCCCAGTTGAAATGCTAAGGGGAATTGTCGGCAGATAGGACAGACTCACTACCAAAGCTAGACTCTGCGGAGGACACTGTTCCACGCTTGCAGAATGTGCCATGTGGCCAGGGCCTTGACTGGGTGTCTTTTCTCAAGACGATATCGCTATTATCCTCTTGACCCCTGCACAATGCTTGGGATTGTCTGCAAGAAAAAAGTTCCACCTATTGATTTGGCAGGCACCACTTCCTGCAGCACTTTGGTTTCCTCCCCCTCCCCCAACCTTGGAACTATCCTGTCTGACTACTGAGCAATATTTAGCTTGGGAGAGCTGAGCAAATTGCAGCCCAAGGAGGAGTGAACTTGTATATAAAGTGGTGATGAAGGAAAAGATCTGGATTTAAATGCAGGGATGTCTCTGCGGATGTGTCTAATTCTATTCAGCCAGCAATTCTAGCAATCTCAAACATAACCGGCCAAGAGCAGTGATGCTGCTTACTTTCCCCGTCACTAATGACAAGACATGATCCCTCCTCCTGGCAGATCATAGCGCTGTCTGACTGATGCAGTCATCAAGGTGCTTTTGAAGGCCAGCTTCTTGTGATTAGCTCTTTCTTAAGGAAATGAATCTTCCCAGAATCAGTTTGTTGAGACCAGTGCCAGAGGCCCTTTGTATTTTTATATTTCTATAGAATCATAGAATATTAGCGTTGGAAGGGACCTCAGGAGGTATCTAGTCCAACCCTCTGCTCAAAGCAGGACTAACCTCAGCTAAATCATCCCAGTGAGGGTTTTGTCAAGCTGCAGCTTAAAAACCTCTAAAGACGGAGATGCCACCCCCTCCCTAGGTAACCCATTCCAGTGCTTCACCACCCTCCTAGTGAAAAGCTTTTTCCTAATGTCCAACCTAGACCTCTCCCACTGCAACTTGAGACGACCGTTGCTCCTTGTTCTGTCATCTGCCACCACTCAGAACAGCCTAGCTCCATCCTCCCTGGAACCCCCTTTCAGGTAGTTAAAGGCTGCTATCAAATCCCCCCTCATTCTTCCCTTTTGCAGACTATAAGGCTAATTCCAGTAACTCTGTAGCTGATGGCCTGTGTCTGTCTTTGCAATGAACTGAGAGTGCTTTTGCTGGCAATGTTGCATATACAGGGAATTGGTGAGGAAATGACATCAGTTTAATCTTCCTCTTTAGCTAGACGAACAAGCCAAGGCAATACAAATGGGACCTTTTGAGAGAGACAAATGCAGCTGCAAAGTATAGCCCTTTTTCTGGCCTTACCCTCTTAGATTCATGTTATAGTTTGTCTGCAAGTAAGTGGGTGGGGGGCAAATCCCCCAAAATGGGACCATTTAGAAGACGCCATCCACATTCTCTGCTGGAAATGCATCTGGTTTTTAAAAAAATCTATTTTGTTTTATTCCTGCGCTCCACCTTTCTCCCCTTTGTCAGCAGGATAGAATAGCCTTCATTAAATCTTCCTGGATGTAGGGTCTTATGTTCTGATGCAGGGTCAAAGGGTACCGTGGCGGGGATAAAGCTCAGCAACAGAGTGGAAACCTTTGTCTGGTTTTCATTATCGGACATCTCAGATTATTGCCAAATGCATTCTTGGCTGGTATTTTGAAGATCAAGTTAAACGTCGCCCAGAAAATAAACGTTTCGCGATGCTAGCGGGGAGCTCTGCTGCTAGAAGTGACCTCTTTCAAACAAGATGAAAACAATTGTCCTCATCTCCTGTAGGCTTTAAATTTTCCCTGGCTTTTTCCTTCCAATGAAAGGTGTTTGCCTCTGTGCACTGGCCAAATTCCATCTTGGCTAATTCCATCCTGACTCCCAGTCCCTTGGCAGTCTCAACTGATGAAGTTATTCCGCTTCCCTCCCTGACCTAAACCACTGTTGTTGTGCAGCTTTTTATGAAGGCAATGAACTCTGTGGCAAGAGCACAAACAACCAACTGCTTGCTTAGCACTGCAGCTGAATGAATAATAACTTCCTGAATCTCCATTACCTTTATCCCCTGTGCTAGTCTACTCTCGGAACACAGCATTGCTATGTGCTGTTCAACAGCTGCCATGTTCCACCTGAAAGGCGGCTTGCATTCCAGTGTTGGGGAAAGTGGAGTAATTCCTGTCTGTGTTTGTATCTTGTTTGTGGAATTCAGCTGACTCTGCTGGGATTCAAGAGTTTATCTAAAGGAGACTATCATTCCTGCTTTTCTTGCAGAGGGGGAAGCTCATTCCCACAGTTATCTCCATATAGACTTATTCTTTCTTGTGCACTGCAGAGTTTTCAGCTAAACAGTAAGAGCAGCATAAAACAAATTAACTCTTGGAGGCCCATGCTTTTACTCACCATGGCCCATGAATGTTCATGTGGCCCTCATTATTATTTATGTATTTATTATTTGTATTACTATAGCATCTAGGAGCCCTAGTTGTGGACCCCATTGTGCTAGGTGCTGTACAAACAGAACAAAAAGATGGTCTGTCCCCGAAGGGGTTTACAATTTAATAGCATGAATGCTTGACTTATATGGAGCGGTGACCATAGGGCTCCCTTTTTATGATGGCACATGCTTCCTGCTCAAGAAGTAAAAAAGCTTCATAAAAATTGTCTCTGCAATCCATGAAGCAAAATTTTCATTACTCACAAGTACTTGGACAGCCCCTGTGTCTTGGGACAGAGAGGACTGCAAATCCTGAAAGTCTGACAGATTTGATCATGAGTGACGATTTACCTGTAAACTCATACCAGGATCTCTGCCATGATCTATTTGCTTGTTTAAAATGTTTAACCCCAGCCAAACACCACCACATGATTTCAGGTGACCAACCGCACAACCCAAATAGCCAGCAATTTCTTCTGCCTTGATGCCCTCTGGCTAGGGTTGAAATGTACTTCCGGATTGTACTTTTAAGTATTTAGTATTGAACAATTAATTAACTGCCAGCTAGTTGGTGCTGCTAACTGTGCTCTCGTCATAGGCTTGCCAGCATTCTGTTGCTGTGGCAGTGGGGTGCACCCTCCTAGAGCAAGACAGGAAACAAATATCGTGCAGACCCTTTCCTGAGCAGGCGCCCTGAAGAGTAGCTCATATGAGTCATTGCTGTTTGGAAGTGTGGATCATGACAGATGCAGTTACAGGAAGATGGAGAGAGGGAAACAACAGACCAGCAGAAATAGATCTTCTGGGAATGGGAGCTGGACTGAGGGAAGAAAAATGATTGGTTAGATCAGCAAGTTTTCTGAGAAGTGAGCCAGAAAGGGGAGAAAATGCCAAGAAAACAGGGCTGGAGGGACAGGATCAAATGAACCAGGAAAAGGATGCTGGTGAGGGAATACCCAAAAGAAGCCGGTATGGGAAAGTCAGTTGCAAAGTGAGGACTCTGGACCGATCAGGTCTAGGTGTGATGCATGGAAGATCCATTTCTGGCCTCTCTCAGTCTGGGCCAGCTCCCCCAGTGAGAGTAGTGTGCTGCACACCCTGGGACTGAGGAGGGGTGCTGGTGAATTGCAAAGGGAGACTCCAGCAGCTCATCTCAGCCAGCCATGGCTGCAGTAGCCTTGACAGATGGCATCTCGATATGGAGTGGACAGAGTCTTCCATGGTGGGGGCTGCATCTGTGGTGATTGATGAACCCAGTCTAAAAAGGGGACAGCTGGGACCTGAACAATGGATAAACAATGTCCTTGCCTGAATTTTTCAGAAAATCTTGGATTCCCCTCCACGTGCTCTTGCCCTCCTTCCTCAACATGGCTCCTTCACTATAAACTGTCCCATTGGCTCCCCACTTCATCCCAACAGCTCCTCCTGCCTGTGCTCACAGGCCCTGCTACCCTTAAGCAATGCTCTGTGGGTTTATCAGGTCTGGTTGTCTCTTTCTCTGCTAGGCCCCAAGGCTGCCATTCTATTTTCCTGAAGCCTGAGTACCCCGTGGCACGTGAGATTGGAGTGCTAAGATAGCCAAGGGCAGAGTGCTAATTATCAATTTGCATTGAAGCAAGTGCAGCGCACCTGTAACCAGAGAAACATGTTTATAATTCTGGGTTCAAATGAACCTAGGATACTGTTCTTTACCTTTCCATCAAAATGACAGCAATTGCACTTTTGATGCCAAATCCAGGAGGTACAATGGCCATTTCACATTGAGATTTGGGATTTGTTTGAACCCAGATCCTGAAAGCAAAGTTTGGTGTGCAGGAGCAACATAGATCGAAGCTGAAGTAAAGGCTCACGTGACACCTTGTGAAAGGTAACTAGTTGTAAATGTGCTTAGCTGGTTACAGGTGTCAGAATTTGTAAATTTGGAATTTGTTCTTTCACTTAGACTTATCTTGTCTTTTTCTGAAACTTTGTTAAGCTATTTCCCATTTGAGACATTTAAGCCCTGTCCATACTATTGCTTTAGTCCCCGAACATGGATCAGATAGTTCTTAACACTGAATCACTTAACTCTGCTCTAACCCCTGAAAAGGTGATTAAAAATGTCTATAGTCTGTCTACGCTGGGGCTCCCAGTGTTGCTACCACACTGGAGCTGAACTATTGGGAAATCCTGAAAAAACTTCCCCTAGTGCAGACAGATTCCTGGCTGTTCAAAATGGGGCTGGAGAGAGTAAATCAAATTTGGAGTGCAGTTTAAACAGAGTCACTTTTAAAAGTTGTTCACCCTGGTGTGATTGTTGATGGGACTAGATAACTGATGTACCATTTCCTCTAGCACACTTTGTCCTGATTGTCAGCCGTGGATGTTAACAAAGGTTTAAGAGCTAGTTGTGCTCAACTCTTTTCAAGACAGCTCCTCTAGTAAAAAATATATTGTTGAAGAATTGTTGAAGCTTCAGTGTTTATGTTCCTGATGAATGAGAATTTACTAAATCAAAACACGGACACCAAAGATACAGAATTAATTTATCTCTTATGGTCTGTCTACACTGCAATTAAAAACCCACAATTGGCTTGTGTCAGCTGGCTCAGGCTTTCAGGGCTATGGGGCTGTTTTATTGCACAGTAGATGTTTGGTCTTCGGCATAATTCAAGAAGGATGTTGGTAAACTGGAGAGGATTCAGAGAAGAGCCACAAAAATGATTAAAGGATTAAAAAACCTGCCTTCTAGTGATAGACTCAGGGAGCTCAATCTATTTAGTTTAACAAAAGGAAGGTTAAGGCTGACTTAATCACAGGCTATAAGTACCTACGTGGGGAACAAGTATCTGATGATTGGCTCATCAATGTAATTGAGAAAGCTATAACAGGAGCCAAGGACTAGAAATTGAACCTAGACAAATTTAGGTTGGAAATGAGGCGTCAATTTTTAGTAGAGAGAATAATTAACTATTGGAACAATTTACCAAAGATCACAGTGGATTCTCCATTACTGACAATTTTTTAATGAAGAATGGATGTTTTTCTGAAAGATATGCTTTAGGAATTATTTTGGGGAAGGTCTATATAGCCTATATTATAAAGGAGGTCAGAATAGATGATCATAATGGTCCCTTTTGGCTTTTGCAATCTGTGAATCTGTGATATAGGCTTGTGCAAAAGTCAGGATATGAGGCTATATGGAAAATGTCTAATCCTTTTTGGTGAATCTTACCTTCCTATGGCTGTCGTGTTTAAGATGAAAGACTTTTGGATATAGTTCCTTATTAGAGTATCAAAGAATAAATAGCATTTAACCTTCCACTTATCCAGCCATATTCAATTAAAACATAAGAACAAGTTCAGCTAATTGATTTCTCAAATTACTTGTTTTGATGGATGGCTCCAATCCTAGAATGCATCCTAAATACATAATAATAGCAGTCTTTTGGGAGATGGACTAGAGAATTAACAGCAGGTTTGCTACAGCCACTAACATTTATTTTGTTCCTTATCTGATCTTGAATAAGTTCTAATGCTATTAGCATTGCTGCCTATCCTATCCCTGGAATAACCTATTGCCTATAATTAGAATGATGGGAGGCAGGAATCCTGCTTTCTATTCCTGACTGTGTGACCTTGGGCAAATGGTTCTGGGTCTCAGCTTCCTATCTGTGAAATATGCAATGTGTTGTAACAATCCCTTGGATGCATCAGTCAGCAGGGACTGAACCTGGTACCTTTAGGTGCAAAGCGCCAGATCTCCACTTTGTGAGCTAAGAGATAGATAAGAGCAATAACAGCCAGCTTGTCAGCCACATAGAGTAAAACAAACATACATTGCCAAGGTGTTACAGCACTTTTAAAAAATGTTGTAACCAATTATTAGGACAATCACACATATTTAGGTATTGCAAAGTAAAGGAAGTCACACCTTTTAAAATAGAGATTGCAGCAAAGTCAATGAACTCAATATAGTCCTTCCACAGTGCTAGAGAGGAAGGTGGATTGCATTTGTAAGAAAAATCAAAAGTATTCTGCTAATTGTGTTTGTAAATGAATAGTGTTCATGTAGATAACACTGGGAACAATCTTAAAGGTCAGATGAGATCACAGTGCTCCCTTCTGGACTCAACATTTTCTGAATATGAATCTTAGTTTACTACATAGCAACACCATCCAAGTTATTGTCCAATGGGAGCCAGATTCCACAATTGAGCCTTAAAAAGGAGGAGGAATCGCTTATTTTAGCCAAAGGAGGTGTATCTTGGTGTAATGGGATGAAATTCTGAGACAAGGAAAATGTGTGCAAAACCTTCTGGCATTAGATCTGCAAGCTTCAGCTTTTGACTTGGAGGAACTAGTGCCTTTTCATAAGTTGCCTGTGGAATAGTCTCCCAAGAGGAGTAGTGGAAACCCAGCCACTGGGACATGTAAAACCAGACCAGACAAATCACTAGAAAATGAGACAAACTTCTCTCTGATGAGAGACCCTGCTTCTGAGGTTATATGGGGAAAGCCAAAGAATGTTTTGTTTTATAATTGTGAAAATGAAAGGCAATTTCATTAGCACAAAGCTGCTTTTACACATTTCTGCCACAGCAACCCCCCCAAATTCTTGATTTCCCCCCTGCTCACTCCAAGGTTCTCAGGAAGCCAAATGTTGCCATTTTCATCTCCCATAGCTATGTTGGTTGTTTTGATTTTGCCCGGGATCAGATTAATGACTATGGAAAGTAATCTGCTTCCTAGCCAAAATTTTGGTATGTTGTTCCCCAGAACTTTATAAAGGAGACAATTCTTTGACCATTTCTATGGTTCTTGGCAAAGATCTTGAGCTGTTAACCTTTGTGTAGGAGTGATAGTTTGCATCCTTGTTTAAAAATCATTTGGAACAATTTTCTCTATCAGTTTTGCAACAAAATGGGAACGCCTTTGTGTATTCCTTTATATCTCTGTAATTTGCCATTGTGTTGTCTTTCCATACCAAGATGTTCTATGCCAGGAACCCCCTCTAGCACCTGATGATCCATCCCTCCTATGATAGCTAGGGTAACATTGCCACTGCAAGCTTATGGGAGTAGGGTAAACATCTTTTCCAAAGACAGTTCTGCCGAGAAATGAGCTTGCTTTCTGCACGTAGGATCAAATTCATCCTGGGTGGAGCTCCATCAGAATCCCTTCAATGGAAATGTAGGAGGTGTACTCCTGGCCCAGGAGCTTTTGATCAGGAGAGGTGGTGGTGTTCCTTTTTTGCTGAGTGACTACTGGACAAATGTCCTGGCAAGCTGTTAGAGGCCTTCTGGAGGTGAGGGCATTTGGGTGAAATATCAGATGGAGGTCCTGACCTCTCATGGTCCCTAAATTCCTGGGGTCCTTTATGGAAGAGTAGGAATGTTTATCTCTGGTGTCCTGGGCAATTCCATCTTGACTGTTACACCGCCCACATAAACTATCCCAGCAATCTCATGTGGCTACAGTATTTCTTTCTGTTTCCATTCCTAAATTATTGTTGTAGGGTTGATACAAGCTACAAAAAATGATCACATTCATTCCAGAGCTGGTTTTATGCAGGATGAAAAGTGTTTTGTATATGTAATACATATATTCTTTATTATATATGGGACTTCTGCATCCTGTACACCCAGCAACTGAGAATTTAGTTACTAGATACTCTTTCTTGGGTAGAAAGATTTAGTGCCACCAAATAATCACAGGAGTGCACTTAACATCAATAAATACCACCCAGAGTAGGTAAAGCAAAGGTCTGGGGACTCTCTACTGATTTAATTAAAACTTGCATGGGTTAATTATATTGATAGATTCTGTGTATTTTACAGCAGTGGGGAAGCTCCTTCAAAATGTGGCAGTGTAGGGAACATTTAATTAACTACAACCTGCCCAAGTTATGGATGATGGCTCTGCATGCTGGAAAGCGTTGACCAGCTGGAGCCTGCTTGTCTCCAGAACTGATCTTTGATCTCTGGATCCTCGTTAGACCTATGATCTCCTCCTGTGAGCGGGGGAAGCAAATCCAATAAACTAACCCAGCCATCCCCACACCTTCGAAAAGAGACTGCAGCAACAGGTCAGCTGAGCAGCGGCCTCACTCTGCCACCCTTATGTTCCCGCTGAAAGCCAGCAGTTCTATTATGAGGAAGGAAAAAAACAAATTAAGTTTGATTAATTAACATGGATGGACAATGAGATCAAGAGCTCTGACAATGCCTCAAACTATGGCCAGGATATCTTCTCTGTAATTTACTGATGATTGGAAAGTGATGCTCTTGCTTGTTGCTGTTAGAAGGTACTAGTTTTAACCAGAGGTTGTGGTCCTTCCAGGAACTCTTATACTGTTAATTTCAAGAAAGGCCAACGTTGACTTCTGGGGGGAGCAGCTTGGTCCAGCTCCTGCTACAGTGACTGTTTCTGCTTCTCTAGTACAGTAGCTAACTAGAAGCCACGTAGATCCATATCTGATTCTTGGCTGCTCCAGTGCTCTGGGAGAGAGACCAATCATTATGTAGGGCACTCCCCTAAATGTTTGGTTACCCTATGGTCTAGCCATCAGTTGGCCCAGGACACCACTATTACTGCAACAAAGGGCCTAGAGAGAAGGGGGAACAAAAGCATAGAAAAGAAAAAATTACTGTGACCTAGCAACAAGCTAACCTGGCTTTTTCAGCCTGGGACCCCCAGGGAATGAACCTGTCATGAAATGGAATATAAAGGCATTGAGGGGACAGAAGTAGTAGCACTTTGCAAGGGTTCATGCAGACATATTGCTTCCTTCTGGTCCATATGGGTTTGGCACTCAACACCTGACTTTTGTTTTTGTTTCTGAGTCGAATGGATGTAGCAACACAGCTTTTCAAAACTCAGCATTAAATTTTGCTCAGCCAGCAGCACTGTAGATTGTGACTTATTGTCTTAATGGCTGGACAGTTCTGTTCTTGCACGGATGGAATGGATGTAGAAATAGGCCATACTCAAGACATGATACTAGTGGCAACAGACAACTCTATGTTCTGGCCCTGGCAGGTTATACCCATGTCACATGGCAGGTGTCAGACCCATTGTTTCCTGTGGCTGGTGTTATATCTGTATCCCATGACTTGGTGGCTTGGATAAAATGATCCCAGATCTAAATCATCCTGGGGTTTAGATGTGCAAAATGATAACCTGACTGCCGAGGTTCAGAGGGTAGAGAATGTCTTCTTTCTTCCAAAAAGAGGCTGAGGCTATACTAGTAGAACAGGTTTGAAATTCCTTTGCCTGGAGCTGTTCAACTGCTAAATGACAATAGGTTTAAAAAAAAAAAAGGGGTGGTGAGAGTTTGAGGGGGATGTGGGGGAGGGGAGGGGAGAAGCTGCATATGATTTCTGACTTACATGGTTAATTCCAAATGTTTTATTTTCCTTCTATTTCAAGTCGAGCTGGGTCCCAAATCAAAATATCTGAGTTTTGGGCTGTTTGAAATGTGGGTCTGAATTCTGTAGCTTGAGCACCTCTGGAGAAACAATATTTCCATCTGAGAATGTAATTAGTAACAGCCTTAATCATGTTACATGATGTTGCTCTGGCATTTCTGTTTATCGTTGTATTACAGTAGAGCCTGGAGACAACAAGTGAGATGGAGACCCCATTGTGCTAGACACTGTACATGTAATAGCATTGTCCCAAACAGCTTATGGTTTAATAATTATTGTGGAATTTGAAAAGCCCTGACAAACCACCTTCTTCAACAGAACTGGATCATCTCCCTTCATGTGTCTCAACTAAGTCTAAGACCCTTGGAGACATGGTTAAGATGGGAGCCAGAAGGAATACTGGAGGAAGGCTGCAATGTTTCCAAGGGCAAGCTGCATGTGATCTAGCAGGGAAGTTGAAGGGATGAAGAATTGCCTCTGGAGCATGTTAGTTCTGGGTGGTTTGTGTGATGAAAATGGTCCTCTCCTCATGTAAAGTGCTGACTACAAAGGAAACTATTTTCAGGAGAGCTAAAAAAGAGCAGCGGAATGAGAGGGGATGTTATGATGGGATAGTTTAATTTGAGCAATTGATTTTGGATTATCGGCAGATAAGTCTGCTCAATGGTCTGTGGGAATGTTGGATGGGATGGGAACTGAGTTACTGCAGAGAAATCTTTTTTGGGTGCTGGCTGGTGAGTCTTGCCCACATGCTCAGGGTTTAGCTGATCGCCATATTTGGGGTCGGGAAGGAATTTTCCTCCGGGGCGGATTGGCAGGGGCCACGGAGGTTTTTCGCCTTCCTCTGCAGCGTGGGGCATGGGTCGCTTGCTGGTGGATTCCCTGCAGCTTGAGGTCTTCAAATCTCACTTTTGAGGATTTCAATAACTCAGTCATGGGTTCGGGGTTGTTATAAATGTGTATGGGTAGGGTTTTGTGGCCTGCCTTGTGCGGGAGGTCAGACTAGATCATATTAGTCCCTTCTGACCTATGAGTCTGAGTCTGAGTCTGAGACTGAAGGCTAGTATGGAGGCTACTTGGCAGCAGAGAGACCCCTACATAACCTGTGTGAGATGCTTTGCATGGCTGTGGAAAATTAACACCATGATGCTGTTGGTATAGAAGATCTGATATTATAAAGGAGGGTTTGGTCGACAAAGAAAATGACTAAAAGAACTAGTTCAAACAAAGGAGGATTCCTCTGTCACGTATCCATCAGACCCCTGGCTATGTGTTTTCAGCCCATAGGCGATAGATAGAATTGGACTGCTTTTAATTTTAGTTCTTTGACTTTGTTTAACTTGTTCAGCTGCCCTGTTTTCGTGATAAATTACTTCACATTCTGATAGTAACTATACAGGAGTAAGCCTTGGGAGGTTAGTTCAGATAATCATCTTCCAGGTGCTCTTTGGGTTCTTATGCTGTAGCCTGCAGCCTTGTTTCATTAGGCTATGAACTCATCGCTCTTGCATGCTCCGCAGCATCAGACAAGTTCAGTACTTGAACAGAGGACCCAATCAGGAAAGAAGCAGCCATGGTAATTTAGTGGGTGACGTTCTTCTGAGGTGGTGGCAAACCAAGGCTTCGGTATACCACGTGTTGCTAAAGGTGTGCTTTGTTAAGAAGAGGGGTAAAACAGAAACTTTGATGGCTTCCAGTCACTAATGATCCAACTGCCATATCTACAAGGATGACAGTGTCTTAGCCAAACTCCAGTTTGGATTTGGTTGAATCTTTTTGTTCAAAACATGTTTTTAAGGAAAAATTTCAAGTTTTCAAATGAGATTTTTATTTTTAAGGACATTTCCAAATTTTTCATTGGAAAAAAAAATCAATTTTGGGAGGGGGTTTGTGTTCTCTTCCTTTCCCCTGTCTTTTTCAGAAGATTGGAAAGAAGAAAAAAAAGGAAGGAGGTGAACATCTCTTTATTACATTAAAAAATAAAATTTGAAACTTCTTTGTGAAACATTCTGAGAATAGTTGTTTTCAGGAAATGCTTCCCATTTTTGACTAGATCTAATAATTTGCTGCCTATCCAAATTACAGAGAGAATATGGTATTTCTTATCATTTCCTGCCCTTAATAGTTTCCCACTATTATTGTCTAGAAAATTGTGGGTTAAAACTCTGGGTTCAAAACTGAGAGAATCTAGATTGAGTTCTCAGCTCTGCCACAGACTCCCTGTGTGACTCTGGGCAAATCACTTAAACTCTTTGTGCCTCAGATCCCCATCTGTAAGATGAGAGTAATGATCCCTTTCTCTTGTCCTTTGTCAGTTTTCCAGTTGATAGGGATAGGGATTGTCTTCTGCTGTGGATACATACTCCAAGCACAATGGGCCCTGTTCTCAGTTAGGGCCAACGAGCACAACTGTAACTATATATGTGTTAAATAGCTGTTGTGTTCCATGCCATCTGTGACTGCATGTCAGTGGCGAGCATATCCTATTACTGTTATTTGTATTAGAGTAGCACCCAGAGTCCCCAATGAAATTCTGGACCACATGATACATTGTACATGCACGAGAAGCCATTCCTGCTATCAATAACATACAGGCACAATAGATGAAACAAAGAGCAGGTATGTACACAGAAGGACAGACAGGAAGTGACTTGCCCAAGGTCATCCAATAGAGCCCCGAACAGAGCAAGGAGACCTCCGTTCTTAATCCTTTGGACCACATCTTCTCTCATCTGAAATGCCAGGAGTTCTGTGTGGCTTAATAACATTTGTAGAGTGCTTTCAAATTGTCAGACGAACAGCGCTACAGACTTGCCAAGTATTAATGTTGTTGTTATTTCCATCTTCCTTGACTGTGTCTCAAATGCCTTCTGGCACAACCCTGAGAGTCAGGCTGTGGAAGCTAGCTCACCTAGAAAAATATGCAAATCTCATTTTGTTCTTTGCCGTTCATTTTTTTCTTTAAGAAAAGAAGCGTGATTCCCTTAGTGTCTGTATGGATTTTTCCACAGACTGGTTATGTGGCTACTTAATCATAAAGTTTTCTTCGTGTTTCAAGAGCAAACTGTCCTACAGCTCCTCAGCCATACTGTAAAATACAGGCTTATTTCATTTGCCTTAGCACAAACGGCTTAAAATGAGCATCAGCCATTTCTGTAAATTTGTTTTTAATTAAATCGACAGCTTAATCTGTTTCATTATCAGTTCAGAGAATTGCATTTGAGTCATGGCTACTAATAGGCTATTTAATGAATTTCTTACTATATTAGACAAATAATGTCTGAGCTGTTTCTTGCCCTCTTCAGACATAGAAAGTTCATTATTTCCTCCCTTTGGTGTTTGCATTGTTAAATAACAAATGATATCACTTAATTCACTTCTTGAAATTTAATACACAATTGAGGTAACGGGGGTGAGTTTATTTTCTTTTTTATTTATGTTTTGTGGCAGTAATATCTCTTTCTCGTCTCCTGCTCGTTAAGCACTATGTGCTGAATTCCTCCCCTCCTCCATCGAGCAGCACTTGTTAACTCTTCCACAGTTAAGTGATTTCTCATGTTTTCACAACTGGTACATCTACACTGCAGCTGGGAGGGTGCTTCCCAGCTCAAATAGACACGTGCTAGCTCTGCTCAAACTCGTGCACTAAAAATAACAGTATAGTCAGGGAGGGGAGGGACAAAAGAGGTGGATCCTCTCAGTGCATACCCTGAGAGCCTGGGCAGATTTATACTCAACTGGTTAGCCCGAAAGACCTCCCTTGCTAACTCCTGCTGCATTGCTGTGTTTAGTGCACTAGCTCCAGTCTACCCAAGCTAAGAAACACACTCCCAGATGCAGTTAAGATATATCCTTAAGAGAGAGAAATCTGCTAACATTAAATGAATTTCCTTTTCTAGAGGTTGTAGGAACTCGGGTCCGAAAATTCCTTTCAGTCCAAAACTTTGCGTATGAATTTTCATCTTAAAAGCAGAAATTCATATTCGTTTCTCATTAAAACACTCGGGGCCAGATCCTCAGCACATGTACATCACCAGAGCTCCATCAACAGAACTGATTTTATATCAACTGAGAATCTGGCCCTCTCTTCCTAAAATGGAGACAGAAAAGTCTTCCAGGTGCTGCTCTTCCAGGGGCTCTGGGAAAAACCTTTTAAAAGATGCTAAATCAGTCAAATTATTAATATTGTGGTATAGCAAGGGCAGTAGGAAAGCTCTCCTATTTTGTAAACCAGGAGTTACCCATGCCCGCCCACTGCTCAAGGTCCCTCCTGCAGCCTAAGGGGAGGAATCACTGAGCCCAGCATACAACTGATTCTTTGGGACAAATAATGAAAAAACAGGGAGGGTCGTGGAGGTCACAGGGTCAAACGGAGGGAGCCAGAACGGGACACCGAGCAGAGAACCCCGGACAGCGTCCACTGCTCCTGGAAGGTGTCAAGGGAGCCAGCAGACACCGCCCAAAGGAACTCTGCCCGGATGCGTAAATGGATGGAGGAATGGAAATAGACCCCACAGTCGCAGAGCACCCCCTCAGCCAACCGCCTCTCCCTGGAAGGGTGGTATGTAAGTTCTAGAATGATCCAGGCTTTATTCCCTGTAGACTAGTTAGAGGGTAATTAGGGTCAACTGACACCAGTTAAGGCCCCACCCAGGTGCCTATAAAAACCCTCTAATCCTGAGAGACAGGGTGGGAGTTGAAGGAGTGGGTGGGTGGTGAAGAAGAGCTGAAGGAGTATGGTGGTGTGTGGCGTTGTGAAGAGAAGCAGAACAGGGAACAGTGGTGTATGGAGTTGTGAAGAGAAGTAGATGGAGTACAGCGGTGTGTGGAAGAGAGGTGGTGTCCTGAGGAAGGTACTGGGCTCAAGAAGCCAGAAGGACAGAGGGGGGAAAATAGCCCAGGGGAAAAGAGTGCAGCTGCAAGTATGGTGCCAGCAGCACATAGCTGCTACTCATAGGGCCTCTGGGCTGGGACCCAGAGGAGTGGGTGGGCCTGGGTCCCTACCGCCCTCCCTGGGAAGATGGGGTAACTGGCGATGCCCTGGCCCACTATGAGAGGCAAATGTGTGAGACCCACTAGGGAGAAGCCGGCTCTTTGCCATAATACATAGAAAAAATGCCAACAGAGGGCTTGAGCCTGCAAAGCATCCAACACCTGCAGCTCCTGTTGACTTCAACGGGAGTTGAGGGTACTCCATACCTTACAGTTTCAGGCATGAGGGGGCACAGTGGAAGCAAAGCAGAGTTTACCTCAAGAGCCTTGTTCATCACAGGCAGATGGCAAAAGGTAATAATCAGAATGACACTGTGCTTCCGTAGTATCTTCCCTCTAAGATACTGGCACGCTGTACAGATTTTAACTGAATGTGTCTTCACAAGAGCCCTATGATGTAGGAAATATCATCTCTGGTTTACTGCTGGGGAAACTGAGGCACAGAGATTAAGTACCTTGCCTGAAGAAACACAGGAAATCTGTGGCATAGAAACTCAGATCTTGTGTCTCCCAGTCTGAGGCCTTAACTTGTTACTTTAAAAACACTTCTTCCCACATGGTCTTATTTTACTTCCTGCTTTAAGTGTAACCTTTTATTCTTAGAACTACCTCACACTTAATCCACTCTGTCATTTCTTTTTCTTGCTACCATCGGGCACGTGGAGCCAAATTTTCAAAAGGGGTTAGTGCCCAACATGCTGATTGCTTTGAAAATATGTCCCCATTGCTAAGCCCTTCTGAAAATTCCAGACATAAGGACCACCTTGCACTTTATCTCCTGCAGAATCGAACCTGGAAAGCTGATGTTACCAGCCCAGGGGAAACCACCTCCCAGGTAGGGGTTGTTACACCTTTTCCCCCCGCTATCGGTGGCATAGCGGGATAAAAGAGGCATGCCTGGAACACTCTGATCAACACAGGACACAAGTCTGGTGTGGAAAGGTGCCACAGTGGATTAAAGCTCTTCTTCGATCCTGATGCAGTCTCTGTTAGAGCAGTTGACAGAGCTGTGATGAGGAGCCCATGACTGGAGCGATAAGGGTATTGCAAGTCAGAGCATGGGCAGTATCAGAGCAATGGGCAGGCCCATGGGTGAAATAGCAGGGAGTGTTGCACGTGAAGTTTGAGCAGAACCAGGGCTGGAATGCAAGGGGTGGGGGGAGGGAGGAGCTGCAGGTCAAGAGTGAGGGACGTTGGCAGAGCTGTGTCAATGATCAGGACTGGAATATGAGCAGGGGTTGCAGCTCATGATTAAATATAAAATGGTAATGGAAGATGAAGTGCTTCTGTATCAAAGTCCTGTCATGCTGCCTCCTGTGAGCTACTAACACTAATATTCGGTATGGGCGACCCGCTTTTGTGTGTCTCTAATACGGTGACGGAGTATGGATAGAATTGGCTCAGTGAGACTAGTAGTTTACATGCATTGAATTAAACAGATGAAGTGAGTGTCTCTTCTCAAGATGCTTGTCATCTGAAGGCTGTGTCAGGGAGGTGTCTGGTGTGGGTGAGGCTATTTAAAGTGAGCACTGAGAAATATATACATGGTTACAGGGTAACTCTGAATGGCGCAGTGGGCTTGCTTTCCAAGGTGTCATCATTCTTCGTGGAGGATTATTCAAATTGGCCTTTTAGTCTAGCATGTAGGAGGCAACATTTCTGAGAGCTGTGCATGGCTTGGGATAGCAGGGAATGCTGTGGGGCTGGATGGAGGTGAATTGACAAACTGGGTAGAGTGAGAGGTGGAGGGAGACAGAGGGAGCGTGAACACTGCAGGCCTGACGCCTGTCATTTACAAGGGTGTACACTGTGAGTAGCTCCATTGAAATCAAGCATGAAACTGGTGTGAGGGGAGAATCAGCCGCTGCCTGGCTCTAGCCGGGGCTATGCATCTTTAACTTTCAGAAGCACTTAATTCACTCACAGATTTGAAAGGAAAAAAACAAATAACCCACAAAGATGGTGCAGATGGCAGCATTGGGACAAGTGCACAATGCTGCTGTTAACAGGAGTGATCCCACTCCGCTCGGGTGCCTCAGATGCTGTCGTCTCACGTTCCTGTGCGGTGGTCTTGATCGCTTTCCAGACTGAGGCGAAAAGGGTGATCAAAACTAGGTCCAGCCTAACTTGTAGAGTGGCCCAGGGCTTGAAAATCTGTTGCTCATGCACACATAGTGCAGCTGGCTCCCTGTAACAGCGCTCTGTAATGCTTAGAGGGTGCTCTAAAGAAGCAACCAGATAGCAACAGCCATCCAAAGATTTTTGCAGGCAGAGGGCATGCTTTCTGACTACAAGAAGAATACAAGCTTAAGTCACACTTTGGACATCTCCAGGAAGCATGCAAGAAGGATAGTTCAGTGATCAGGGAGCTAGCCTGGACGTGGGACATCTGGGTGCAATTCCCTGTCCATCCACTGCACTGGTGGGGACAATAGTGCTTCTGTTGTGAGGGTAAATACAGTAAGTTGCTCATGTCTATGGTAATGGGGGACAGATAGTGACGTAAGATAGAAATGTGTAAGGAGGAGGAGGGTAGAGGGAGAGGGTGAAGATTAAAATGGAATGGGGAGAAATGGCACTGCAGAGTACAATGGGTGAAAGCACTGGATTGATCGTCCCCAACCTTCTTCTCTGCTCTCCGTTTCACTTCTGTTGTCCCAGTGCTTAGTCACATTGGAAGCAACAGGGCTTCCTGTGTTGAATGCCAGTTTCTGGTTTATCACCATGTTCTTTTCCAGCAAGGATGATTTGCATTTCTGGGGCATTTGCACATTGTTTTTGCTTGCTCTGCAAGTAGAAGTGTCAATTTCATCGTAAAGCCAACCACGTAGAATTGGAAAGTGTGCCAGAAAGTCTGGCTTAGCACTCCCCCTAGAAGGAATGGCTGCTGAAGAATTGCCATCGCCTCTTCCCCGCCCTCTCCCCACCACCTGTGAATGACGCGTTGCTGTTGTGAGCATGGAAAGTCATTCAGCAAATGAACATCACACCACTCCTGTTTACATGAGGACAATGGGTGACCTCAACAGTGTATTGCCTAATCCTCCTGTACCAGTATGATGGATGATGTAGTTGTAGTTGTTTTCTTATTAGGTGACTTTTCCATGCCACTCCTTATACCCTGCCACAATTTGTTTGTCAAGCTGCCCTGACCACCTTCAAACAATAAGTATTGCGCACATATTTATCTGCAGATCTCAAACTGCTTTGCAAAGGAGGTGAGATTCATATCCCTATTTCACAGAAACTGAGGCACAGACAGTTAGAGAGACTTACCCATTGCCCCTCCAGTTGCAGCAGAGCCAGGAATAGAGACAGGCCTCTTGATCCCAGAGCAGTCACCTAGTTACAGACCACATTATCAGAACACCCATCGAGATATACATTTGCGTAACTGTGTGACACAGAGTCAGCGTCTGCCCTGCCTCTTCTTCCAGCTATATTCTTTTCTTGCTAGCCTGTCAAGTCCATCATTTAGACTGTAAGCTTCTTGGGACAGGGATCCATCTTTTCTGGATTTCCTGTGAGGCACCTCAGAAGCTTTTTGGTGTTGCTATAAACTAAAAACAAACGGAGAGAACACTTTGGAAGCATAGTGCAGCATTTGAGATGACTAACTCTGTGCGTTTGTGGGTTTTTTAAAAAGGATGAGTCCATGCATATTGTTTTTCATTTCAGAAAACTTGGAGTAGGTTGTGGAAGCTCCATCGCTTTCTGGTGGTGGAAGATTTATTAGAAAACCTCTACACAGCAAATGCTCTCCAGGGTGAGAGGAAAAGGAGAGTCTGAATTCTTAGTACCCCTGTAACAGAGGCTTGGGAACCTTAAAGGATGCAGTTTTCAAAAGCACTCAGTGTTGCTTTAGAGCTCCATTGAAGTCAGTGGGAAACTTTTTAGCTGATTTCAATGGGAACCAAGTTAGCATTTGGAAATCCTAGCCAATGCCTTTCTCCTCTGCTGGAGCTGTTGATGCTTCAACCACTGGAGGTGGTCAGTGTCCTTCCTATCAAATGAGGGGAGGTGGCCTCATGATTATGCCAGTGGACTGGGAGGCAGGAGAGCTGGGATCTATTTCTGCCTCAGATAAGCTGGATGGCTTTGGGCCAGTCATTTAACTTCCCTCTTGCCTCATTTTCATCTTCTGTAGAATAGGGATGATGCTGACCTGCCTTCTTGTGACTATTGCAGTGATTCATGATATTAATCAGAATCGTAGGACTGGAAGGGACCTCAGACGTCATCTAGTCCAATCCCCTGCATTTGTGGCAGGGCTAAGTATTATCTAGACCATCCTTGACAGATGTTTATCTAACCTGCTCTTAAAAATCTCCAGTGATGGAGCACAACCTCCCTAATGTGTCAGATGTACCAATTTCCTACATATCCTTCTAAAACCTTATAGAATTAAGTTTAAGTATCTTTGGAGTCCATTGTATTAAATGAAAATGTTCTGTGTTACTGTGGGCATGGATGATCAAAGGACTCTGTTGAACAGTGTGGCAGACAAGAATGGTCGTCTGGGACAATATGTGTGGAAATATGGGTTTTCTGAGAAATATCTAGGAAGAGGTAAATGCAAATTCCTTCCCACTCTCTCCTGTTTTGCAAATCCCAGCCTTCTGAAGCTGTTCTTTGAGGAGGGGACCATTGTCTGCTGATTACCTGTTCCCAGAACCTGAAGATCTAAGGCCCCAAACTGTATAAAGGAAAGATTAACCTAAGCATGTGGGTGCATGTTCTGAGCTAACACTGTTATACACTTGTAACCATGGAAAGCCCCATGGTGGGATTTGAAGGACTGACTCTTACCAGAACCCTTGTTAGAGTTGGGGTGATCTCTGGTAAACTTATTAGCACCTGGGTAGGTTCTTTTATTGTTTTTAATGTTTCTTTTCTGTAATGCGTTCACCCTAAGAATAAATGTTTGCACATAAAAGGCAGCATGGTAACTTATAACTGTGGACAATTAGTGTTTATAGCCTCTGGGGAGAGAGCAAAGTGCAGACACTGGGCCAGCCTGGCTTGCTGGGGAACTCACAATGTAGGCAGAGAACTGTGCAGCCTAGAAAAACCTCAGTCGAGAGAGAGATGTGAGTCTTTGCCCAAGAGTGGCAGCAGCTGGGAACTGAGAGCCTAAAAGAGGTGCCCTTGTTACACCACAGAGGGGAGATACAGATGCAGTTGCCCTGAAATAGTGACCATTAACTTAGATCTCAGAGGTGCTGACAGGCAAGGACCTATGGAAAAGTAGTGAAGGTGGTAGTTCTAGTATGCTCCCGTTTAGTTTGGGTATGAGGAGTGAAATGGAAACATGACCTGCAACAGGTTTCTGAGGAAAAGAGCTGAAACCCATCCAGTTGGTGATGGCACACGTCCTGCCTCCTGTTTGCTCAGGGAATGGGAAAAGACATAGAAACGGCATGTACGCATTGAGCTGGTGAAAGGCAATGGTACCACAGTAGCTGCTTCATGCGTAAACAGCTCATAATTGGCTGTGAAACAGGCCTGAGGAGCCTGAAACAGGTTAATTGTTTTTGTTCTAACTTCCATTCCCATCTCCTCAGGCCACCCCAGTACCATCCACTCCTTTTATCATTTCACTACTTCCTGCCATTCCGTTCAGTTGTGTAACACATAGAGGAGGGAGTTCCAAGAGTCAATGCGTCTTCTTGTGCCATGCCTCCTCGTTAAGTTATCTTATCTGATTGGCTCTGTGGTTACCTTCAGTGAATCTGCCTCTCCTGAACATTCCACACCATGTGCATCAGACATACTCTTCCTCTTTCATTTGTCTGGCAGGTGAGAACTCAACTACACAGGCTAAAACAGGTAGTGCATTGAAAAAAGTGGAGGTGTCAGCAAAGATTTCAACATGCTCCATCTCTCTCAGCTTCCCAGTGTTTGTGTCTCCTGACTTCAGATCCATTTCCTTCATTAGAAATGGGTGCTTCCAAAAATACCCAAACAGCTGTAGGGACTAATCTTGAAAATGTTAGGTTCTCAATGACAGAAGGAACAAAAAAATCATGCATGGGAGGAACATTGGCACTTGTATTATGAGCCCCAAATCTGCGTACCGCAGGTCTCTGGCGTTTTCCTGAACTGGAAGTGGGGTTTCCTTTGCATCATTGTGCTTTGCAATATTTTGTGATCTGATGCAAAAAACAAAACAAAAATAACTCAATGAACTTTTGAATTTCCAAATTAGAAGTTTTGAGATTTTGAAGGCTTTTTGATAAAAAAAAGAAAAAAAAAAGAAGAAAAGACAAAATAATAAATAAACACCTGGAGGTCAGATAATTTTAAAGTGTAAGTAACAAAGTCCCCCCACCCCAACCAATTTTATTAAATGAAAACAATGCAAAATCCTCAAGCTTTTAAAAATGTCACTGTGAATAGTTCACACAGTCTTAGGCATCTCTGCAGCTAGGCAAGAAGGAAGAGAAGTGCAGAAACAAAAGGAACAAGTGAAAAGGAAAGCATTCTCTGTCATAGATTTCTCTCTCTCTCGGTTGCTTTACATTAGGCAATTCTTCTTAGCGGATGCATAAAGTGCTTCAGATAGCACGTGACCAGGATGATTCATCACCAGATTTGGTTCACTGATTGGATCCTTAGCTTCCCTGGCTTGGGTTGGGTACTGATGGGGAATGTGACGTGAACACTGATCCATGGCCCCCATTGGGCAATAATCCTGTAGCAGCTGGATTGGTTGGTGGCAGCAGCACATACAGCTGTGCCAGTCTGGCATAGGGGAGACTGAATATTTCTCACAGCCCTACCAGGCATCCATCTGCCAGGTACCTTTGGGTGGTATCACACAGAATGCTTCCCAGAAAGATAGAGCGTCTCTATGTAAAGACTATGAAGAAATACACTGATCCTTGTTGGCAGATCTCATCTGCTCAAGTGTAAAATACAGATGTAGAATCTGGGAATCTTTTCCAAATGAATAGCCCCCTTCTCCTCCCCCCCAAGTTTGTGAGTGAAGTCAGTACTTACGAAAGTGAAGAATTCATTGTGCTGGCCAGTGCCAAGAACAGTGCAAGCCAGCAGTGAATAGGCTTCCCCCACGCTCTGCTGCCAGCACAACTCTCTCCTGATTTGCAACAGCTGCAGGCCTCTGTTGAGGGGCAAGCGCAACAGGAAGACTGAGATGAGAAGTTAATCTCCTCTCATTTATAACCTGATTTTAAATTCAGGGCTCCAAAGGTTTAAAAAAAAAATGTACATGGGCCTCATTACTTAGTAGCATCTGAGTCCCTCGCGCTGTGTTTATCCTCCCAGCACTCCCAGGAGGAGGGGAAGTGCTCTTCTCCCTCCATTACAGACTGTCAACTAAGGCACAAAGCCTGAAATAGTGACCCTCCTGAAGTCAAGGGGTGTTTTGCCATTAACTCCACTAGGGAAAGGACTTCGCCTAAAGACACACGTGTTCCATGGTGGAGCAGGAAACTGTATGTCCATCTCCTGGACCACAGGCTGGAATTACAACTTGCATGCCCCTGGACACAACATCTTCAGTGCTTCTCCTGCCTACAGCTGTTTTCCACTCTGAAGAGGGGCGACGGGGGGGCAGAGGGGCTGGCCAGGTTAGCTCTGTGCGCAGGGTGGGGGGCGAGGGGCTGGAGCGACCGGCTCAGCCAGCTCCAGGTGTGGGGAATATACACACCCCTAGGCTCTGGCTTTCAGCCTGGAGGAGCAGGGCCGCGGTGCCCTGGGAGAGAGGAGGAGGAGGAGGAGAAAGGGGCGGGTCCAGCCTTCCGATGCTTGTGTGGGGCCCCCAAATTGGCTGGGGCTGAGAAATGGAACAGACCCCATTGGTTTATGTGGTAATCTGCCACAGTTTAGATGCCCCTAGAACGCTGGTGTCCCTCCCCATGTGCCTACTGTGCCTAATTGGAAATCTAGCCCTGCCTGCAGTTCAGTTTGGGCATATTATTCTTTACTTCCTATCCTAGATTGCTGCTGTGTACTGTTTAAAAACACACAACATAAAGAGGACAAAGGTGGCTGCATTTTCATGGGAAATGACGTGACCTTAGTAAGTAACTGGGGCTGAAAAGCACTACATAAATGTCAAGTATGAGACAAAGATCTTAAATATATATTTTCCTAGAAAATTAGCATTCAGGCTCAATGTCCAAGTGGACCCCAGGAAATGGCTGTGTGCACACACACTGCCTCTTGTGCATCTGGTGGGCTGGACATGTTTAAAATGGAGGCAGATGTGTGCATGCAGATGAATAATGCTTTCTTCCTTGTGGAAGGAGGAGTGGAGAATGGTGAAAGCTAAATGGTTGCCATGCCATTTTTCACTGGCAAATGTTACAAGCATCTTCTGTCCTAGCCAAAGAGCTATTAAAGTCAACTAAGTCATCGTTTTGATCATCTATGTATGTACTCATTACAACAAGAAAGCTTTGGTTTTCTCATGGTGGCTGCTAAAATGCCTCCTGGAGGTTAGAGAAGAAGATTCCCATAGGAAGTATGTGTGCACTGGGAAATTGATTCCGAAAATAGGAAGATGGAATCAACTCCCTTTTAGGCTGTCAACAGAGGAGAAAGGTTGAGTGAAGATTTGAGAAATGTGCCTCTTTGGAGGAAGATTTGGAAACTACACCAGGCCCATAAGTGCCACTCCTGGATATGGTGGAGAAAAATCACATTGGGACCCTGATTTCTGTAATGGCGTTCTATTCTATTTTTAGCAGTACAAACAGTAACATGAGATGGACCAAGCCTGAACACAGAAGAGGAATAATGAGGTGGCCTCCACATTCAGACTTACATATATTTTTTTTAAGGAAATGCAAGGATCACCAAGGGATTCTCCAGCTTTGTCAACCCCCTTCTGATGCCCAGCCTCCCTCCCGATCAGCTTCCAACCACACTATCACACTTCTATCTTCCCAGGCATAAAGAAAAATATACGTGCTTCATTGCCACTTCCTCAGCACTTAGACCACCATAGAAATGCTACAGGCAAAGGCATCATACCAAGCACTTTTGCAGAATTTTGGGCGTAGTTCTGCGTCAATTCCAGTATTTTATCTAAGAGAAGATCCCTCCATCAGTCTATGGTATGGGTGGATTTACTAGAATTTTTTTTTAAAACCTTCATTGCACAGCATGTTTGCAATGCACTTAGATGTTATGCTGACTGGAAAATTATATAAGCCTCAGACCGTTAGACCTTCTTGAAGATACCTTTCTAGAAAACTCCCGAGTTGGAAAACCAAAGCTTTACTCACTGTTGTTTAACTGATGAGAAATCCACTGGTTTGTGTATCAGTGAATGATGGTGACCCTACACCTTTTTAGAGGTCAGACTTACTGTCCCTGCATATAATGATTTCATGATGGTGCTATGTTTGCAAAGGACTTTTGAAGAAGCATGCAGGAGACAGAACAGAGCAGTGTGGGGTTAATTTACAACCACAGATTTAATTAATAGTTTACTGGCATGATATGAATGAATGCCTGTGAGTTTTGCACCTTCAGTTTCCATTCAGGTGTTGAGGTACTTCTGCAGAGATCTTTTCCGGTTGTGAAAGCCAATGGGGATTTTTTGGTGGGTTGGGCGGAGGATAATTTCCAGTTAATTCTGGGTTTCTTGGACTTGCTGTGCTGTGATACTTCTGTTTCGGCTCACAGCTAAAACCAGGAGTGCAGATGCACATTCATGTAGCAACCACAAATTATTACCCAGATCCTTTGGACTCCAAGAAGTTTCAACTGAAGGTTTAGTTTCTTCCTCTTTTAGTTGAACTGGTTCACCCATCACTGCTGGAAACTGTATTCTGGGCTAGAGAGTCACTGTAGGCACAATCCCAAGCAAGGAGGGCTGGGGGCGTAAATAAGGTGCACTATCCAGGAATAGCTCCAAGACTCAGACACACCTGGAATGGAATCAAAATGGCTCAGCTATGTGTCAGGGGCTCTGTACTGCTATGCTCACAGCTCGTGGGGACTCCTCTTTTAGCTCAAGTGGCAGTGCTTTTTGGGCTTGGAGGATCAGCGTTCCATTCCCACTGTCCTCATCAAGTTCCAAGTGATTATGACGTGATGAATAATGATGAACCTTTTAGGTGCCTTGGGGATTTATTACAGTATTAGCAGCATCATGTTTTAGAAAGCCTGGCACGTGGTAACAAGGAGATTGCATCCCCTAGCTATGCAGCGAAAAGTCACTTCCAACAACAAATGTGTTGTATGGGGTTTGCAGGCTTCCACTCCCATGAAGTCAAGTTAATAAAGCAGTGTGTCTGCAATGCACCGCGGGCAGACCAACTGCCCTGCAGCAAGATGGCTTCTACCTTGTTAGTGCTCGAATGCCAAACCAGCACTAACATAAATGGAGGAACACTGCTTGTGTCCAGCCCAGCTCGCTCTCATTGCTCCTGCTACCAACGTAGAGACTGAGTGACTCATCAGCATTCATAGTAGGGGGCTTGCATAGAATTCAAGATAAGCAACTTATTGCTCTTGCACTTATTCATCATCATTAGTAGATTAATTCTTCACCTCATGGCAAATGGGTGGTAATCTTATTGCAGGAGAAGAGGGGACTGCGATAAGAGTAATCTTGCGATATTGACTTCCTGATTCAGAATGAAGAAAATGTTCAAAATCTTGAAAATTTTTGTGGGATGAGAAAAAAGTTCCCCACTCAGCTCTATCATCGATCCCATCTATTGCAACCACTGTTATTGTAGCCCTGATCCCCCCTAAATAGATATTTCCAGGTATTAAAGTGGGTTTGTGATGTGAACAAGGATGAGACCCTCCTGAAGTCTTATTCAAGATCTAGAGGAGAAAGTCCTATGTATTCTTCACTGAGCCACCTATACACCCTAATAGTAGTTAGTAATCTATGCAGCATAAACCCATCTATGAATTTTTTAGCAAGTCTGGTATTTCTTAGATCCCAGCTAGGGAAAAAGTGTAAGTGGCTTAATGTGATATTTTCACTGGTACAATGGTTATGTGACAAATATACCATGTTTGCTAAACTAACAAACCAGGGAAGCATGAACTGATCGTTATTAAATATGCCACAGTAAATAGGAGCTGTTTGTTCATACACGTCAGGAGCTGAGACTCGCATATAAACACGTGGAATAGGAAGTAAATAGGGCTACACAGCAGGGGGCTTCTTAAAACCTAACTAAACAAATGAAACTCATTGGGCCAGCGACAGGGATAACAGATAAAAGGCGGCAAGGCTGATTTTTTGTCTCGTTTTTTAAATCACTGTCTCTGGGGTGCTGTGATCCAGCACTGTGATTCTTACTGTCAAGGCTGCCTTGCAAGACAGCAGGAAAAACACTGTATATAAATGACATTTGACTGTATATAAATGACAGTTTTGGAGGTCAGTGAGGAAAAAAAGAGTGCAGGGGAGGGGAGCTGATGGAGAACCTGCCTTCTCAGCTTCGTTGCTAAATTCCTTTGGCTCCACAACTGCTTTGTTGCAAGCATTTATTTGGTTGATTATAGCAGCATGGTATTTTAGAGGCTTGCAAAGGCCCAGGTAGTGGCATTCAATATCTCAGGAAGTGACTCATTGGTGACTGAGTCCACTGCCATGATCTTGGTTTGAGGCGAAGAGAGTCAATATAACTTCCCCAGCCCTCGATTGTACTCCTCACCCTCCAGAAGCTTGTTGGTTTCAATATTGGTTAGCAATTCCACTTACTTCCATATTTTCCAGTCCTGATACTCTGTAAAAGAACAGAAGAAATGGGAATGACTCTAGGCTGTCTCCTCATCTGGCAGTGCAGCATGGTTGAACCACTTGGTAACAGTGACCATAACATAAAAAAATTTAACATCCCTGGGGGGACGACACCAAAGCATCCCACCACAGTAGCATTTAATTTCAGAAAGGGGAATGACACAAAAATGAGGAATTTAGTTAAACAGAAATTTAAAGGTACAGTGCCAAAAGTGAAATCCCTGCAAGCTGCATGGAAACTTTAAAAAAACGCACCATAATAGAGGCTCAGTTTAAATGTATACCACAAATTAAAAAACATAGTAAAAGGAACATAAAAGTGCTACTGTGGCTAAATAACAAAGTAAATGCAGCAGTTAGAGGCAAAAAGGCATCCTTTAAATAGTGGAAGTTAAATCATATTGAGAAAAATAGAAAGGAGCATAAACTGGCAAGCGAAGTGTAAAAATAGAATTAGGAAAGCCAAAAAAGAATTTGCAGAACAGCTAGCCAAAGACTCAAAAAGTAACAGCAAGGATTCTTAAAGTACATCAGAAGCAGGAAGCCTGCCAAACAACCAGTGGGACACTGGATGATCAAGATGCTAAAGGAGCACTCAAGGAAGATAAGATTATTGCAGAGAAACTAAATTAATTCTTTGCATCGGTCTTCGTGGCTGTGGATGTGAGGGAGATTCCCAAACCTGAGCCATTCTTTTTAAGTGACAAATCTGAGGAAATGTCCCAGATTGAGATATTATTAGAAGAGGTTTTGGAGCAAATTGGCAGACAGTAATAAGTCACCAGGATCAGATGGTATCCCCCCAAGAGTTCTGAAGGAACTCAAATGTGAAATTGCAGAACTAGTAATTGTGGTATGTAACCTATCATTTAAATCAGTTTCTGTGTCAGATGACTGGAGGATAGCTAATGTGATTCCAATTTTTTAAAAAGGCTCCAGAGGTGATCCTGATAATTACAGGTGGGTAAGCCTAACTTCAGTACCAGGCAAATTGGTTGAAGCTATAGTAAAGATCAGAATTATCAGACACATAGATGAATACGATTTGTTGTGGAAGGGTCAACATGGTATTTGTAAAGGGAAATCACGCCTCACCAACCTCCTAGAATTCTTTGAGGGGGTCAACAAGCATGTGGACAAGGGTGATCCAGTGGATATAGTGTACTTACATTTTTAGAAAGGCTTTGAAAATGTCCCTTACCAAAAGCTCTTAAGCAAAGTAAGCTGTCTGGGTTAAGAGGGAAGGTCCTCTCCTGTATCAGTAACTGTTTAAAAGATAGGAAACAAAGGGTAGGAATAAATGGTCAGTTTTCAGACTGGAGAGAGGTAAATAGTGGTGTTCCCCAGGGGTCTATAATGGGACCAGTACTGTTCAACATATTCATAAATGATCTGGACAAAGGGGTAAACAGTGAGGTGGCAAAATTTGCAGAGGATACAAAACTACTCAAGATAGTTGGGTCCAAAGACTGCAAAGAGTTACAAAGGGATCTCACAAAACTGGGTGACTGCATAACAAAATGGCAGATGCAATTCAGTGTAGATAAATGCAAAGTAATGCACAATGGCAAACATAATCCCAACTATACTTATAAAATGATGGGATCTAAATTAGCTGTTGCCACTCAAAAAAGAGATCTTGGAGTCATTATGGATAGTTCTCTGAAAACAGCCACTCAATGTGCAGCGGCAGTCAAAAAACGTGAACAGAATGTTGGGACTCAATAGGAAAGGAATAGGTAATAAGACAAAAAATATCATACTGCCTCTTTATAAATCCATGGTATGTCCATATTCTTGAATACTGCATGCAGATCTGGTCGCCTCATCTGAAAAAAGATACATTGGAATTGGAAAAGATACAGAAAAAGGCAACAAAAATAAGAGGTTTGGAAAAGCTTGCATATGAGGAAAGATTAATAAGACTGGGACTTTTCAGCTTGAAAAAGAGATGACTAAGGGGAGATATGATAGAGGTCTATAAAATTATGACTGGTGTGCAGAAAGTAAATAAGGAAGTGTTATTTACTCCTTCTCATAACACAAGAACTAGGGGTCACCAAATGACATTAATAGGCAGCAGGTTTAAAATGAACAAATGGAAGTATTTCTTCACACAACACACAGTCAACCTGTGGAACTTCTTTTCAGAGGATGTTGTGAAGGCCAAGACTATAATGGGGTTAAAAAAAGAACTAGATTAGTTCATGGAGGATAGGCCCATTAGCCAGAATAGGGAGGGATTGCTGTTTGCCCAAGTCTGGGAATCGGCGACAGGATGGATCACTTAACGATTACCTGTTCTATTCATTCCCTCTGAAGCACCCGGCATTGGCCACTGTCAGAAGATAGGATACTGGGCTAGATGGACCGTTGGTCTGACTCACTATGGCCGTTTTTATGTTTTCCTATGCAGGCTAGGCCAGCTCCTGAAGTATAGACACTCAGAGAAAAATCCTGGCCATATTGACTCAATGGGAGTGTTGTCATCAAATGCAATGGGGCCAGGATTCAACTCTCCATCAAAACTCCTATTGATTTAATTGGAATTTGGCCTGAACAAGGACTATAGAACTATAGGACTATAGAAGCTGGGGGGTATTGCTAACACGGAGAAGGACCGGGATGCTATTCAGGAAGATCTGGACCACCTTAT
The DNA here is from genome assembly GCA_007922155.1 of Mesoclemmys tuberculata. Lineage (NCBI taxonomy): Eukaryota > Metazoa > Chordata > Testudines > Chelidae > Mesoclemmys > Mesoclemmys tuberculata. The sequence continues at coordinate 5,593,751 of ML677085.1, forward strand.
ACGCTGGAGCAATAGTAATCGGATGAAATATAATAGTGAAAAGTGCAAGGTCATGCACTTAGGGATTAATAATAAGAATTTTACATATACGTTGGGGATGCATCAGTTGGAAACGACGGAGGAGGAGAAGGACCTTGGGGTATTGGTTGATAGCAGGATGACTATGAGCCGCCAATGTGATATGGCTGTTAAAAAAGCAAATGCGGTTTTAGGATGCATCAGGCGAGGTATTTCCAGCAAGGAGAAGGAGGTGTTAGTGCTGTTATATACGGCGCTGGTGAGACCCACCTGGAATATTGTGTGCAGTTCTGGTGTCCCATGTTTAAGAAGGATGAATTCAAACTGGAACAGGTTCAGAGACGGGCTACTAGGATGATCCGAGGAATGGAAAATCTGCCTTATGAAAGGAGACTCAAAGAGCTTGGCTTGTTTAGCCTGGCCAAAAGAAGGCTCTGGGGGGATATGCTTGCTCTATATAAATATATCAGGGGGATTAACGTTAGGGAGGGAGAGGAATTATTTAAATTTAGTACTAATATAGGCACGAGGACGAATGGGTACAAATTGGATATTAGGAAATTTAGACTAGAAATTAGACGAAGGTTTCTAACCATTAGGGGAGTGAAGTTCTGGAATAGCCTTCCGAGGGAAGTAGTGGGGGCAAATGACTTATCTGGCTTTAAGACTAAGCTTGATAAGTATATGGAGGGGATGTTATGATGGGATAGTTTAATTTGAGCAATTGATTTTGGATTATCGGCAGATAAGTCTGCTCAATGGTCTGTGGGAATGCTGGATGGGATGGGAACTGAGTTACTGCAGAGAAATCTTTTTTGGGTGCTGGCTGGTGAGTCTTGCCCACATGCTCAGGGTTTAGCTGATCACCATATTTGGGGTCGGGAAGGAATTTTCCTCCGGGGCGGATTGGCAGGGGCCACGGAGGTTTTTCGCCTTCCATGGGTCGCTTGCTGGTGGATTCCCTGCAGCTTGAGGTCTTCAAATCTCATTTTTGAGGATTTCAATAACTCAGTCATGGGTTCAGGGTTGTTATAAATGTGTATGGGTAGGGTTTTGTGGCCTGCCTTGTGCGGGAGGTCAGACTAGATGATCATATTGGTCCCTTCTGACCTATGAGTCTATGAGTCTATGAGTCTATAGGAGTGGCCTTATCTTCCAAGGTATTTCATGAAATGAGAGTGAAAATGCTTCCATGCAAGATGGGTGCAGGATTCCAGAAAGAACAGTTATTATGTCAAGTTAATCAATAAAAGCTACAGCCTTCAGTTTAATAATATGAAAAAATGGCTGTGTGCTTAGCTAGAAACACTGATGATGCAATCCCACGTTCTTTATTATTATTAATTGTGTTATGAAAGCCACTAGAGGCTCCAGCCAAGATCAGGATTCCACTGTGCTAGGTGCTGTACATAGTGGCTATGTCTATACTGCAAAGAAAAAGCACATCACTGAGTCTCAGAGCACAGGTTAACTGACTTGGGCTCATGGAGTTTAGACTTGGGGGCTAGAAATAGCAATGTAGACATTCTTGTCCTGGCTGGATCCACGGCTCTGACACGCTACCACCTCTCTTGGTTTCAGAAGCTGGGCTAGCCTGAGCCGGAACATCTAGACTGGTATTTTTAGCCTTGCTGCTTGGGCCCTTTGAGCTTCAGTCAACTGACCTGGGCTCTGAGATTTGGCGCTGCGGGTCTTTTACTGCAATGCACCCATACCCAGTGAAAAACAGTCCCTGATCCAAAGAGCTTGCAATCGAAAAAGACAAACAAAGAGTGGGAGAGATGGTACAACATACAAGCAAAGCCTGGGAACTGAAAGATAGTGAGGTTAAGAGTCTTATTTTCATAGGTACTCAGTGTTGGCCTAACTCTTCTGTGATGGAAGTCGAGAGTTTTACCATTGACTTCCCTGGGAGCAGAGAGACCAATATTGATTGCCTTTGAAAATCACACCCAAAGTGGTTTGCTCTCGGTTACAGGGTCAGGCTTTGGACCAGCATCTCCTGAATGCTAGCGCAGTGCCTTAATCACAAAACCATCCTTTTTCCAGTGGTGTCAATAGGCATTTTAATTGCCCAGCCAAGCAATCGGTTGTACGCAGGATATTTAAAAAAAATAAAAGGACATGAAGGATCATGCGTGCATTTTACCACATTTACACGGATATAATGGCAATAAAAAGAAGAGAATACAGAATTTCTTGGTCACTTTGAGCCAAATTCATCCTGGGTCTAATTCCAGTGAAATCATTAGAATGATGCCTGTAATGAATTCAGGCCATTTTCTTTTATTTCACAAAAAATATGGTAAACGGATAATTTTATATCTGCAGTGAACTGGCCTGTCTTGAAATGGTTTCAACAGCTGAATGTTTTCAAAGGTATTGGGTCTGCCTTTATAAAATGCCCATCGTTAGAATTCTCATTGTCGGTATCTTGGTAATTTATCCTTATTAGCCATTCACTGTGCTTGAATTCTCCTTCCACTGAATGTGTGGTACGTGGAGCAGAACAGAAGTAATACTGGTTTTTGCTTATGCATTTTTATATATTTCAGAATAGCCCTAAGAGAGGGGCCAATCCTGGAAACTTGACTTATGTGAGAAGCCCTTACTCTCCTGAGGAGTCCCATTTAAATGAATTGGACTCTTCCTGAATTAATTATCCCTCCTTACTTATTTTATTTTATTATTTTATTCCCTGTTCTATGCCTTGTTAGTGCTTTTTCCCCCCACCATGTGGGTTTTAATTTAATCTTTTCTTTGTACTGCTCTATATGCAGAGAGATAAGGAGAGCGCTTTATTAATTTTATGGTATGTTTGGTGCTGGAAAAAGGAGCCAGATTGTCAGCCTAGGACAACAGAGCCTCCTATTTATCTACAGAAGAGGTAGAATACATATGTCAACAGTGCTGGCTTCCCTGCATCATCCTCCCCCACAGTGGGCCACAATTCTGGCCTAGACAAGCCAGATCTAGGTCTCATCTTAACTAGGCAAATTTTCTAGCTCAATCGGTTGCATGCAGCCTCTGGAATCTTGGGATCCAATCCTGCACCGCTGACGTCAATAAGTTCTGCAATTAACATAAATGAGAGCAGGGTCCAGGCCTTAGGGTAGATGGCCTACTAGTGCTTTTAACATTGTCAGTGCTCATCTAATCAACATGCTGGCCATAGCAGTGGCAGCTGTCAGGGGCCTAACAATTCTAGGTCTTCCAATGTAGCTGACACAGGTGGAACTGAACCAGAGTTAGCAACAGGGAGAAATGTGTTGAAATTTTCCCTAGGGAGATAGGGCCCTTGTTAATGAGGATAGTTTGGTCTCCATGGCTGTTTCAGTCCTTGGCTTCTCCACTGAGTTGGCTAGCACAGATGTGAATTGTGGCACTGATTTTTCTGATGTGAACACCAATCCAGTAGGAACTGAGTGAGACTGCCAAATTATTTCACATTATTTCTCAACAGTCAGAAGTAGGTGACTGCTTTTGGAGCCATTCAAAACCTGGTGGCTTTTGCTCACAAGTGTTCCTGCAAACCATTACAAAAAAAATTTCATTCTATGTGGTTTCACAGCCCCAGAATTTTACATTTCAGTTTCGGATTCAAACAAACCCACGAATTCAAAGTGAAACATACTCAAAACCATCAGTTCCCCCCTGGTTTTGCTTGAAAACCACATGTTTCGACATGAGACCATACACTTAGTTTGGTAATCAGTCGATGAACTGGTTTGAGTTTTGAATTAAACCTAAAGTGTTTCACTGCTTTGATTTTTTTATGAGCAATACTGAGCAATGCAGTAGCTGAACTGTTGACATAGAAATAAAAAGTGTTTATTAACACTTAGCCCATTAAAAATAATCTGAGCTATTTAATCTACCCAGGATCTTGATTGCATTTATGCATTTTAAATATATTTATGGTCAGGAAATAATTAATTTTTGTCATGAATTTATGAGCCTTGGAAGTTTTTCCTGGCTGTCTTCTCAATGGTTGTATTGCATATCATATTTTCCCACTCTAGTTCTACATGCAGCATTTACATAGACAATAACTGTCCTTTCTTTTTTTTAGGTATTCATAAATTTGCAGAGAGGGAAATAGTGAGCAAAAAGAAAACCCATTTTTCTTTCCCCCTCATTCTAAATTCTCTCCAGAGAAGAATTGCTTTATGGTTTCCTTGAGGCACAGATTCATGGTTGGAAGCAAAAGCAAATAGAGAACAGATTCCAGGCTGCAATTTCACTGGTTAAGACGATGGGTTGTTCACTCTTGCTGCTCTGGTGTACAGAATTCTTACTACAAGATGTTCACAGAGAGCAATTAATGGAAGACACCTGCAAACATGGTTACCTTTTTAAGCATAGTTTTTCATCTATTCTCTTGTATAAAAGGTTAAATAGCTATCTCTTCTTCCATTCCAGTGGCTATTAAAGGGGGACTATTTCAGCAAAGCACTTGAGTAGAACTGGGGATTATTTTTTTCTGCCTGTTGTCCCGAAATGCTACAGATGTGTGATTTATACAGAATGCTAATAGCCATATTATCGAGATATGGCATCAATGCTTCTTCAGTGATACAACTACCAGGATCTGCTAGAGAGTAATTTCCTTTTTCTAAGGAGCTATCTGGTTCACTGGATTGAATTGGACTTCCTAGAAATCTTGTCTCCAAGAAATGACAGTTCAGGAAATAATAGTTAAATGTCAGAAAACGGCTCAGTGCTCTGGAGCAGGGATATCTCTGTTGGGTGTATCATATCTGTGCAGATAGGCCTTCCAGAATGGTGAGCAGGGAGGCAAGTGCAAAAGATCTACACTGACAGGGACAAGGATATAACCAAATACCCAGGGCTTATTGACTTAGCAAGTATCCGTGATCAGAGGACACACCTGGATTCTCTCAAGAGTTCTAATTATATCTCTCTGGCTTTTTAAAATACATTCTTACTCCGTCTATTGGCCACTGCTGTTAAACTGAACTTATGGAAGTTTACCTAGAGTCTGTTTCTGACCCAGATTATTCTCACTGCTATCCTGGAAAAGGGGGCGCTTTGCTACCCTGACATATCAGGGCACAATCCAGACCAACAAGTATCAGTCTTACTGACCAAACCTTTTAGGACTCCTACAGGGTCCAACTGCTGCTCTCTTTATCCTTTCACATGCAGTGAATGTGATGGGCAGAGTGAGAAAGAGGGATGCCTTAGGGTTTTTGTCCCTCCTTTTTATAGTGCCCGTTCCCCTGATGATAAACATTTCCAGCTGCAAACAAGGAGCCAAAGAGTCTATTCCCTGCTGAGTCTTTATTAATACTCTTACTATTTCTCCCATCCTTATGACTCCAGATCTGAATCCAGAGTTGCCCAGAGCATGTTGGTGTCCTGGTTTGGCCTCCTCTGTAGAAAGGCACGAGTCACAAAGGACTGGATTCTGCAAGGTGTCAGAGTATCATCAACCTCGTGTCAAGGGATTTATTTAAATGATTTGGGAGAAATTTGGAACTATTTAAAAAAGGAGGTCATAAGCGGATTTTATAAATCTCCATTCGGTATAATAATTAGTTGTCCTTACTTTTGCAAAATGACCTTACATACTTTTCTCAAAAAAAGTATTTAGAATTGGGTGTAAATTAAACGAAGTGATTAAATGAATGGCAACACCCTATAATGAATCTTGAACTCTCATAACACCTGTGTCATCCAGGAATGCTACTTTGTATGGTCCCACATCCCCGTGGGCTACTCATGCAGGGCCATGTTCTGCAACTCTCACATTATTTGCTTATATTTACTCCCACTGAGTTCAGTGGCATGTCTCACATTAGTACACCTCAACAATTATGGGGTGAAGATTTGGGCTCTCCTAGGAAATGGGTGAGTGCTGCTGGCCCTATCTGCAATGTCTGCCTTTTGCTTCACACAACAACATGTGGGGCCAAAACTTAGGAGCTATTCCATGCTCTGGTGTTTTATTTGCAAGCAGCTGAGCAAAACATTCACACATATTTGTCCTAGGGGGAAAAGATAATGAGGTAAGACACATAAGATGGAAAACTTTTGTGAATTTTTTTTAAATCCCCAAATAACCTCCCCGCCTCCCCTCCCCCGCCATTTTGTATCATCTCCAGAAAGATTTGAGAGTATGCAGGTTATTTTAGCCCAAGCAGTTTGCCCTTGCATAATCATTCTATTGACAAAGCATACTGTTTGCACAGCATTGGAGCAAACAGAGAACAACCTGGGCAACTTCCCAACTCTAGTATTCCCCCAGCTGTGATCAGACGTGCGATCTGAATACCAATAGGAATTATTGCATTCTGACTTCCTAAATTCCCCCTGAAGCTCCAGCTGATACAATATCTCTCTCCACTTCCTGTCCTAAACAGTTATATGGCATTGGTGTCATTTGTCTACCAGCTGTTGGCCTCTACCTGAAAGCTGGCTGAATGTCCGTGGTGTCGGGAGGGATTGCTTAATAATCTGTAAATCAGTTTGGGATCCTACCAGGTAGAAGGCACTCTGTAAATGTCAGTCATTGTCACTGTTATGTTGCATGAATTGGATTAACCAAGAACAAACTACAAAAGCATTGCTTTATGAAAGGGCTCCAAGGCCTGGGAAACTAGAGTGCCCTGTCTGGTCTATGAGCATCTTCAAAAATTGCAGCGGCCTTACACAAGGAGAGGAAACTACAGGGAATTAAAAGACTTACGGGACTTGTGACACGTTGACTTGCCCGTGAGCTGGAGAGCTGGGCCTAAGCCAATGCTGATTACAAAGAGAGTCCTACCTGGGAGGAATCAAGGGGTCCAATATAAAAAGCATCTGGAAACTGCAGAGAAGGGATTGCGATAGAGCGTGTACCTGAGACAGCCAGAGGCAGGAGGCCTGGCAGTAAACTGAAGAAGCAGCCCCAGCTGAAATAGTACTTCAGGGAGTAGGGGCTGGGCCCAGACACGTGCTAGATGTGGTTTTGGGTTGTTTTTTGGAACTCTGAATAAAGAGACCAGACCCCAAGAAGGGCTGTGACTGAATGAGACAGACTCTGTGAGGCTTGTGCATATAGCCTACAGAAGAGGACAACGCTGCAGAGCAGACTCTGGAGGCAAGGGTGGGGGCTCTGGTGGTGCCCACCCTGATCCATGGCTGATACAGGGAGGTAGACATTTAAATTTGGACAGAGGGTCGGCAGACACCACTTTTTCCTATCTGATCCCTGGCACCGGCTTCAGCACTGAGCTATGCTGTTTGGGAACAAGCCCGAAGTCTTTAATGAAGCAGCGCCTCCAATGGCTTTTTGCATTCCAGCCTCTCATCGGTTCACTTTGTCTCTCGAGGGTGTTGGCAGTCTTTGAGGAGTCACGTCAGCACCCTGACATGTGCTGGATAAGGGCCTTTGAAGTACTCTGATTGATATGCGTCAGCACTGTGGTTACAGAGCACAAGTCTTTTTTTTGTCATGTCCACCTGGTATCCCATTGATAGATGAAACCATATCAGCCAGCACATCTCTAAATGAGCACAGCTTGGGGGTGCAACCCCTTTCAAAGAACGTTTCACACTGTGTTCTACCCTAACCGACCTGTCATGTGCTGACGGTTGGGTGCCCCGTATATTGCTGTGGCCCTGACTCTCCGTAATCCCTCCCTGATGATGTGGTTTTTCTCCTTTATGGCTGGCTGGGCTGGTATGAAGCCTGACTGCTCCCGTTTGTGTAGTGCCTCAAGGCCCCATCACGCTGGATACCTGACAAACATAGACTGCGGGAACAGACCCTCAAAGGTGGGAGACGAAAGAGAGACAAAGAAAGGTGAAATGATCAGTCCAAGGTTACAAAATAGATCAATGGCAGAACCAGGATTAGAACTCTGGACTCTCAGTATAAAACCTTTGTCCACTAGATGATGCTGCCAGCCATGGACAGGATATTGTTTTGTCTGCTTTGTTGTACAATGCTAGAGTGCTGCACACAGTATAACTGCCTAGATATAAAGAAGTTTGTTTCATTAATAGTTTATTTGGTCTCATATTAAACATCCACAGTGACAGACCAATTGGAGGCAGAGAAATTTAAACAATCCAGCAGGAAAGGGAACATGCAAGATTTCCAGCCAGACCTGCTCTCTAACTATGAAATTCTGATCCGTAGGAAGCAATAGATCTACAGCCAGAGCAGGCTAGGGAACAACGACCTGGCCTATAGCACTGCTGGATTGGGAGTGCAGGGAACTGATGGGAGGTTCCCAACCACTTTCAAACAGCTTCTAGACCTAACTTGCTCCCAAGGAGCCCACCAGTAGGGAATGCCGGGCTTTTAGTTGTTATGAACGGTCGGTCTGCGGTGAGACGATGAGCAAGCGTTCCAACTGTGTTGTGATGGGGAGAACTCTTCATTAGAAATTGTGCTGGGATAACTCGCTGAATTCACTGCCCTCCTGCGCAGCATTCCAACGAGTGACCCAATATGTTTGTGCTGTCAGTAGCAGAAGAAATGCTTAAGAACCGAAGCGCCGCACAGTGTGAGCTTGTAGCACTCATTAATCTTAATTTCTTCAGTGCTGCCTAATGCACGAGGCAAAATGAAGCTCCAGTGGCATCCTGGGGACAGATACTCCACCTTTGAAGTGCATGCTGCAAAGAACGCTGTTGTATTGGGTCTAGCCTCAGAGGCAAGAATGGGACCATGAAGAGTTTTTGCACACAGGGCACTTAGCAAACCGAAGTGCTACCCATTTGGCCCTAAGTATACAGCTTAAGTTGAATGTGTCCTTGATTTCCACTGAAGTTTTGCATGGCTGTATGCCTCGGGGTTTCAGAATCTGCACTGAGAGAGATGTCCACGCTTAGCATGATAGAACTTCACAAAATGTGGGGGAGATGACTGACGTTACTTTGCTTGCAGGAGACTCAAAAATGAATTAAAGGGTTATTGACTCGATAGACATCACAGCTGAGATTTAGAAAGCAGTCTTGGGGATCCAAACACCTGCCTTCTATTAATATCCGTGAAAGAGGCCTTCTGATCAAGGTGCCAGACTGTGATTTAGGAGCTCTGGTTTAATTCCAGGGTCTGTCACAGGTTTCCTGACTGAATTTAAGTAAATCACTTAATCTCTTGGCACCTCAGTTCCCTATATATAAAATGGAGATGATGGATTGGGTTTTCTAAAGCACAGAGAGAATCAGGAGAACAAGGCCCATTGCAAGTCAGTGGGACTTTTGCTCCTCTGTCACTTGGGGTTTTTTGAGAATCCCATCCAATAATAATTTTTTCCTTTCCTTGTCTATCGAGTTAGATTGCAAGCTCCACAGGGCACAGACTGTCCTCATATGTATTTGTACAGCATGTTACACAGTGGAAGTCAGTTGAAGTCTCTAGCCGCTATGCTACCACAAGTATAAATAAGTCAATGGAAAGACTCTCACTCAGTTCAGTAGGATTTGGATCAGACCTTAGAGGTTCCCAACACCTTCGTCTCCCATTCATTCACTGTGCCTAAAGGCGGTTGAGTATACTTGTCAGAGGGTAACTGACCCCCTGAAGGGTCCTGGGTTCAGCCTACCTTTGACAGGCTCCACAAAGGGGAATGAGGCAATTCAGGTTCACCTTGGGACTAATTAACTTACTGAGCAACTGGGAAGCAGTTAATTAGACAGGGAAGCACCCTGGCATGATAAAAGGAAGCCACTCGCAGTGGGGCTGGGCTAGAGAATGGAAGCTCCTGGGGAGAGGAACAGTTTCCAGACCACTGAAAGAGAGAGCTCCCAAGGGCAATGCTTCTCAGGGGGACCTGGGGAGGGGGCTCACCAGGAAAGGAAACCAAGGAAGAATGTTCCTGGGGGGGAGAGGCTCCAAAAGGGAGGCGCGATGAATGCCAGCCCTCAGTGAAACCTGGCCTCGCTGAAGGACTCCACCAGGTAGCAGCAGAAGTCTCAGAGAAGAGGGTTTATATGCCCATCCAAGGAAGGGGCATTGTGGTTTGACCTCTGGGGGGACCTTGACCCAAAAGGAGAGAACCCCTTCCCCAGCTGATGATCAGAGGCCCTGGCTCCAGAAGGTAAGGGACCTGAACAGAAGTGGGGTGATGGACTAAGGTCAGTGCCCCCTCACTCCTCCTGCCAGGTAGAGACTCTGGGCTGGCGGCCTCTTTGTAGAGTGTTCCACCTTTGGGTTAAATAAACTAGATTCCTTCAGCGGCAGAATTCAACATACATAAGCCTTATTGGATCCACTGAAGCCCATTGGGGGAAGCTGAGGCAGAGATGTCATTGTGATTGCTGCACTAGGCCACCTGGGAGCATCCAGGGATGAGAGCTGCCACCACAGTGTCCTAGGAGGTGACCTTAGGCGCAATAGGCTTAGACCATAAAGGGGGCCAAGGCTTTGTCCCTGAGTTGCTCTCAGACAAAGAATGGACTGGAGGCATGGTTAGAAGATAGACAATGAAAACTGCTAATACGAAGCAGGAAGGGGACAAATCTGTTCCGAGTCCCAATTTCTGAGCCTGCAGCCCCAGGCCAAGGTAGCAATGGTGTAGCCCGAGGCCAGGATGCCCTAGGCAGCTCCCCAGGCCTCATAAAGACTCCTTCCACCCACTAGCCAGAAAGGCTCAGGAGAGAGGGTCCTAATGAGAAGAGCAATCCGAGTTCAAAGCCTGCTGGTGTCTGTTGTTTTGAGGGTTCCTAGAGTGTAAACCACACCTGCTGCTGTGTGACTCCAGCCGGCTTGGGCTGGGCCCTGTCTGATTTCTCTGCGGTTCCATTAGGCTTCGTAAAGGCATTTCTCTAGGGGTTTAGGCTGATGATTGTAAAAGTCCCTGTGAAACCCTGCCACGTGCTGGTCTGTGGCAGCATTAGTGTAATTGCTAACAGCGCTGCCCCAGTGCTGCCAGCTCAGCTAGTGCAGGGCACGTTAGTCTGTCTGCATAGCGTCGATCGCACGTGCGGAGCTGTAATGTCGGGTGCTTTGCAAACCGAACGGGAGACGCGTTCCCAAGAGGTGGTAACCAGCAGTAACTGGACTGACGATGGGGAGGAGTCATTCAAGGACAGGACGGGAGAGGGTAGGGGTGGGGAATGCTGGTGAAAGGAAGGCAAAAAAATGTATAGCTGGAAGAAGGGCAGTGTGAGGAAGGACTTGGAGGGGTAGAAAGAGTGTTTGAAACAGCCCAGGATTGGGGGAGTGGAAGTTCAGAAGAGAGTTTCCCTTGTTCGGAGCCAGATGGTAGCATGGCAATGGCTCAGCTGTGCTGCTGGTACTGGGCTAGAGAACGTGTTGGCAGATCACCAGCCAGAAGGTTATGTTGCTAGCACTGGTCACCCTGGACGTGTTGCCTCTCCCTGGATGCTCTCAGCATCCCAACCTCCTCAGCCCAGCCCCTCTCTGAGCCTGGCCAGAGGGGGAAGCGCTGCAAGGAGAGTGATGGTGTGCAGCTGGCTGGGGATCTGTGTGCTTTGGTTGTGTTTCCCACAGCGATGCTCAGTCTTTGCTCTTTCCTTGGTCCACACATCCTGATGAATTCTTGCCGCTGTTAGAGCCGGTCGATGTGGGTGAGCAGAGCAGAGATGTGGGTGTTTTGTTTGAGAGACAGCTCCTCCTTCACGCCTGTTGCCATAGGGGGGAAACTTGTGGCCTGTATCATATGCACCACCACAATTGACAGTAAGGGTGTGTGTACACTGCAATAAAAGACCCATGACATAGCTGTGACTGGCCCAGTCAGCTGACTTGGGCTTGCAGGGCTCGGGCTGTGGGGCTATAAAATTGCAGTGCAGCTGTCCGGGCTCAGGCTGGAGCCTGCGGTCTCAAACTGGTGAGGGGAGAAGGTCCCCGAGCTCTAGTCAGCTGACCTGGGCTCTGAGACTCTGTGATCAAAAACCCATGGCACTGAGACTCCGAGCCCCGGGACTTTGGGCTCACAGGGCTCAGGGTGCGGGCTAGAAATTGCAGTGTAGACATAACCTAAATGGCTTCCATGTTTGCAGGTTCATCAGAGAGGACAGGGCAAATGGCTGGAGACAGCAGGCTCCCCTATCACACCTAGTGGCGTTCCCTCCCACAGAGAGATGAGGTGGCTTGGTAGAGAACAGGAAGAGAAGCCTACGCTCCCTGCTGACCTTGCTTTACCTGGCCTGGGGATGAACATGTGATTGAGTCTCCTCAGTTTTCACTAGCATTGACTTAAAAAAAACCCCCACACTTTACAATTGACTGGGCCTTGTCCTCTTCGTTACATGTTATTTCCCAGACACACAGTCATGTTATCAAATCATTGCTTTTAAAGGTTGAATTAACTTTCTCTGACGAAGCAGCCTCAGAGATGCAAGCTGCCAAGTGGCTGTCAATAATCTACTGGAGGATATCTTATCTCTTTCTTGGCTAAACACATTGGAAGGGCTAGCACACCATGAATAATAGATAGCCATAAAAAAGTATCCTCTTTAAATCTGTCCTAGCTGTTACCATGCTGAATTTATGATGGCAATACTGTAATCAAACTGTTTTCAAGCAGAGGGTTACAAGTATGCTCAATGTTAAAAGTTGTGGGTTGTACAAGGGATGTCTGTGTCTGCCAGGATAGGAGGAGCGATTGGCAGAGAGGAATGGTGGTCTTAGGGAGTAAACTTGGCTTTTTAATCCTAAAACTCCCTATCCTGTTATCCATTAAATCTGAGACAATGAACAGGAAATTAATTTGCAATCTCCATGTGTTGGGCAAAGAGGAAGCTGTTGCTTGGCAGAAAAGCAATGCTTACAAAGACTGATATTTATGCCTGCTGTCCCTGTTTAGGCAATACCCTTTGTGTGTGTGTGTGTGCACGTGTGGCAGGGGTAAATGATCTCAGAAGGCTTTTCTAGCCCCACTATTTACAATCCTATGTGTATATTGGTTAGGCTTTATTGCTGAAGAGCCTACAAAGTGAATAGATGTAAGTAGTCTCCTACCAGAAATGCAAACCTCAGCAAAATGCACCATGTGAGGTCAAATGTTTGATCTAAATACACCTACATTTTGAAGAAGTTAGATTCCAAGGTAGGTAAGAATTTTGCAGTTTGACCCTATCTCTAGTTTCTATTAAATTGCTCACCTCTGAATGCGCTATGTCTTCAGCAAGTGTTCACTAAGAGCCAGATTCTTTCCTTTCTGGAGAACAGTACTCTATCAATAGTTCCACTGATTTCAATAGGCTTATACTCCTGGAGTAAAGGACCACTCAACTGGAGTAAGGTGAGCAGAATAGGCCTTAAATATATATTTATAAACAGCCTGATTCCCCTTCCTCCAATTAGCTGAGTAGCACCTTCTTAGGTGAGCAATCCCATTGACGTCAATGTGATTCTGTGGTTAATCCATTTTCAGCATGAATATGGATTGTAGAATTGGGCTCAAAGGTGTCTCTCGAAACAAGGGTTTGTGAAGCAATCAAGGGTACCAGAGGCAGCAGAAGCAGGGTCTAGCTGGGGTAGGGGAGAAAGATTTGATGGTCTCACCTAAGTCATTCCTACTGGAGGAAATCTGACATCAACCAGAACATTTTAAAACTTTGTCGTGTATATTTAATATACTGACACTAAACTGCTGACCACATGGTAGCTGGGAACATTTAACCATCTCAATCTACCTAGCTGTGAGTAAGTGCCTCCTATTCAAAAGGACCTGAACTTTCTCTCTCTGGTTAGGTCCCTGTTAAACCAAAGAAATCCTGTTCACTTTAGATACTATGGCTTGATCTGATGGAGATAAGTACTTTTTGCTTTGTTTAACCGGTCTCCAGAGCCTTATTGTTCCAGTTTTGCCCACCCCACGTGTTCAAAAATCATGAGTCAACTCTCTCCAAAATCATAAAATTAAATTAAAAATCATGAGATTTAAATCAATAAGTTAGATGTGGGATTGTGTATTTGTCTTCTGGTGCCTAGCCCTTTAGAGCTCACATTTTATAGCTTTTCTCCATGACAGAGGACATTTTTTTTAAAGAAAGCTAAGATTCTCACATCATCATGGAGTTTTAAGAAATCCAACAAATATTGCAGGGTTCACAATAAAATCGTGAACGTTGGAAATACTGTCATTCACAAATATCTCTGGTGTGGAAAAGCGAAACCATAATCTACTGGAACCCTCTATTTGTGATTCATGCTGCTAACAAACCTGCTAATGTTGCTAGTTGAGGTAGAACAAAGAAAGGAAAGGTCACTTCACAAAGCACAGAGTTCTATGGAATCTAGTGATCCAGGAAGTTGAGTGCTACATCAGGGCATCTTTCACTATAAATAATGTGTGAGCTCAGATAAGAGTAATCAAATGTCATGCTTCAGGGTGTGAGATGATCTCTGTAAGGGTCAGGAAGGAATTTTCCTCTGTATACAGGATTATGAAATTGTCCTACAGCCAGATTTTGATAGATTTTTTTTCCCAGTGGGACTCACCGTGAAGTTGGATACCCTTACATGCATCTAGTGATATCAGAATCCGTCCCTCAACAGTGTTATTTTTGCCATTCTCAGAAGCATCAGGTACTAGTGGTTATGGGATTTGATCCACTGTAGCTGTCCCTATCTGCTAAGTCTGTCCTTTTTAAGTTTTGTCCATCACAGGTGTAAAAGATTCTTTGAGTGGTTTATAATAAGCGCCCAAAAGTGCCAGGTGCTCTTCCTAAGTTCAAACCTCTCTGATCTAGGAATCAGGCGGGTAACTTTAGGGAACAGATTTTTTTTTCCCTACCAGATTCCTGGTATTTCCTAACATCCATCTGATGCAGTGCTCTAAGGCTGGGTCTACACTGACGGCGCAAATTTGCCGCCGTCAGATCAATGGCTCTGGATCAACTGAGTGGTCTGTGTAGACCCGCTCAGTTGATCCAGCAATCAACGTAGGAAAATCACCCCGGTAAGTGGTGTAGCGCTGCATCCACAGGAATGCTGTTCCCTTTGGCACAGTGCTGTGTAGACGGCACATGGAACAGATGCAGCGAAGTCGATGGGAGGTACACAACTGACGTAAATCACTTGGGTATCTCCCGTCCACTGCCGCTGAATCCGGAAGGTAAGTGTAGACCGGGCCTAAGTAACCATGAAGATATATTAGTACTATGCCTTTAAAAACTAATTGCCTTAGTAAGCTGCCAATCTAGTGAATAACTTCTAGTTGTCTAACAAGCACTGCAGAAAGTCTGTGATTATTCAGTGGAGCTATGTCCTGTGCTTTAACAGAAGCAGTAAATCTAAGTCTTTTTCTAACATGCTAAAGCAAACATCATAGCAGATTCAGGCATACTTAAAAAATAGCCTTCCATGTGCTGTTTCTGAAGTGTCCTCTCTGGTGCCAGACAAACTCAAGGAATGGCACTGATGCTAGAAAAGTAAGAGAGGGGCTTTTTTTTAAAGCTCTGAGAAGGTTCTGATTTGGGGCCTAACCCTGATGATACTTCATTGGATTGGGAATCAGGAGAACTGGATTATATGCCCAGCTCTGCCATTGGCCTGCTGGGTGACTTGGGCATGTCACTGTTCTGTGCCTCAGTTTCCCTATTGGTAAAATGATACTTACCTCCTTGGTAAAGTGCTTTGAGATCTGCTGATGGAAAGGGCTATGTAAGAGCTGGGTTTATTATTATTTTATATCTCATAAACTATACTGGGACTATTCAAAGAAGTAAGCTCTATGCATTGAAATATGAGTTTTCAGAATCAAGGCCTTAGTTTGATCTGAACTGAGGTTAAGGATCAAGTCTCTCTCTCTCTCTCTCTCTAAATTTATACTAAAATGTCCACTCTTTCATTTAAAATTTCTAGCAGTGCTTTTGCAATATCACATAGTTAGGGATGGGTTATAATTCATTGAATTGGAGGGTCTATCAGCCTTCCAAGCTATCTTTTGGTTTCACAGGCTCTGCAAACCTTGTACTGCAAATATGCCTCTCTATTTGCATGGTTCCAAATGTGGGGATGCTATGTGTGACACAGACCTGAAATGGAGGGGGGGGGAGGACACACACAAAAAATCAAACCCCAGTTGATGCAGGAAAGTTTAAAAAGCTGTGGATTCATTCGCTTTAGTGTATTGGTTTAATGCTTCTTTGCCTGGTTTATGATTACTTGTTTCTGAACTAAACAATTTTCAGTAATAGAAATGAGGGAAAAGCAAATTTGTGTGGAATGTGAGTAATGTTGGGAGTCAGGTCAGGGATGAACCTTGACATGAGAGCTAGCTGAAGGGAATCCACATCGATCTATCTTCTGGATTGGAGCCTAATTTTGTAATTTAGCATTCACACCACTGTTACAGAGTGCAGAGACGCTACAGTAAAAGAAAGGGAACAGTAGGCAGCCCAAGCAGTGGGTAGAAACTCTAGACTGAGGCCCAATTCAGTAAAGCAGTTATGCATGTGCATAACTTTAAACATGTGCTTACATCTCATTAATTTTAATGGAACTTAATGACTCATTGACTTTAGTGGGGCTTAATCGTGTGCCTAAATGTTTTCCTGAATTGAGGAATAAGGTATTCAGAAAGGGACTGGTAAACGTAACTCTGGAGTGGCAAATTGGCTGATAGTTCATTGGTTACTGGCAACATAGGAGAAATGGGCTTTAAAAAGGATAGGGAATCAGAACTGGCCTAAAATGTGTGGCTAATACACATACTTGCCTGTTCATGTGTAGAAAACCACACTACTGGGGCTATAAATGGCTTGCTCTTGTAGGCTCATGGCCAGAGGGGGGAAATGGGAGCTGGCCCTTGAATTCTTGAGGTCTTGTCTTCACAGCTAAAAAAACTGCATTTTTTTAACTTCAGGGAGCTACCACACGCAAGCTATCCTGAGAGAAAAATACAGTGAAGACAAGGGACTTTAGTTTTACCATGAAGTAAAATAGTTGAGGTCAACCCTAGGTGGGAGCGTGGGAGTGATCTCGTTGACTTTACCTTAGCTGACAATGAAAGGGTCTGGTCTCTGCTGGGTTTTTACTTCATACATGGTCGTTTCCACAAGGTGGTAACTGAATTCTTTCAGGAGTGAAGAAAAGGCCTAACGCAGCTCAGGAAGAGGGGGGAATTCCCCTTCCTTTAAGCCAGAGCTCCATGTAGCTACTTGTTTTGCGTCTCCCTGTGTGTGGCATGCTATCACCCAACTCCTTACTGGCATTCAGAACACCTTGAACAGGGTCAGGTGCGATTGCTCACGCTTCACACTGTGGCAGCATTTCCTTCTCAAAACTAGATTACACTCCTCGAAAATCTTCAGGAAAGTCACCTTGTACATGGTTGTTCTGTTGCTAATTGTGCACATGACACTAGGTTTATCTGGACAGTGCCTACAGGAAAATAAAACCATTGAACTTTTGTACAAATATTGGGGGTATTTTGCCCATTTTATTGTGTGGAGTTTATTATTTGAATGAATCACTAAGATTATGCAGCTGCAGTCTGTATAGCAATAAAGATAGAGTCATTGGTTGACTAATCCCAGTGGCCCTGTTGACAGTCACGGTAATAATTGAAACCAAGTTAGAGATAAAACCAGCTTTAATGTCACAATCTACTGTATAAAGGTGGGAAACCTGGTGCAGTGTCCTGACAATAGCAAGTTCTGGAACTCTAATCCTAATTACCTGTTTTTTTATGAGCCGGATTAAACCCTCTAGTGTCCCACAATAATTTCAGTTAGGTGACCTGCTTATGGAGAGCTGTCTGTCTAAGGAAGAGGGCATTTCTTTTTCACCATTTTCTACTTCCTTGCTCAAGAAACCAGTATCATGGTAAATTGCCTGTTTTGGTGAAATTCTGCAGACGTGTAAATCTTGGCATGACAAAGGGAATATGCTTAAATTTATTGCAATTGACCTTATATTTGATTGATTTAATTTTTTTCCCCTTGGTTTTTCTCAGTCTGATCCAAAGACATTCCACAACAGGGAAAATCCACATGGCATAAGAATAGTACAGCTATTGAAAGATGCGGGGCCAGCTCCTCAGTTGGCATTAACTGACATAGCTCTTTTGAAGTACAAGTGAGCTATGCCAATTTACACCAGTTGTGGATCTGGCCTGTGATATGAGACTACTGTATTAGAAAAGGTCAAGTAAGGTTCATTGTGACAATATTCCAGAATGGTTTTAATGTGCTGTCTTCCGCCCAGCCTCCCCAAAGGAGTGACAACCCTATTGAGCAAAGGGAGCATTGTGAAAAACACTAGTGTTTCCATTTTACCAAGAGTGACATCCCTGTGTGGATTAATATGGTGGGAGATGAGTTTGCAAAGAACCACCAGCATGCACAAACTTGAATGGCCTGAGCAAGGACCAGTTACAACTGCAGTCCCAATCAATGTGTACTGCATTTGTTCCCTACTGTGTGTTCACTATACCTCTTCCAAAGAGTTCAGGTTGTGTAGATGGCAGTGTCCCAGTGCAAAGCTGGCCATGCTGGAGGTGCAGCTCTCCGTCACTAGCTACACAGCTTGTAACTACAGTCATTCAGCTCCAAGGGCCCAACCCGTGACACGGCTGGAAATCAAACACAGATCTCCCCTTAAACACAAAGCCATCCGTCCTTCCCTTTTCTGTGCTAGCCGAATGTGATCTTCATAATGTTCACCAGTGAATTTGTTGGTCTGGAAACATGGCTATTGTAGAACTGTACTTTGCGATAAGACTTTTCTGTACACACACAGATTGCATGGGATTTATAAATTAGTGCTGTATTGACCTACTGTGTGTACTTAAGAACACAATTTCCCACTGGCACAATAGATCGTAAAGAGTTCTCTATCTTATCAATGATAGAGAGGGGTAGAGATCTCTAAAGGAGTTTTACATGGGAATGAACTAGGAGGCAAAAGTAGATGGAGCTGCAGAATATGGGTCAGGATTGGCAGGGCTGAGTAGGGGAGCCCACAGTTGGAACAGTTCAGGAGTGGACTGCTGGGCATTGTCACAGCTCTGTGGGAAACCCAGGACTAGACGAGCAAGAAGTGCTTTAGATTACAGTTGAAGTGGGTTGGTAGACCCTGGGGACCCAATTCATTGTTGTTTGATGGCCCCTTTTTGCCACTAGACCTGTGACTTAGGAGACCTGGGTTCAGTTCATAGGTGTGCCAAAGAAGTCTTCAGGCAATTCATTTAGTCTTCCTGGAAAATGGGGACAATAATACTTCCTACCTCTAATGGGTGTGGTGATAAATACAATAATGACTGTAAAATGCTACTGTAATGGAGGCCATGTAAGTACCTAGATACAACCAGGTCTATGCATAAGCATTTAAATTTGTTAAAACATGCTCCAATGATAACAGGAACAGATCATATAATACACCCAATGTGATATGCAAGATTACGGGTAGTATTTTCAAGTGACTAAGTAGCTTAGGTTCCAAAGTCCCATTCTCAAAACAGACTTAGGCATTTAGTAGACTTAAGTTTTTGTGTAGACATGCATTTAAGTCGATTTCAGTTGTCAACAGCCAGCCGCCACAGTGATTAAATCAGTTGTGCATGCCCACACCACACGCCTTATGCTAGTAGAGCATGCCCTCACTAGTAGTGCTTGCATCGATGCTAAGAGCATTGCATCATGGGTAGCTATCCCACAGTGCAACTTGCTGCGGGGTGTTCTGTGAAGGGCTTGCAATGCCTCATGCGACCAAAACAATCTTGCAGGGGTGACTGGGAACATGGCTTCAATGTCCCATGATGCAGTTTGCTTCCTCCCCTGATTTCATCTGCAACTCATAATATTTTGCACCTTTTTTCAAAAGCTGGCATGATCCGCTGGGCATGCAAGCTTTCCACGCTGAACAAACAGGAAATGGAAATTCAAAAGTTCCTGGTTCTTTAACAGGGGAGTGGCTGTTTCCTGTGTAGTTGGCTGCTGGGCAGTGGAGTTGAGAACAATGACCACATGGGTCATAGCAAGCATTATGGGACACCTCCTGTAGGCCGCTTAAGTCGACAATGGAATGCAATGTCTACACTGCCACTACATCGACTTAACTACATCAAGTTAAGCACTATGCCTCTCACAGAGGTGGAGTAATTAAGTCGACGTAGCAAGTGAGTTACATCTGTGGGAGGGACCTGGCAGTGTAGGCACAGACATCATTAGGTCAGTGTAAGCTGCCTTATATTGACCTAACTGTGCAGTGTAGACCAGGTCCAAGTCTTATTGAAAGCAACGGGACTTAAACAACGAGGTGCTTGTGAAAATCCCACTAAGTGACTATCTGCATCTTAAGGTGTCTAAATACCTTTGAAAATGGGACTTAGGCACCTAAATCACTCCGATGCTTTTGAAAAGTTTAACCCAAACCTTAACAGACATAAGCTAGGCCAGTTTGGAATCTTTTTCAGGAAGTTAGCCATGGACCTGCTTGCATGGGGATGAATGGCACTACGGATCTTGGACACATTCTGCTCTGTGCTCTCCCTGTTGTCCTAGCCGTGAATAGGTGTCAAACAATGGCTCTTTCAAGTAACTTAGAGTCATAATGACTTTTGCCCACACAGTACACAAAGGGACAAAAGAACATTTCGTAATTGTTTGTCCAGATAAACGTCTCTGAAGCCTGCAGCTATGAATTGGCCGTGATGTCTTAAACCACCTTAATTATCAGCAAAGGCACTGCTCCTATTTGACTGGTGGCTTGGGAAGTGTTTGTACTTCTTATAGCTGGAGTTCTGTTGATCTGTTTCCTGTACCCAGATAGGTGAATAATGCACCTGATAAGAGATTTCTGGACTTAGCAGTCTGTTTGGTATAATTATAAACAAGCCAGAGAACCAGATCTTCAGCAGTTAAAATCAGAAAAGCTTCCTTCATTTCATTGGAGCTACGCCAGTTTACACGGGCTGGAGTTCTCACACAGAAAGCTGGAAAATGACAAGAGTCTGGTTGCCATCATCAGTTTTCAATAGACAGACATACTTAAACAATTAGATTGAAATAAGGTGAACTCTTAGGATAGAGACTTCCACAGCACATGCAGTGGAAAGCAAAGCTTGAAGAGAAGAGCTATTCTCTGCAGATAGTGTCATGTTGAAGAGGCTGAGAATGAAAGAGGTTAAGTGAAAGTCCTGCAGAAAAGTAGTGGATCTAAGTTAAATGGAAACTCATTTAAACACTTGGAAAGACTCTTCACGCGTCACATTTACAGCACAGTTAAATCTGATGTGCCTGATTTTAAATATAAAATCATAGCTTCCTTACAAAGAAGCTATGTTGTACCTACAGTCGTGCCAGGTTGGAGTGTGATCCTCAGCTGTGTCAAGCCTGTTTGGTAGCTAGATAGGCAACCTGCTTTTTAAAAAACAATGGTAAGTGTTGCAGGTAGCACTGTTCCTTTGTTGAAGGACTAAACCAATGCCCAAACTTGGTGTTATGCAACAGTGCTGTGTTTTGGAAGAGGTACAAAATCAAATCACTGGCAGCTAATAGGCCCTCGTCCTGCAAATGCACATCTGCCACCTTAACTGAGTCAATGGGATGGCTCATATCAGAGAAGTTAAGCAGGACCCTGATCCAAAGACCACTGAAGTCAATGGAAAGACTCTTCTTGATTGCAGCACGCTTTAGATCAAGCCCCATGTCAGTAAGTGTTTGCAGGCTCAGAGCACTCGTCTTTACAAATCCCAGTGAATCTTTTGCAACAGTAGGGGTGTTAGTCCTAATGTTTTGCCAGAACTCCAAATCTAGCGAATATAGTCTGTGTAAGGGAGTTTATTCCCTGTGGGGTCACTTGCGTATCTGAAGCATTTGGTGAATGCTCCACTGTTGGAGATAGGACAGGCATACTTCAGCACAGTTCTTTTACTGTACAGTACCACATAGTTATAGCAATACCTACCTCTTTTCATCAGTACATCTCAAAGTCCTTCACATAGATCAACACTATCTCCATTTTACAGATGGGAAAACTGAGGCACAGAGGTGAAGTGACTTGGCCAAGGTCATCCAGCAAGTCAGTGGCCAATCTGGGAACAGCACCAAGGTCTCTTGAGTGCAAATCTAGTGCGCTATCTACTAGGCCACACTGCCTTCCTCTCATGTGGCTCTTTATAAACAATAGCTAAGAAGAATTCCTCAGAGGATACCATTTCTGGCAAAGACAGCACAGAGTGCTTAGGAAATGAATTGTGTGAAAGAGATGAGCATAAATTAATATATGACCTATGAAACTGGAGTAATCCTATTTGGAATGATGCCTAGACTTTGTAAGTAACCTACACTGTACATTAGTTGGCTGAATCCCTTTTGTCCACAGTAGGAAAATCATGTTGACTTAAGTTAATAACCTTTCGAGAGAGACGAACCTCATTTTTTCCTCCTGCCCTTCACCCTTCTGGAAGCTCCTCAGCTGGCTCTGGTATTGTTTGGTTAGCTCCTCAACTTGCTCTGAGAGAGTTGAGCAATATACAGGATATTACGGGTGACTTCATCCCTTGTCAAAGAGAGGACTAGCTATCTAGGCCTGGGTTTGGCTCAGGAATGTGTTTTCTGACGATGGGTCCAAGTGATCAACTCTATGGAAAACTATGCCATGGAAAGTGTGAGCATTGGCAAAGTTGTCTACTGTGGACGAGCATGAAGTCTTGGATAGCTGTGCTGTTTGAGGACTGTTCTGTAACAGACGGGATTAAAAAACCAAACCAAGCAAAGCAGCCCTACAGAGCATGGATTCTCTAAACTGATATGGGACCCCTCTTCCACTCAGCATTGCAAAGTGTACTAGGTCTCTGTGGAGATGGATAAGAGAACACAGGATACTGGAGATATGTGATTTCTTCCTTTTGCCTTAGGACATTAGGAAGATGACAGATTAGTGGGATAGAAAACATAAAAGCTCTCACGAATAGCAGAAGTAGTTTTATGTTATTTGTACTGCAATAGCAGCCAGAGGCGCAACTGAGATCACCGAATGCACGCACTTGGTAAGAAACAGATGTTGCCCTAACGAGCCTACATCCAAACGGATGTGGCAGACAAAGGGCAAGAAGAAGGAAGTAATGTTATCCCCAATATATAGATCAGTCACTGAGGCACAGGGAGGATAAATGTCTTGCCCAAGGCCACACAGGAAGTTTGTGGTAGACGTGAGAACAGAACACACGCCTCCTGAATCGTGGTCCCGTACCCTGACCAGAAGGGAAAGCAGATTCTTGTACCGTGTAGATTCTATTGACCCTTAGATAGCATGGCAATAGAGGAAGTGAATTTTGTACGTACAGCCTCCTGTATTCCTGCCAGAACTATACAAGATGGGGGAAAAAATAACAAACAAGAAACGAAAGAGAGCCAGAGTGAACACAGGAGTCACGTAAGCACTTATTTAAAAATGAACAATTAATAATAAAGTTCATACCTGCATCTGAATTTCCCCAAAGCTCAACAGTGTTTGCATCTCATCTTTTATTTCTCTTTAATAATCATTACCTAGGTGCTAAAATTTAAGTCTCTATGTGTTTCAGCTTGATGCTTTCAGAAGGGAATTCATTAATGTTGTTACCTCTTTTGTCCTGATCAGTTAGCCATCTTTTTTGTAATCTTGTGAGTTGTTTCTGTTAGGAGAGATTGGTGAGAGTCAAGCATTTCTTTGATGCAGTGCTGTGTATTTGCAAAGAATGTACATAAAATCCTATTTGCACACAGGAGGATTCACACAGCAGGAGAGGGTTTCTCTTCTCACAGTTCAAAGCCTCCTTCCAGCCAGCACTCGATCCCAAATCTCTCTCTGAGCTTTTTCTCAGGGTCACATTACAAGTGCTTCTCTGGTTGTCTGTCAGGCTTCCTTGCTGCCTTCCCTGTGTGCTGCTGTAGGATTTCTGCAGTTCTGTTCCTTCTCTTACAGACAGATGGCTGCAGTCAAATCAATATTTCTCCTGCATTTATCATCAAATCCCCAGGAAAGTCCTTGGACCATATGACTTAGTCACTGCCCAGGCTTGCATGTGGTCTAGTCCTTGGGTGGTGATTTCCCATTGCTTAATCTATCACTAAACAAAAGAACATTTAATTGTTCCCTCACTTAGCCTAACTGAAAGTGGCTATGACATCCAACAGCTGTAATAAGTGGATATGATTTCCTAATTCCTAGCATAACAATATAATACAATACATGATATTAACACCTTGATTTAAAAGCCCCCAACTGTGTGACGTTAGAT
Source organism: Mesoclemmys tuberculata (assembly GCA_007922155.1). Classification (NCBI taxonomy): domain Eukaryota; kingdom Metazoa; phylum Chordata; order Testudines; family Chelidae; genus Mesoclemmys; species Mesoclemmys tuberculata. The sequence continues at coordinate 5,617,930 of ML677085.1, forward strand.
AGCACGTCTGCTATTGTCCCTGTAGGTCAATAGCACATAAGTTCATGTCCCTCATCAGCAGTAATGGCCAGCATGAATACACCTGCATAGGAGCCATTGTGGGCAGTGAGCCTTGGCCAGCCAAAACACAGCCCTGCTAGATACAAACCACTTCCTACCAGTGGCTTAGCACTGTGAAGAGGCTACCATTCTCAAAACAACCCCAGAGCACCAGCAATGAGAGGAAACCACTGACCCCCCACTAAAATCTCTGGTCTTATGGGCTCTTCCAGTTCCTGAACCAGGGCATCAGCAAATGGCTATCAACCTGCAAAGCGGCTCTGACCATGGGGCCTAACAAAGTGCTGAAGAAGAAGGCTGCCCTGGACTCAGCTGGAGGAGGGCTAGGTACAAGTTCCCAGGAGGCTATGAATAGTTGGGGAGACCCAAGCATAGATGGGGCTTCCCATTTGAACTGACCCAATGAGATAAATACCTTATCCCTCTCATTCCTGAGTCCAGCTCCCAACACCATCTGACTAATCTCACTTACTCTTCCTGCAACGAGTGAAGTAGTTTAAGCAGGGCACAGCTTGGAACTGTTCCACCAGCTGAGGAGGGGCTCCTTACTAGCTTTGCCATAGTCCTGCCAAATGACCTCCATTAACAATTGCTTTGTGGTTATGCAAGCAGGGAGGAGGCGTTGGGTAGGATGTTTATATTGCACAGATACTTTATCTCACTTGACTATTTCCTCATTACCTGCATTGTAGAATTCTGATCATTACCTTCCCAAGCAGGCCAATAAAATCAAATGGCTGGATACAGTTTTGTGTAATTCTATTTGCTTTTTGTACGACATTAACTTTTATCATATTAGCAAGTATGCTGGGAAAGCAGCATAAACAAACAGTGTGTTAGGAGACCAAGACAAAGTGCTAGCTCATGAAAGCCAGCAGTGTCCTGTTTGTAAAGGCCCTGTAGATAAGAGAGGGCATACTTCATGCAGAGAACCACAGATATATTGCTACCCACATACCTAAGAATTTGGTCAAAAAATGTTTCCTCATAAGTATAATGATCATAGATTCCTGCTCAAACCCTTCTTGTTATTCACTGATTTTGGCAGACCAGAAGTACCAGAAGTAATCTGGGCTGGAGCTGGATGTACTAGGGGGAGACAAAGAGACCAATGATGGGCCCAAGCATTATAGTTTGTTTTCTACAGTTTTGATCGGTGGATTTACACTGTTTCAGCTGTCACTAAACAAAGCAGCATTTAATTGCTTTTGCTCGTATAGCTTATACCACTTCCCTTAGAAAAATAAGTTATCCCCCTCCCCCCAAAATAATGTTTTTTGCTGGAATAATTGCATCCACACTAGGGATTTTGCTAATATAAAAATGTTGGAAAAAAATCACATCCCTAAGTGACATTACTATACTGGCAAAAGTTACTAGTTTAAATATTGCCTTAAAGCCGGGTCTGAGATGATGCAAAATTTTTATCTACATTTTGCAACTCCAAAGTTTGGGGGAGACAGACAGAGAAAGGTGGCAAACTTTGGCTCTGGGTTCAGATTTCAATTACTCCCGCTTCTCCAAAGTTCACATATGTATTTCCCTTTGACCCAGCCTCTGATCTGACTGCTAGTAAATGTCATCTGGATGGTTTTTTACATTTAATAGATGTGATATTCATGGGTTAATACATACCTTAACACTCATATTCAATATTTTGTGTCCCCTGATGTTCTGAAACAGAGCTAAGTGTCCCTTTTGGTGGTAGCTAAGTGTCCCTTTTGGTGGTAGCTGTTTCAGACATAACAGCTGCACTAACTAGGTTTCATGCCAAACTTTTTGGGCCTGTTAAATTGTCACTGAAACTGAAAGCTAAACTTCTTGCTGCTTTGGGATTGACACAAATGTTTGGGGCCCGAATTTCACTGTTTCATTCTGCAAGAACAGAACGGTGGTCATATAGTGAAAGTCATATAATTGGTATCCTTAGGATCACTGATTGGCTGAGCATACTCTATTTAATGAAAAGGGGGCATGCCTGTTACTTCCTGAGAGGTTGTGCTTGGCTGAGTCTTTTACACCATTATGCCTCCACATCCATATGTGGAGTATGAAATTTGGATCTAAACATGTGGGCTTGAACCCATCTCTAGTTATGATAGACTAGTAAAGTTAGAGGCCTCACTCAGGTCTAGGCTGATGTAAAGTGATGGGGGACTCAGAGGAGCTTTTTAGGCCCTGCTGCTACAGAACTGGGAGTGGAGGAGGGCGATCGCTGGAGACGGTGTGCATTGCCAACATCTTGAAGGTGGAAGACTGGGGTGGGAGCCAGCTTCCCAAGCTCTAAAGGCATCAGAAGTGAGGTGGTTTAAGGAGTTGGGGCTCCAGACCCCAGAAAACAGCAAAAAGTAAGTGGGGAGCCCAGATTGCCTGTGGGGAAGGGGAATCCCTGCTTCCAAACGTAGTGCTTTTTATCTGAGTTTCACATTGAAATTTTCAGGCTCATTGAAACCTGAAACTAAACTGGAAAATAATTTTGCCAAACCCCTTGGATTGTATGGTCCTGATCCAACAAAGTACTGGGGCCAGATTGCTGAAAGTTCAACACTCACAATAGGGGCCAGATTTTGAAAGCTGCTCAGCTTTCATTGTAATGCTTCTGGCCAGATTTTCAGAAGAGCGTAATGCCCAGTGAACACCCAGAGAGCTGATCTGTTCTGAAAATCTGGCTGCTTAAATGGGAGCACATCTAACCATTAGTTAGTGGGACTGGCTTGCACTCTTAATGTTAGGCGTGCATTGAAGTGCTTTGCTGGGTTAGGGCCCAAACATTGTGGGTCTTGTATGACCATGTGAGAAGGGGCTGTTAGCTTATTCCAATCAATGCAGGTTGTTGGTCCAAAAAATGCCCAGCAGTGCCCCAGAGAGTATGGTCCCAAGTGAGTAACTGGAATCCTGTGGCCTGTTGAGCTCCTTGCCCTGGCAGGCGTGCTCAATTGCGCTTTTGTACTGGCTGAAGTACGTCTGTGGCAGCCTCAGAAAGCAGAGACTCGTGTCTGCAGAAGCAAATGCTGTGGTTTGTCAGGGGAGCTGTAAGAGCATGTGAAGCCATTTTAAAGAGGTTGTCATGTGAAAAACTAAACTTAATTTCCTAAATATCTTTCCTTAGGATAATGCAGTTGGGAGAGTCTCTAGTAGGTTCATTAGGGAGATTCTGACTTGGTGTATTGGTTGCAAGAGAAAATCTGTTTAGCCATCACTGGCTTACCTTGAATGACCACTATTTAACTGATGGGTAGCATCAGGCCTGAAACTCTGCATAGCTTAAAAGCTGGTCTCTTTCACCAACAGAAGTTGCACCAAAAAAGATTTTATCTCACCCACCTTGCCTCTCTAGTATTCTAGGACCAACACAACTATAACAACACTTAAATCTGACACATAACTTACACCACTATTAAATTGGCCCTAGAGGTTTCCATAAGAGCTGAACACTGTAACACCCCATGAGGTAGTGGGACTGTTCTGCACACTGTATTTGGCCCACAATTATACAATTAATAATAAATCTGTGTTGACTAACCTTCTTGTAAATTTAAAACATGTTTTTATACCCTGGTGAAAGTATTAATTAATAAGTTGACTTAAAGCCGATCAAAAGCCAGGGGAGGACAAATTAGGTACTTAGTTTATTTTCCTTGGGGGTTTTGCCAGCTGCATCAGGATATCAGAATCACGCCCTTGATGGCAATGAGTTTTGCATAAAGATCAAGGGTGCGTTGTTGCTTTTTTGGATCTGTGTTCACTTCTTTTCCCTGTCAGTGTTAAGTGCTTTACAGCTGTCACTCTGCCCTGCGATATATGTTGCTATGCCTAGCTGAACCGTCTTAATGTACTTATTATCTTACCACATCTAACAAGAGTGGAGGTGAATTTTGCCTAGCATGTCTGGAATGTTCAGCAGTGAATGGGAGCAGTTAAATGGTTAATAGGCATTCCAGGGATCAAGGACCCAGATCTGAGACAGACTGCTGATCCTTTGAAAGCATTTCATAGCTAATGTATTACAGTATATCAGCAAGGGAAGTTTTGCTTGCATCAGGCCCAGTACAGCAAGCTGCTTAAGCATGTACTTAACTTCCTTCACATTATTTATTTCTATTTAGATTGTGAACTCTTTAGGGCAGAGACCCTCTCTGTCTTATGTTTGGAGAGTGCCTATGTGGTGGGGCATTCACCCCCACATTTGCCCTGAAAGGGTTAATGGAGGCCAGATGGGCCAGTTAACCTGTTAGGCTACAAGCTGGGAGAATGAAGGCTGAGAGGAAAGCCCTAATTGGTGAAGTTCATATGCAGGAATAGGCAGGATTTATAAAGACAGGAAGTTGGAGGGGGGCGGGGGGGGGGGGTTGTTGATTGTGTTTGGAGACCACAGAATTAGGGTAGCCTAGAATTACTGGCTAAGGAAAGTGAGTTGAGAGTCTGGAAAACCCAGCGAAATGAGGAAAGCCAGAAGGGAAGGAAAAACTCAGGGAAAAGGCAGCAAGGTTCATGTGGGTGCAGAACTTGGCTGCTGACTAGAGGATTCCTGAGCTGGACTCTGGAGCAGAAGGTGGGCCCTGGGTTTCCCTGCTGACCACTGGGGAAGTGGCACCGTGGGGTAGTGAAAAGGAAGACTGCCAGGGAGAAAGGAGTCGATTTGCCCCCAGCAGGAGGAAACAAACATAGCTGGAGGGTCAAGTTGTGACGAAGGAACACCTGGAGTCTCACAGACTGAGAGGGAGAGTGACAGAAAGGTGTGCAGCAAGCAGCAAAAGGAGGCTGTGGACCTGGAAAGAGCTAATCCCCAGAGCAACCAGAAGGAGGTGCCCACCTGCCATGAGTACATTCTGAGACAGTTTAGCACAGCAGAGCTTGAGGCCTGTAGGACCTACTGCAACGCATGTGATGATAAATAATCATAACTTTGAATGTGAGTAGCCCCATTAGGCATGAAAACCCTTGTTGAAGCCAAAGGCAGGCACATACTTAAGTAACTTGCTGAATCAGGGCCTAAAACATAATGCCATAACAGGCCTGTACCCAGGTGACCCAGATTCAGTTGTGATTTCATCAGACCCTAGTCTATTTCTAAAAAAATAAAAAGTTATGTAATGGAAAATGTCAACTCTGCAGAACTTTATAGTCCTGGACTTTGGAACTGCAGAGTAAATGGCATCTGAGTTTAATCTTGACCTCTTATCTCTCTGTAACTTTGTCCCTTCCTGTCCTGTACTAGCGGCAACACTCATTAATTGGGTCGTGGTGCATGTGTGCACTGGCATCTTTCTGATATTAATTGAACCAAAGGAATTCGAGGACATTTGGAGCCCGAGGACACGGTGATAGTCATAAAACTAGCTAATCTGATTTTCAAAGAAACTCTAGTGAATGGCAAAGAATTGAAGTTTTTCTCCCACTCTCTTCCCCTCTTCTTAGTCTTTCTTTCCTTCCATATTTTTTATTCTTGGGTTTTATACTGTTTTCATACTATCCCTAGCAGTTCTCTTTGAACAGTGTCATTTTCCACCTGCTGGGTAGAATGGTGAGGGCTGTGCTCTGCTCTGCTCTCTGCAGGTTCTGTGCACTTCATCCTGCGAAGTGCTGGGCTCAATCCAATCTAGCAAAACACATGCTTAATTTTAAACATTGGAGTCTGGAGGGGAATACGAATTAGGTCCTGTGTATTTTACTACAGAATCCACTGGCAGATACTTTTATTTTGTAAAGAATCAAGGTGCAAATCCAGTTTGTATTTTTACACAGGCCTTAGTCTACTCCTTAGACCAGTGGATCCGAAACTTTTCTCTGCCGTGGCACACCTTGATACCTTTAATTATTTTGAGGCGCACCACCAGATAGGCTCCAAATGAACTCATGAATATTCATAAGCCAATTCAGAACTCTTCAAGTAGTTTTTCAAAAAATTCCGTGGCACACCAGCTCAGGCCTGATGGCACACCAGTGTGCCGTGGCACGCTGGTTGGGAAACACTGCCTTAGACCTTGCTCTGGCAGGTCACTTGAGCACGTGCTTAATATTAAGGATGTGAATAGTCCCATTGGCTTCAAATGAGACCACTTGTGTGTGAAGTTTTGGCACACGCTTTAAATGTTCTCTGGGATCCAGAGCTAAAAAGCACTTGAAGGATCACAATGTTCAGCAGGTGTTCTGTTTGCATTCTGACATAGACAGCAAACATCCAAACTTAAATACATTCATAAAGGTAGCTTAAAGGGCTACTCTTAGAAGATGGAAATCTAAAGTATCTCCTTTTAGCTAGTCAGTATAGATGGAATTTTCTTGTGCACTTCTAATGGAAAAATGAGCCTCCATCCCATGGTAGGTAACTAGAAAAAAATATAATGGTATTTGGTGCTATATGTAGAAACTAGACGTTGTGGTGAGGATCCTCATAATTCATTCCCTCACATTCCCCAGGCCCAAATATTTACAATGAAAACATCCATCTTTTAGCTGTTGCCTCACTGACTCTTTGTCCTGAGGATCAGGATTTGAGCAATAGAGCGTAGCTGTCGTGCTGTAATATATTATAAATGTAATGCAATTTTATGACTCAATTTTCAAATGTTCTTCAACACATCAGTAGGCATAATTTGATCAAATCTACTCAACATTTATCATCACAGGAATTTAATAGTTGGGAGGAGGTTCCCCTTTTAAAATGTTAAGTGCAGATTTCATGACCCTGGAGACTTGAGTCCTAAACTTATTCATGCAACGGATACACCATGGGCAATGGCAGTGCAAATTTCTCCCCATGCTGCTGGGCAAATGTGAGTCAGCCCAGATGTAAAGGGGGTAGTTGGCATCTCTGCAGACTGCCAGCTAAGGGACAGACTGTGAACTGAGATGGTGATGTTTGTAATGTGGCCACATGCCACTGTTAACTGGACTGTCGCCAACAATTCATTTCATGTGGGCCACTGAACAGCCATTAGATGGTAATTATTTTCAGTCACTGCTGCTCGAAGGCTGGATCCAAAGCTCACTGAAGTCAGTGGAAAGACGGCCTTTGACTTCAGCGAGCTTTGGATCAGTTCCCTAAGCTAGATTGGCAAAGGCATGCTTTAATCTTGTCCTCTTTAGTTTTTGGAATAAACTTTGCTCCAGTTGCAGGTGTACAGGACATAAGGGCTTGATGGAAATAAGAACAACAAAGGCATATGCATCTGTGTCATTTTGTAAGTGAGATCCTAGCCCAGTCATTTCTGGATTTTCCAACCTATTTTGAGCAAACAAAAGTTCTGTGGAAGAGGATGTAAGGCTTGAGGTTGTTTTCAGCTCACAAGTTGTAAGTCAAAACTGATTTAAATGTTTAACAAACATACCTGAGCCTCAAGGACAATGACTAGTGTAAACACCGGATGGCTCAGGCAGCCAGATGTTCTCTTAGTGATTCTAATTCCAATGAGAACAGCACATTTGCTTTTAGAATTTCTGTCTCACCTGCCCCCTATCTGTAAGGACCTCCCTTTCCTCCTCCACCCTACCCCCACCCTGAGTGTAGCCCTAGGATCCTTGATGTAAGTAAAGTGATTAAAGTGTCTCTTCATGAATGTAACAACCATTATCACTGTTGTTCTTTCCGGATAGGACAGTGTCTGTATTTGTAAGTGAATAGGTAAAGAATTTAAAGCATACTATGTAATCAATTAGAAAGTGTATATAACTGACCACTGTAACACCATGAAGTTGAAGCTGATTTATCAGACTTCCCGGCATTGGGAATAAAGCTCTTCAGTATTGTCTGTGCTACCTGATTCTTGGAGACAGAATCATTCGTGCTTTACAATGAGAAGATGAGTAAATCTTCTGTATGGTTGTACACACATCCCTATTACTTGCGCATCTCCCATTTTTTCCCACAGAGGTTGCCTTTTTCATGCGAGGTCTGAGAAACTCAGCGGGATTTCCCTTTGGCAGAATCGTATTTCAAATGGGTGGCTGAATTGATTTTAGAAGCTGAACCTAAACCACAATAAACTGCTTTGTAACTGGAAGACTATCAGGAATCGTCCTAATGAGGCATTACCTGCTGGAGTTATTGTTCTGGTGTCAGTCCCTCATCTCTCTGTCCTTATGTCCCTGCCCAGCAACTGCCTGTTTCCTTCACTTCTGGCCTCATCTACTTGACAGTCATGCCTGCAAGGGTGAGGTTTCTGGTCTCTGTCTGCAGTGGCCACTCACCGTGCACACTGCCATGCGTGGCTAGTTCATATGCTTACCACTGCTGGCCCTAGTGGATGGCTTACAAAAATGCTACCTCTGGAATTCTTACAGCCATCCAAACTGCCAGCACCATCATGTGGAAATTTTCCTTTAATTCCAGACACAGGAGCCTGGAGTGAAATGTCCTGGGTCCTATCCCTAGTAATATAACAGTGGTATCAGAACCAACTCCAGATGTCTCTGAAGTCCAATAGGAAACAACCCACTGACTTCAATGGGACCAGAACTGGGCCCTGGCAAGTGTGTGTGTGTGTCTGTTTTACCAATTTCTCACAATATCTCCTAGGATTCTTCCAGAATCCTCCATTGACATAGGTTGACAGGGGAAGAGTCAGTGAATTCTCCATCGGTAGCTGATTGTTAAAAGGATTAAATGCAAATAACTGGGATTGTTAACAACATAACTCACATGGCTCTTAAAAATTAAGCTTACATTGTCTTTCACAATGTGGCAAATAGGGATAGGTGGCTTAGATTGTGTTGGATAAAACATGCTCTAGGAAATCCACTTTTCCTTCCCCTCAGCAGCTATTGCGATTATAACTGTCTGTCTCAGTCAGGTCCTTGTTCTGTACTTTCCATTTCCCTTCTTAGACAGTCCAGTGATCTTTAACATTATCTCTCTCCCACTCAGACAGGTAAACATTTATTTGAAAAATAAAGACCTCACCATCCCAGACCTTATTCACTAGTTTCTGGCTTCATTTCATGATTCATTTCTCATGTCTCAACTAATAACAATCTCTGATCTTGTTACATCCTCTGTAAGATTGAGTATGGATTGGAAATGGTGCCATGCTGAATGACACCGTTGTATAGAACTTCCAGCGGTGCTGCGACTGTGCCACTGAACTTCCTAGGATACTTTATCCCTAAACACCCTGCTTTCTGCCATGTAATCTCTTGTAGACAAAAGAGAGACCCAACTAATTCAGTGACGTTTTAGCTACTTTTAATTCCTCATAGTCTAAACTCTCATAAATAGACCATCTGAAATAGCAGGGCAGACCCATCCCAGGAACAACTCCCTGAGTTCCTTGGAGCTACATCAAGGCTAAATTTGCCTCAATAAGTTAGAGGGAAAATAGACCCTCAGATACGGTGTGTGTAGCCTTATATTCTTCTTCACTAGGTTTCAGACTCTCACCTCCATATCCTGTCAGCTGGTAATGTTTTCAAGTGTGTGGACTTAGAACAGCCAGGCAAAGTAGGGTGAGGCGCAGTGCAGACTTTCTAGTGCCATAACCCCATTTCGGACAGACCCGACGTCATAATTCCTACAAGAGCACCTGTAGAGAAGAGCCAATAGTCCCTTCTCTATGCTCATTTGATGCTTGGTCTCTCCACTGTGTCTGCCAGCAAGTGGGCTGAAATGACAAATATAATAGCATGCTGTTGGGTTTTTTTCCTTGCTACTGTCCGACAAAGATTTCTCTGCAGCTTTTTCCAACTGGAGAGCCTTCCTGTATCTCTTTGCCTCATCAGCTTTTCACTTTTTTCACTCTTCGACCAAACACCTAAATAATAGCACTCAGCATTCCTTGGATGGAAATTAGAAGGGAATGGCTGCATTACCTTGTCCAGTTCTCATCTCCCTTGGCTTATGCATTGTACAAATCTTTGCAGCAGTACTGCTAAGAAGAGAGTTTTCTCCCCCATATGTTGTCCAAGGGAGGAATGCCAGGGCAGATGGTTCAGGATCTGGGTGGGTAAAGGCTGCAAACCCTGGCTTGGGTCTGTGGAGAAGGTTGTTGGCTTCAAAGCTATAAACATATTAAATTTTTTGCTGTTAACCTTTTTCCTTTGCTGCCTTTGCTAGATAAAATGTTTAATTTCTTCTTCAATTTCCCCAGAAAGCTGGGACCTTCAAGAGCAGTCTGTGCCAGGGTCCACTCCATGCCTTTGAGAGTCAATGCCACATGTCCACTTCTTTACAGCCAATCTGCCAATAGTGCAGATTGTCACTGGCCATGGTGAAGGGGAAGTTTATGCATTCACTGGTAATGTAGCGTAACAGGTTCTTAGCTCCCATCTGGTCATTGTGCTCTCCTTGCGCTCAGCTTGGCTTCTCCGTTGGCTCTGTTTGGGGATGGAGAGCACAACCTCTGTCACACTCAGCCTGGGAGCTACACTTTCTTTTTCTCAGAGCTCAGTGTTCTCCACGATGTCAGGCTGTGCTCTCTCCCAAAGTGTCCAGGATAAAAGATTTCAGTGGCAAAATACCAAAATCTGGGTGGTGATCTGTTCTGGCATAGTAGGGCTAGAGCGAGAGGCCTTGAGTCTACCTCCTTTCATGGCCCAGGCAAAGGTAAAACACACAAGAGTCTGTGTTATATGGGGCAGCCTGAACCTTGCTCCCTCTGTGGAACAAATGACCCAGAAAGAGGTGGGGAGAAAGTGCAACCGTGGCCCTAGGCACTAGCCCATAGAGTGAACCATGTCTCTAGGAGGACAGTGAACAATCTGTGTCCTCCAATGAATAGTATGGGGCACACTCCCATAGATGTCAAGGAGTCTGGAAGATGCACAATCTCTCCTGATGCCTCTTGTGGGCCACCAGGCTCTGTCCTGCCCCCTGCACTGAGGTGTGTTCAAAAGTGGAAGTTGAACTATACTCTTGGCAGGTTACTTTGAGTTCACCACCACTAGCACCACCAGGACACAAAGTTTATGTAGAGAAACTTAAGAAATATGAAATCCTGACACATGGCAAGTGACTTGTGTGATTTACACAGGGCGTATACTTATGCGTCTCTCCCCAAACTCCCAATCTCAAAGCATGTATCTAAGGAAGTCTCAGGTGTCAGATGTTCCCAAGGACGTGCTTGTGTCAGAGGGGCCCTAGAGCTGTTGTCCTCTTTCCTTTGATGTGGAGATGAGTGGCTTACCTAGCTGGATGACATTGTTCTTGATGCACAGTAATGTGATTCATTGCTTCTTGCTATTTAACCAATTTGATTAGATTGTCTTACATTGCTAGAGAAAGAAAATCAGGTTCCTTAATCCTGGTTTATGTTAAATTCTTGTTTCCCTTCCTGTTCTGGGGCAGAAACCTGAACTCTGTGCTTGATTTTCATTCAGTTCTTACTCAAGCAAACTCTCATTGTTTTAAATGCATTCAATTATCCATTGTAAACAAGGTTTTCCACACTGCCAATGAATTATATGATCCAACAGATGTCATCAGAGTGGTAACTTAGCTGGTCTGCATCATTAGCCGTGTTCCATTACTAATTATATTGTATTGATACATTTAAATGTTTCCTGTGCCTAGGCACAGTTATGTAACAACAATTTCAATAAAATATCAGACCTCTACTGAGGTTCATAATTCAAACAATATAGACTCCTACAACTCCAGCTGAAGTTAGTGGAAATGGGAAGTAAGTATCTTGAGAACCCCTGTCTGTAGATTGACTAATTTTCTGTTTTAATCAGTCGTCTGTGTCTTTCATTTATTCCCCATCCAATGATTTTGCACCATTCTTTTCACATTTTATTTTACATACTGCCCATTATCTTATCATATTTACTCTATAAAAATATAGGGATAAAATTAAGTTGTAGTGTGCAAGGCTCATAATTTCTTATATATTGCAAAAACTATCCATAAGAAAGGGAAGAAAGAGGATCCAGGGAACTACAGACCAGTCAGCCTCACCTCAATCCCTGGAAAAAACATGGAGCAGGTCCTCAAGGAATCCATTTTAAGGCACTTGGAAGAGGGGAAGGTGATCAGGAACAGTCAACATGGGTTCACCAAGAGAAAGTCATGCCTGACCAACCTGATTGCTTTCTATGAAGAGGTGACTGGCTCTGTGGATGTGGTGAAAGTGGTGGACGTGATATGCCTTGACTTTAGCAAAGCTTTTGATACGATCTCCCACAGTATTTTTATCAGCAAGTTAAAGAAGTATGGGTTGAATGAATGGACTACAAAATGGATAGAGAACTGGCTAGAGCATAGCATTCAATGAGTAGTGATCAATGGCTCCATGTCTATCTGGCAGCCGATCATAAGTGGAGTGCCCCAGGGGTCAGTCCTGGGGCCAGTTTTGTTCAACATCTTCATTAATGATCTGGAGGATGGGGTAGATTGCACTCTCAGCATCTTTGCAGATGACAGTAAGCTTGGGGGAGTGGTAGATACCCTGAAACGGAGGGATAGGATACAGAAGGACCTAAACAAACTGGAGGATTGGGCCAAAAGAAATCTGGTTCAACAAGGACAGGTGCAGAGTCCTGCACTTAGGACAGAAGAATCCCATGCACAGCTACAGACTGGGGACCGACGAGCTAGGCAGCAGTTCTGCAGAAAAGGACCTGGGGGTTACAGTGGATAAGAAGCTGGATAGGAGTCAGCAGTGTGCCCTGGTTGCCAAGAAGGCTAATGGCATATTGGGCTGCATTAGTAAGGGCATTGCCAGCAGATCGCGGGAAGTGATTATTCTCCTCTATTTGACATTGGTGAGGCCGCATTTGGAGTATTGTGTCCAGTTTTGGGCCCCCCACTACAAAAAGGATGTGGACAAGTTGGAGAGAGTCCAGTGGAGGGTTACAAAAATGATTAGGGGGCTGGAGCACAAGACTTATGAGGAGAGGCTGAGGGAACTAGGCTTGTTTAGTCTGCAGAAGAGAAGAATGAGGTGGGATTTGATAGCAGCCTTTAACTACCTGAAAGGGGGTTCCAGGCAGGATGGAGGTAGGCTGTTCTCAGTGGTGGCAGATGACAGAACAAGGAGCAATGGTCTCAAGTTGCAGTGGGGGAGGTCTAGGTTGGACATTAGGAAAAGGTTTTTCACTAGGAGGGTGGTGTAGCACTGGAATGAGTTACCTAGGGAGGTGGTGGCATCTCCATCTTTAGAGGTTTTTAAGCTGCGGCGTGACAAAACCTTGGCTGGATTTTTTAGCTGAGGTTAGTCCTGCTTTGAGCAGGGGGTTGGACTAGATGACCTCCTGAGGTCCCTTCCAACTCTAATATTCTGTGATTCTCCGGCCCAGTCTACATTTACCTTCCGGATTCGGTGGCAGTCGATGGGAGATACACAAGCGATGTCTGCTCCACACGCCGTTCACACTGCTCTGCGCCAAAGGGAACAGCGTTCCCTTTGACGCAGCGCTACGCCACTTACCAGGGTGGTTTTCTTGCGTCGATTGCTGGATTGACTGAGCGGGTCTACACAGACAGCTCAGTCGATCTAGATACATCGAACTGATGGCGGCGAATTTGCTGCCATCAGTGTAGACCCAGCCTAAGATATACCTGCAATGAACAATAAGCATAAAAAAATTGATTGTTAGAGGTGTGTGAAAAACGGACTTTCCAGTTCATTGGCTGAACCAAAAAGTAAAAGTCATTTTGGTCTAACTCAGTGTTTTGTTTGTGGGATTATTGTTCTTAAATGTTTTTCTAAATAAAACTGAGGGAAATTCTGAAACCGTTTTCACATTTCTGATTTTTTTTTCTCTTGACTGAAAAAATTTGCCAAGATCAATCCAAGTTTGCAAATTGTTTTAGTTAACCCCTCAGGTTTGTCCAGGACAAATGTCAGGAATTCTATACCTAGATTGTCATGTATTGTAACAGTCTTATTTCTGGTGAGAAAATCATTGTTGTGCACCATTAACATACAGTGGAAATATTGTAGTGGTTATCCAATTAACATAAGTCTAGGGCGTTACTTTTTAAAACAGCATTTTGTCCAGGCAGAGCAAACAAAACTCTTAATTTTTCCACAGCTCTTTTTGTTCCTTTGGACCTGTACCTTGAACCAGTTGCTTTGCCTTTTCCGCTTGGCCATTTGTAATTGCAGTGGGTCAGAGATGAAGAAGGAAGCCAGCTACGTTGGCCTCCTGAAAATTAAATAAACTAATATTCTGTCCCAAACATACTCATTAGTCAATATCAGCTTAATCACATTGCATCCCTGTTTGCTTGTTGTTGTATCTATTGAAGTCAGTCTGGGGCAGGGGTCGGCAACCGGCGGCTCCGGAGCCACATGCGGCTCTTCAGTCGTGGTAGGTTGCCGACCCCTGGTCTGGGGTATTCCAATTAAATTAAAATGTTTTCCCATAATATCGGTACAATATATGTTATACTGCAAAGTTGCTTATTAGTGTGAGCATCCAGATTCAGCCCTTCAGTTAGGCGTACTTCCTTTCAGTAAGATGGTCCTTTATGGACCCACGCAGGATTCTAATAGGGTGTAAAGCACCTCCTTATTGCACTCACTGCACGGAAGAGAGAGCAGTCTCCACCAGGCCACTGTACCCCTTCCTACAGAAGTAAGGGAGAAGTGGCTTGTCAGGAGCAGATATGCAGTGTGACACTAGGCAATAATAATTAATTAATGCACATTAGTGTTTGTTGTCCCAGGTTACTGACTTTTAAAGAAAAATTCTTCAAAAAAGAGATTCTCTCATGGTTTTTACTTCAGAGAAACTCACAAAGAACTGCCATCTTTCAAAATGGCTGCCATCTCCCAATGTTCATGTTTCAACTTGCTTGTCTATTTTCCAACATCCTAAATTTCATACAGTGGTTTTGTAACCTTATCTTTGAACTACCTAATGTCTCAAATGTCTTTTTTTTAATTTTTCATTGGATCACTTTCAAAAGCCAATGCTTACCCACAGTTTGTTTAATATAAACTTTGGTATCTGAAACATCACAGCTTTATTCTATACTTTATTTCTATATCATTACAGGAAATAAGGGCCTGGTCCAAAGCCCACTGGAGTCAATAACACTGTGCAATAAGTTTGAATAAATGTTTTATTATGAATAACTACTGTATAACTAGATCATAACAATCATGCTGCTTTAAATAAACACACATCCACTTACAATCTTAACTTTGTTAGCTAAATAGGCAGACATTTGATTCCCAGATGCTAGTTGTGTAGAAGTTTTGGTATCTAGAAACCAGATTCAACAGCTACTGAAGTAAAAAGGAATTTCTCGATTGACCTTAAATGGAATTGGATGCCATAGAAGCAAAAACTCCTAGATGTCCTGCAGGCACTTCCCCTCCACCTACCACCTTAAAGAGAACTTAGAAGTGACTGAAAGTGTGAATCATGATATCCAAGACTTTAGGCTGACTGACCACGCGCTGAGCCGATACGACAGTTCCAGAAACGTCTGTTAGAAGATGTAGGAAAACATACAATAGAGGAAAAGGGCATGAGGAAGACAGCAGGGCTTTACTGATTCAGAAAAGTGGCCAATGAGTTTGGGTGCTTCCATTTCTAGGTGCCCAGTTTGAGAAGGGGGCGTGACTTTCAGAAAGAGCCAAGCAATCTCTCTCTGAAAACCTGGCCCCTTGAAGGTGTCTCAAATCTGGCACCAAAAAATAGATGCGCTCACAATGTTGGCCCAAGCTCTAGCCTAACTCATTTCTTTTGCACCATGTGGTATTGAGATGCTTGCATCTCACTCAGGCATGCAAATACCAGATGTGCACTGCAAATGACGTTCTAGCACACTTGTGGCCAGTTAAGGCGTCCAGGCAAATGTGCATGCCAACTTAAATAACTCCTCTTTAAAACTGGCCTACACAAATTCACAATTTGTGTCAGTGGAGTTGGAGGCTGGGTTCATGCTGGGCAAAGTATGCTAATCTGCACTCAGGGAAACTGCTCAACTATGCACAGATTGTATCTTGAATTTAAATTGCAACTTTTTACCCAGAAGGAGCATTGTACAACTGATATACATGCAGGCATTTGCTTATCTCCTCAGTGAAATATGACCGTCGCTGAATCGAGCTGCTGATAAACAGCTCAGAACAATACCATATAATTGTTTAGGGCAGGAAGCAAAGAACAACTTGAGTTCTGTTCAGATTATAGAGGCAGTTAAGGTAGGGAGAACCTGTACGCTTGGCTAGGACATTGGATAAAACCACTATCAAAAACTTCCCTTGATCTTCAATGACAACTCTTGACCATGTTGTAAATTTTATTCCATCTCATTCAACAGATAGAACCTAAAATAGTACAGCTCTCCCTGCTTGAGAGCTGGTTAAATATTGACTCACCCACCACTTCCTGTAGAACCTTCAATTTTCCTCTGAGGTCTTACACCCAAGCACTGACCACACCCACTCCTGCTTAGCATGTGAGAACTGACGAGTCATAGCCTGAAGCTGGAGGGCTTCAGGCCATGTTTATAGGCTTGTTCCTAAGATTACCAAGCATGCATGTTGCCACCAAACAGGCTGCCAGCTACCTCCCCCTGCATCCCGTCTACATGCTCACACACTGACACGCCAGTGAAAATCTGCCTGTGAGTCACTCCATTCTGTTCCCTGGTGGGTGCCTTCTGAAAAGGGCAAGGGCACATGGGTTTGGATACCTTTTATAAAAATGTCCTTTTGCAATCAGTGTAACCTTTCCATTCCAATTCCTTTCTGCTTCAAAACTGGCAAGTGAGGAGCAAAGCAAATCAGTAGGGAATATCTTGTAGAATATTTGGGTCAGCATGAGTAACAGTCTTAAATGTAACTGTTTAGTTTGGCAAAAGGTATAGTGTAGTAAAGATATTATAAGGGGAAGATAAGCAGAGAGGTTTTGTAAATAATGGGAGAGTGAGGAAACACAGGGTAAGGAGGAGCATGGACATTGCCCCATAAAGGAAGGGAGAAAGACTTTGAACAAAGAGCAAAGAGCCAATTTAATGGATCAATACGTTTTACATCAGCCAAACTGAGAAAGTCTTAGGGCTGGAAAAATCTGCACTGACAAAGTGCATTTGCTTTTTGTCTGAGACTAGGTTTATTTTGCAACATAATCTGCCAATATTGTTCACTGACTTCTAGCATGCAGGGAGGGGGAAAAATCAATTTGCAGTTAATAACCTCTCCCCTCCCCGTACCATCTAGAGAAATATAAAACACAGACCTGAACAAACCATCTAAATATTTTATATATTTTACTTCCAAGGCTGTTTGCATTTTAGTGGTAGATTACTTAAAAGAGTCTCTGTACTCCACAAAAGGTATATATGTGTGCCCTCTGCAAATCAATGAATTCTTATTCAGCACAGTGTTTCTGGAATTTCTATTACAACCCTGCATTCCACTAACAAATCCATTTCTATATTGTATAGATAATACAGTATGTAACACAGTGCAGGTGGCACCATGGCAGTGATTCATGTAAAAAAGAACCTATGTTCTACAACTGACTGGAAAACGTGAGCTAGGGGAATCCTAATTTTTGTTTCAAAATTCTTTTTTTGTATTGAAATGTAGTCAAAATTCTGAAACTTGAAAAATTTTGACCAGCTCTGTAGTTGGGTTTAAAAAATGAGGGGTGAGGGAAGAGAAAAATTAGAAATTTTGACTTTTTTACATTGAATTTAGATACTTTGACATTTTTCCTCAACATTTTGAAATTAGAAAAATTTCCACTAGCTCCACTAATTTCTCTGTCATAGCAGCTGCTCACTCCATTGCCAAAGAGGCCCAGCTGGTACAGAATGCAGAGCAAAGAAGACTGGCAAATGCTATCTTAAGAGCAATGGGTCATCTCAATAGGTTGCAGCAGAAGATGGCTGCAGATGCTGAATTCAAGACTGTGTGAAATGATAAACCTTTGACCAGAAGATCTAGACTGTTTATCTAGTCATGTTCATTATGAGCAAATAACGGTAAAAAAAAATCTACTCTTTTACTGGTTGCAATGGTGGTGAATGGTGCTGTATTGACAACACTAAGGATCTATATTTATCCACAGACTAGCTAAAGCATGGTCTTGGGCATTGCAAGCTCCTAGGGTTCCTAGCTCAGGACTGCTCAGCCCACACCCCAAGTTATCTTTTCTCTCTAGAAAGACACTCCCACCTCCTTTATAGCTGAGGTGGTAGCAATTACCTACCTCACTGGTTCATCAGAACCTTGAAAAATGTGCCTCAGTTCTGATCGCAAAGACCACCTCTGCAAGAAGTGAGCATTGATCACTTGATTTATACACTGGAGGTCCCAAGAAGAGTGGGTTAGTGGTCACTGTGGTAATGCTTTCTGTGATACCGACCCTCATCTGCTTGAAAGTCCCTTGAGACTAACATTTAGTTCACGGTGCAAGATATGAACATACACACTATAACAGGCTGGCGCTGTTTGCCTACAGCATTGCATCCTGGCTTTGGATGCTAATGCTGATGGGAAAGAGAGAAATTGAATGAATTCTGCTGGCTTGCTGAGGTAAGTGCCTGTCACCCTCTCAGATATAAGGGTGCTGGGAATGGCTGTGTAGAAATAAAGACCTGAGGGATAAGTGTAAGCAGTCCTGAGGCGGGGAGCTTTGGAGCAGCCAACCTTGGGGAGAAACTTGAGTTCAATTTTTAGGTTAATTTATTAATTTTTGTTAAAAAGCCAAACCCCAGGGAGGGAGTTTTTGACTCAGTATAACGTGTGGATGTTGTTAGTCAGTTGGAAAGGGCACCTGCTCCCACTCTTGGCTATGGAAAAAGAACCACGCCAGCTGCAATGGTAGTGCATATTATCTGCCTCGCCTTCAAAGCACTGTTCAGGGAATTAGCTGCATGGCTTCCATTCATATCAGTGAGCTAGACAGTACGCTGTATGCTATCTGCATTGTACAGTGTTTCTTTCTATGGTTTTCTGCCCCACCCATCCTCATGTGATCTGATCCACTTGAAAGAGAAGTTGAGCAACAAGGAAAGAGCCTGATGCACTAGGCTGTGGTCAGGCTTGAGGGACCAGGAAACGATTAATATTGTATTCTGCCTCTCATTTATTTTTGAAAGTAAGTGACTCACGGTGAGAGCTCTTTGTATGATTCATAAAACGCAGCATTCAGTTCAGGCAGGCATGAACTGACATGTGGCATGCAGAGCCAGCGCTTCCACTCAGCTATACACTTAGGGAGCAGCCTGCAAACTGAGCTTTCCATGCTGTTAATGTGATCTCCACCAAGAGGCCTGCAGGAATAATGTCTAAGGGAAAAGCAAGGTGGAGTTCCAGGCAAACAATAGCTGCTTGGAAATCAAATATGGAACTGAAGGAACCCCATCTCATGGCTAGAGGATGTATGCTGTCATAAGGCTAATAGTCAAAAGCACTGTCTGGAAATAAAACTCTAGATCCCAACACTCCTTAAGCTTTGGAGCAGAGTGGATCCAAACTTTGCAGTTTAGTCCCAGCTCTAGTAATTGTTGGGCCTGTGGAAGACTAAAGAAATTGTCACTAGAATACAGTGTGAGGAAAAAGCAACTAGTGGAATAAAGTGGTGTGCTTGCTTATTTGGATGGTAATGGCTTTGGCGATTATTCATAAAGGGAAAGGATACTTTGCCAAGAGCAGAATTTCCTAGGTCAAAAACTGGACAGTGACATATGCTGCACAAGATGCAAATAACACAGCAGGCGAGATCCTCAGGTGGTTTAAAGTGGAGCTGTGCCAGCAAGGCACAGTGTGGCCTAAGGGATAGAGTCCTAGACTATAGCTCAGGACAGACCTGAGTTCTAGTCCTAGCCCTGCCACTGGCCTCCTGGTTGACCCTGGGCAAGTCACTTCTTCTCTCTGTACCTCAGTTTCCCCATTTATAAAATTGGGATAATGATGGCAAGCATTGCGAAGCTTTGAGATCTAATGATAAGCTAGGCATTTCTATGAAGACAAAGAAAAGGAATAACTCAGGTAAAACATAATTTTCACCACCCCAGGGCTGGCACCACTGTTATTTGTATAGTAACCTCACTGCAGAGTTATTTCTGACTGGTTTATTATTCACAGATGTATGTATCTTACTCATAAATTGTAATTATCTGTGTGATATCTGTAGTCTCAGGACACCTTTGAATACAATTAAGCAGTGATAACCACGGGCGGGTGGGAGAAATGAAGGCTAATGCCTTGCTTATTAGGGAGACTGACCCAGGAAGAATGCACACACACACTACGCAGCTGCATGTTTTCTCATAAAACCAACATATGGAACATCCCATGAATCAGTCCAATAGCAGATGCACCTTTTCACAAGGAAAACTAATACAAGATACACTATTGAGATTCTGTCATGCTATTTGATTACATTTGTCAACTTAGTGAGTGTGGGACTTTTTTTTTTTTTAATAAACATAGAAATATGCCTCGGTGTTTGATCTAAAACGCATTAAAAACTCAATGGGAAAACTCCAGCAGGCTTTGGATCAAGCCCGAGATCGGGCCCAAATGTGCTAGTTGTACGGAAATGAGTCAGAGCGGCCAGATCACAAATTTCATGTCATACTATAATTAGTCTCACAGTTCACTGATATTCTTCTCCTTTATTCACAACCAATGAACTGTAAAGCTGGCTGACTAAGTCACACCTGGAAAGGGGACGATGGGAAATTTGCAAAAGTCAGACAAGGTTGTTGGTTGGATACAATGGTCTCGGTGTTTAGACAGTTACTTGATTTTACTGACTGGAACTTGTAGGTTCCAAACGTCGTTCTGCAGGGTGAGAGAACAGGAAACTAGTGTGGAAAGAACTGAGAGGTGAGAGAACATTGCTATTTCAGCACTTAGCCGGTGAATTGATTTCTAGGAAAAAGGCCATTTTGTGCCACTAGGGACAGTCATCCTGGTTTTATTAGTGTAGCTTATTTTGCCACTCAGGTAAGATTACAGGACCAATAGTGAATATAAAGTTGAGAAGGCAGGCACTGCCCAGGTGTACCATAGCACCACACAGTCTCCTACAGTACCCCTGCTACTTGGTTTCTTGGCCCTCCAGCAGTTCTGCCAATGCAATCCACTTCAGTCCTGACCTGCAGCACCCCTTGCCCTTCCACTCCAGGCCCCTCTCTCCGTGCTGCCAATGCACCTCAGTGTCACCGTGCAGGATCTCCTGCTCTTTCAGACCTTCTGTACACTATGAAAAAAGGTGTGGTGTTGACTAAGTTGAGATAAAATTCTAGTGAAGACACGGTGCTTTGTAATTTTCACACAAGTTATCAGGATGAATTGAAGGCTAGGCTCCCTTATAACCTGACCTCCTAACTCCTGTGAAAACTATAAACTCAGTTCCTTTACGAGGATTTGGGATCATGTTTATTATGGTAGTGCCTAAGAACCAAACAAGACTGGGCCCTCAGTGTGCTAGGTAAAAACAAGCTAAACAGAGCAGACAAACCCAGAGAGGGGAAGCGGTAGAGCACACTGGCAGAATGAACAATGTGATGTTGGTGGCAAATGTCATGTTAGGTCCATGATTTTTCTGGGGGGAAAAGCTAACGATGAGGCGATGAGCTAACGAGGAAGTGACGGAGTTAAGAGGGCCAGGTGTAGGGTGAAGGGGAGGTGAAGAGACAGAGAGGAAGGGCTGGACCAAACAGCTAATCAGCACAGGGCAGAGAAAGCTCTGTCAGAACTGTACAAAGTTCTCTGAATGGCCAGAGGTCCCTGCTTTGGCGGCTTCTGCCCCTAGGGGCTGGAATCTCTGGTTGGCTTGTCTCTGCAATTTTCCCCCAAGGCAACTGGTGGGGAGCACTTGACTCCTAGTGCCACCAGAAAAGCACTCCAGATAGCAAAGCACATGCCCTTCGTTCTCAGTGAAGGCAAGGCCTCAGTCATGAGCTCCCTTAGTCCTACAAGGGCTCTTCCATGCAGCCCTGTGTGTTGCCTTTGTGAGCTGACACTGCGTACGGGTATACTGAACAGTGAGGGCGCCAAGTGACTTTCCTTTCTGACGTGAACCGAATATGAACCTCAGCTTCCTAAAATGACATGCTGGTGCAGCCTCATCGCACCGCTCAGCCCTGCTTTCTGGCCCTCTTGCAGAAGAAGTGAGAGCGACGGTACTGGTCTGCACATCGCATCTATCATGCCATTTACATCGCACCATAAACTGTGGATTAAAGAATAAATACATGTACCCCGTGATGATCATCCTCTGGCAGGAGCACAACTGCATTAATGTAAGACATGATATAATTGAAATGTCTGGCAGATTTCCCACAGCAAACGTTGCTAATCCTCACTAGCTAGGATTAGTCACCACTTCTTACAAGCCTCGACACAAAGCTAGCAAGTTATTCAGTTAATCCTCCCTTACGGGATAAATATTGCATCCTAGGGGAAATTAGACAGTGCCTCCTCTCCATCCTATTGCATCATGATGCATTGTGTCTCTTACAACTGAAGGTAGAAGGAGGGGAAATGCAATAAACTGTGATTGATGCCAGCAGACATCATCCATCAGAACACAGATGGATCGACAGGGAAATTTAGTAGAAAATAGTTTACTGAAACACGAAGTGGTAAATACTAAGGGCCTGCTTCTTCTCAAAGCACCAGGGTATTCCATCTTTATTGATTTAAAGCAATACTTAGTCATCTACTCCAGCTGGGATATACCGACTGATGTTTTCTTCTCTTCCCCCATAATAGCATGCTATTTCTGGAAATGGTGGTGTAACATTTTCAAAAGCACCTAAGTCCCATTTTGAAAAGTGTCCAGGTGCCTAACCTCCATTGAAAATCCCACTAGGTGCCTATCTGCATCTGTCAGGGAGGTGCTTACATACCTTTAAAAAGCTGGCCCTAAGTCACTTCAGTGCCTTTGAAAACTTTACCTTATGAGCCTTTAATGAACATCGCAATGGCCCAATCGTCAAATTTGCAGCTGAAGTTTGAAACTACAAATTTTGTACCTGTGTTTTTTCCATCTGCAATTGAATTACAGGTGCAGATTTGGATACTTGCATTTCCCTGATTGTGGCTGCAAATCAGGTCATTAGAGTTGCAACTATTCAACAGCTGTAACTTGTTTGGATGGTGTCAAAATGCAGCTGCCAACTGCTCCTGCAAAATGGGAAACTAGAGCTCAGCTCTTTTGAGATGTTATCTCAAAGATACCAGTGAGACCTGTAGATGGTTGAAATGGAGGGAACTAGGCTGATTTACATGAGCTAAGCAGCTGATCATTTGTAATAAAGTAAAAAGTAGAGCTCGTTGGAAAATGATAAATTTTCAAAATAAATTAGCAGCTTTATTTTTGTTTACAAATCATTTAGTGGAAATATTCAGTTGGAGATTTTTTAAAAAAAATGAAAAAACAAACTGAATTTTTGGGGGAGATTTGTGGGTTTCAACTTCCAAAAAATGAAATTAAATTTTTGGGGGGTTAGTTTTTAATCAAACACGTTGTAAAGTTTCAAAAGAAGAAAGAAAAACTTGCAGGAAAAAATGACTTTGTCTTCTAATATTTTTAAAATGAAAAAATCTTGACTAGGTTTAGCAAACAGTTAGCAGGGTTATTGAATAAAAACAACTTTGCTGATAAAACTAAAATCTTGACTAGGTTTAGCAAAGAGTTAGCAGGGTTATTGAATAAAAACAACTTTGCTGATAAACCTACCTGTAACTAAGCACAACTTCCAAAGTTTGCTGTCCTAGCACGCACTGGAGCTTAGGTAAAGTCTGGCACTGATTCTTCTGGAGTCTTCTCTCTGTTAGTTCTGGGTAAGACCACAGAGAACTTGCTGGTGGGTTTGGTACAAATGAAATCCCACGTGTTAGACCTTTGTGCACTCCTTTCCAATCTCTTGCCCTACCTGGTGGACTCCCACACTAGAAGACTCCTCAGGGCTGGTTTGGATTCTGATCCCAGCCACAACAGCCCATCTTACTTCTGCTCTAACTCTAAAATCAATGGGGTTACATCAGGGGCAAACTTGATCCAAGAGGCTAAATAGTGTCATTACAGTCTGACCTCTTCTATTTGTTTCTGCTTGTCATTTTTTCCATTTTCATGGGCAATTCTGGGAAAAGGTCTTCCCAAAGTATGGTGGATATATTTATTTTCAGTTATGTCTTTTGGGGCTTTTAAGCATTCTTGTATGGTGACTGAGCTATCAACACAGATATATTTCACTGTATTCATTCATGGCACATTAGTGACCATAGAGAAAAGACCTGTTCGATCATCTTGTCCGTTACCCCTGCCAACATAGGGTTTTCCCCTCCCGTAGTACTTTGTCCACTCTTGTGGTAAATAAGGCCCTGATCCAAAACCAACTGGAAGCTCAGGGAAAGATTGCCTTTGACTGCCATTAACTTTGCATCAGGCCTTAAAGCTATGATACTCCTACCCCTTTCTTACGGTGTCTATTCTACAATCTAATAAACCTCATTGTTGGGGCATATTAATCCAATATTCAACTTGCATTTTAATTTTATCCTAATCATATAACTTTTATTCCATGAGGAAACCTCTCACCCACTTTGTGTGTGATGTGAGTTGCTTTTGAATACCTGCAGGTGTCTTGGAGTCAAATTGCCAAATCAGATGGAATTTGCAAGCTTTATTTTTCTCTCCTTCCCTCCTTGCTTAGAATTTTGTGTGAGAAGGTTACTTTTCTGTTGTTTCCTGTCCTCCATCCCTTGTCAGACAAGGTCACTTCCTCAGCTGGGCACTGGTTAGACTTTAATTCTGTAGCCATGGAAAATTATCATCAAAATGGACTGGTTTTAATGCAGATAACTGGCACATCTGCTGCTTGGTTATATTTTAACAGGTGACTATTGCACAATTACCTTCAGCTGCAGCAAATCTGGACTCGAATAGAAACAGAAAGGTTTTCACTGAACCCTATTCTCACTTAACTTAAAACATATATAGAAGGCCAATTTCTCCACTGCAACAAGACCATGCTATACTTCTCTGGCAGAGTACAGGGGATTTTAACAGGGGGAAATGGCCCCCTGAGAGAACTCCCATTCAAGGAGCTTTCCTGGCTGGTGTAGAGTTGGTGTAAGAACTCTATGATGCCCTGCTCCCAACACGATGCCTCTACATAGCTGGTGGATTGCGGTGTGTCTGATATATGGCAGCCATAGCGCAGCCCATTGCAATCTTGTTTCCAAAAGTTATGGGAAGCAGAGTATACATTACCGCCAACCTGGGGCTGCCCTGAATGATACCAGGGTCCAGGCAGAGTCTTTCATTTCCCCAGAATACACAGCACACAAGCTTGCCCCTCTTATTCCGTACCTGCCCCAAGTGCAGCGAGGAAGTGATTGAGAATCTGCCCTGTCTTACAGGGGTGTACCATAGGAGCATCCAGCAGGACAACCCGTGAAGTATCTGCCCGATGTCAGGAGAAGCATGAATCAAAACCATTTATGCACATGGGGTTGAGCTAAGGTTACATGGCCTACCTCCTCCTTTGCAACCTGGAAAATGTTAATTTAACACTGAGGTTTTTGTAGAGAATGTGTATAATAATGTAACATCATTTTGATTCTGATCTCTATTAGCCATATATTTGCATGTTGATTCTTGTATTGATTGATTCATAACAAGAGGAAAAATTACAGTAACGTGTAGCCTGGCTGGGAGAAAGGTGTCGCAGACTGGGGAATCATAACGAGAGCCTGTTTATAGACCCCATTCATCACTCCAGCTAAACATTGCGTCAGTCTTTCCATTACAACTCCTCTTTATTGGGGTTTATCATTTACATTAAGAAAATCCCACAGAACTTGTTTCAGCCTGAAATATACCTCTGACCAGCCAAAGTCCCACTGCATTTCTGACGAGATGAATTTAGGATGGCGTCATTTGGCTTGACAAGAGGAAAATATATTTTCTGACTCACCTGCTGTAGTTGCTGTCCTCTGGACCACTCAGCCCCCGTTGTGCATCTCGGCTGTATCCATGTGTCAGATGCACAAGCAGCTGGTGCAGGACTCCATCAGTTGGTTTATCTTAACTGTGCTGTTTGGCCAACAGTTGTTAGAGATACCCAGAGTTGGCATTACTGAATATCAGGTCAGGCCCCCCAGATCATGAGATTTAAAAAAAAAAAGAAATAATCATGAGGTCTTTTTTTTTGGTCTTCTGATTTCTTAGCCTCTATGGCATATTTTGGTCACATTTTCAAACATTTCTCTCCAACCATGAGAGCTAGAACCTTACTCTATATTAATAACAGCTGAGATTATCCC
Organism: Mesoclemmys tuberculata; assembly: GCA_007922155.1. NCBI lineage: Eukaryota > Metazoa > Chordata > Testudines > Chelidae > Mesoclemmys > Mesoclemmys tuberculata. Next base: position 5,644,185 of record ML677085.1, read on the forward strand.
CTAATTATACAATACCAGCAGCTGGGAACATACAAGAAATCACAAGACCCCTCACATTTTGGGGAGAGTATATAAATCTTCTCCCTCCAGCCTGAGCCCCCTCTCACAAACACAGAGTGGAGGTGTCTGAATTGCATTGTCTGACTCAGCCTCTCTGTTCCAGTCCTATCAGCCTATAATTTTTATTTTTGAGATGCTAGCCAGATAGAGATTCAAAATCTTACCTGCTTAAAAATGCTAACTTATTGGCAAAACCCAATGAGTGTTTAAAATGGGGGAAACAATTTCTGTCTCTTTATTTATGTTTTCTGCAGAGCTTTGGGTTCTTCTGGTAAGAATCCCTGGGAAATGGTATATCCTACCAAGAGCAGTGCAAGTGCCTCTCATCATCGACTCCATTGAGATGTACTGTTTGTAGCTGTCAGCCTTTAGAGTGAAGGAATACCCTAATAGTTCACAGATCTCAGTGCAGGACTTATTTTATAGTATGTCTGTTACTGCCAAAATTAGGAAGACATTGCTGCAGGGCAAGAAGCTGCACAATCAAACCACCATGTGCTAACCAGAGGCAGGACTTGCATAGCAGACTTTCTTAATAGTTGGGTGGGAGACTAGACAGGTAATGGTGAAAGGGGAATGGTAACTCGGTGAGGGAGCTGGCTGCTGCTTAACACTCTAGAAAAATCATGCAGGTTCCTAAAGATGGTATCAAGAAGCCTAACTTTAAGCTCCTATTTTAGAAAACCTTAGCCATTGCACCTGGTTAAATCCTTTCTGCAGTTTCATCTAGGTACCATATTCTTTTTCACTTCTTGCCATAAATTGAGCTGCAGTGCGAAATGCTAAGTTTCAGCTAGGTAGTTACATTTCAGTGGCAGGCACAATGATCCCTAAATATGGGATCAGGTTGTAGCTTTGCCACAAGACCTAAGTAAGGGGCAGGGCTATACCAGGAAGAGTATGCAACATGATCCCCTCTGGAGCAAGAGCAGGGCTGGAAGCAGGGCAGTAATCTGCGCCAGCCATATTGCTTGTTCTGTCTACGTCCCTCTCCCTGCCTTCTCAGCTGTGCTAGCCAGGGTGTTTGGGGGGAGAAGGAAACAAGACCCCATGCGCTGCCTGTGCCTGCCCATCCACTCCGTGCCCACCTGTGTGGAAGGAGAGCAGCACTCCACGGAGGCTATGCCACGTGTAGCAGTGCTGTGACCTGCAATAAGCGTAAGCCATGCAGGGCCGGAAGGGGATGCGGGCACATACCATGCGTCACAGTTGTGCCTGGAGTTGACACAGCCGTTGGTAAAGCATTTTGAGTTGCTTTCGGATAAAAGGTTCTATACACAGACAAGATATTATGGAATTAATCTGCAAAGGTCACCATGACAAGTGAGGAGTCGGGAATCAATGAGATCAGATGGTGAGAAACTGAACAAACAGGAGAGTGGGGAGAAAGGCAAACAGGAGAAGGCACAAACAGCCAAATGACCTTTTCTTTAGACTAAGCTTCTGCTCTCCCTCTGTGATGGGCTGTACAGAGCCCACACTCAACCCCCTTTGGGACCAAAGGAAATACGGACCTCGCTAGCCCACCCTGCTGGTCTGCCAGGCATGCTCCGCCTGGAGGAGCGGCTTAACGGGAACTCAGGGACCCAGGCTGCAGGAGACACACATCCTCACCTGGGAAGCCAGGCAAAAGGTTGAGCCTGAGGGGTGACCCCAGAGCAGGCAGGGCCCCAGGCAAGGCTTTCTCCAACTTCAAGACCCAGCAGCTTCTGCAGGGCCCTGCTCCTTTGGCCTCTTTGTTGAGCTAGTGACTGGTTGGAGGAGAGGGGCTGTGCCCCACACTGAAGGAGCCCGTAGGGAGGAAGTAGCCCAAGGAAGCAGGGAGGACTGTGCAAGTGTTGCTTCCCACACCGGGCCCTGAGCTGGGACCCAGCGGAGAGGGCCTCAGTCTCCGGGACCCTCTGGTGCTGCCTCCCCCGCATCCCGCTTACGGGAAAAGGCCCAGATGTGGGTGGAGTCAAAACACTCCTAGCCTAAGGCCAGGAGCCAGGCATGTCTACTGCCACCTGCCAGAGAGAAGGGGCTGGCGGCCACATGTGCTAACTACTAGGCCACCTGGCCCTCTTGAGCACTCTGTCACACTCTCTTCTGCGTCTGCTCCCTTACACTGCGCAGTTGTTTACCTTGGGGTGCAGAGAGGAGTTCTTTGCTCAGGATTGGCAGGAAGAATACCAGAGGCACCATAAGAGAACATTGCGCTAGCTGCCAAAGGCCCAAACTTCGGGAATAGACGACAGGCCTGGTTCTGATCACATTTATGCCAGCTTTACTCTGGGGTAACAACATCAGCGTGCAGCAAAACTCAGTTGCTCCTAAGTGATTCTGTTGACTTGAATGGATTTGCACCTGTTTACGTCAGTACTGATTTGGCTCATTGTCTTTACCTGATCTACTTTTCCAGTTGCTAAGCTAAAATGAATGTTTGCTTTTGTATAAGCCACCAGCTTCCACTGCAATAGGATACATTATAAAGGAGTGAAATCTGGAGACACGGGTATATTTTATGATCTATATTTTAATTAATGTGTTATCTGTTTTATGTGGTTGTAGTGCTTTGGGACCCTCCGGGATGAAAGGAGCAATAGAACGTAAGTTGGTATTGCTATATATATTCGTCTTGAAGCTTCTTGCAAGTCCTAGCTGTGAAGCTGTGCTTTAAGGGCAACAGCGAAGAATCATCCCTTAAGAAAGCGCGGGGAAGCGTTCAATAAAGTGATGCCAGTTTTGTTAATGAAACTGCAGGGGGAGGGGAAGTCCAAAGTGCTGAGGAAGCACTTTGAAGTCGGTGTGCTGGGGCAGATTCTTAGGAGCCTTTAACAGCGCTACCATTAAGGGCCTGATTTCTTGTACACTGGTAGCATGAAGGGTTCTGTAACTTATACCCCATTTCAGGTCCCTTTTTGTTGCCAGAGTAAATGAGACTCAGGCCTGCAAACGCTGTGAGAAACCCCATACAGCACAGTGTCCTCTGTGCTTCTAGCAGGAGTCAGCCAGTTCCTTTTAGAAGATGTATCTATTAGTTGGGGAGGAGCTGCTCCTGCCAAATTTAAACTGAGGCTGTTGAGGATTAAAGGCAAGGGACCTGATCCTCAGCGGGTATAAATTGGTGGAGCTCTGCGAACTTCAGTGGGGCTCCCTGGAGTTCTAGGCGCTGAGGATTGCCAGAATCGCTCATTAAGCCGACTGCTTGAGCTGAAGGAGTTGCTTCGTTGGCTCGGATAACCTCATGCAGGCCTCTCTAGCCACTAGAGAAGAGAGCCACTGGAAGTGACTGCGAAGTAAATGGCAGCTGTTCTGTTTAGAACAGGACCTGTAGGGTTGCTTAAGAATGCTCTTTGGCACATGCCCACAATTAACTAACGTGGGACTACGTGTTATCTGTGTGCCAGAAAACGTGTGTGGCCGAGACTGCTGTCTACATAAGAACATATCACAGCACGCAACCCTCAGCTCTTCACCAGGCGCTGTGCGCTTCAGAGAGGAAGCAGGTGGCACTTGCAGCTTGTCAGGCCTTCTCTGGTCATGGAGACAAGGCTGGGGAAGGAAAGGAAGTGAGGCTGGTGTGGTGGGAACCCTCCCTCTGAGAAATGAAGGGTGTTTCAGCCTGGTGTTGGGGGAAGGTAGGGGAGGAGGAAGAGGGGGTCTGGGTTCTGGAGGTGGATGTAAAATAGAGGTCTTGACCATTTTGTTGTAATTAGAGTTACCACCTTTCTAATTGCTGGTAACTGGACCCCTGAGGTCCCACCCTCTTCTCCTTCACACCCATAGGTCCTGCCCCTGTTACTCGCTCCTCTCCTCCCTCCCTCTGTTGCTTGCTGAATTGTCTCCAGCTCCCTCTGTTCAGGGCTAGGATGGGTGCTGCTACAGCCTGACAAGGAGCCTACCTGCAGGTAGCAGCTGGCATGGGTTAATGATCTGGTGCCCCTGGCCCTGCGGTAACTGGACTTTTGGTGTCCAGTCAGTACCTCTGAAGGGACACTGCCAAGTCCCCTTTTTGACTAGACTTTCCTGTTGAAAACTGGACACATGGCAATATGGCACCGGAAACAGAAGCCAAAAACGGGACCTGTCCAGGTGTACCCTAGTTGTAACTAAAGATCTCATGGCGCTTGTCTTAGAAGGGTAGAGAGGTTAGCCCGGGTCCCTCAGTCAAATCCTCAGTAGGGTAATTCCAGCTCTTCTGCCTCCCCGCGTTTTCTAGTGCACACACTTTCCTCCTGTCAGAGGTTACACTGAACATCGCCACTTATTTTTCTCCAGAGAAGCTCTGCCTGCCACTCCCCCACCACACATGACCCCTCCACATCCCATTGCACGGCCAGACACCTCCCCATCCCATCTCCGTTTTACCCGGGCACTATATTCATTATAAAGGCAAAAGTGACCACTGTGACTCTTTAGTCCAACCTCCTATATAACCCCAGCCATATGACTTCCCTGAAGTAATTCCTGTCTGAACTAGAGCATTTCTTGGTTGGGGGAAGTGAGGGAGGAAGTGGTAGTGGTGGGGGCGGAGGAAGAAGTGAGTTGATCCTTTCAGTGCATATTGTTGCTCATATTCAAATCATACTGTATCAGGAGTGATGCTGTGCAATGGCTGCTGTTCTGTCTCAGAGATGGCTGCGCCTCAGTGGTCAGTTCTGATTTATGCATACTATATGCTTAGCTATAGGAAGAAGAGAGTGACTCTGGAATTCCTTGTAAAGCTGGGAAGTACAGTATAAAGCCATTGTCTCATTAGTTATTCCTCTAAGAATTCCAAGGGACGTCCAACCATTCCTGTACATAACCTCATACAGAGCAAGTTACAGTGCTCCTGTGGCACACATTGCAACCACATGCAATGTCTTCAGGGACCATCCCTATTGTATTAGGTTTATGAATGTTTTATGGATGATTGTGGGAAACTGTGACAGTCCGATTATTACTAAGGACATTATCTTTGCTACCATCTGTATTACTGTAGTATCTACTCCCCTGTTGTGCTAGGTGCTGTACAAATACAGAACAAAGTGACAGTCTCTGCCCCAAAGAGCTTATAATCTTAGGACAGTTCCTTAGCAGGTACTCTGTAGCAAGGTGCTTCATTACAGTGGAGAGCTGGCTCTCTTTTTGGTTATCTGAGTGAAATCCCTCTGGAAAACATCAAGTGCTTCCCATCTTTATAACGTGTCTTATGCTCCAGAGCTGACTTACTCACATACAAAGGCAGGTGAGTCAGACCTGACTCTTTGTCTGGAAAAACAAACAAATAAATGAATCCGTTAATATAAAGCTTTAAAAGGCAGCCTTTGAAAGTAGGATTTTATCTTTAAAACAACTGAAAAGGTTTGATGAAGGACAGAGGTGAAGAGAAGCTTTGTCTGGATGTATTTGCAATCTTCCATTCTCTTCCCCAAAGTATATGAAAGGGGTCATGTTAGAGAAAATAGAAAATCAACTAGACTTACACATTTAGGTATTTTATTTTTTCATAGGTGGGTCTTGTGTTGGCCTCAAACCACCTTTTATGAGGTATGGGGAGTTACTTTGTTTGTTAGCTGAAGTGACCCTTACACCAGGGGTGAGTTTGCCTTGCATCTCCACTCAACTCAGTGGAGTTACACCAGGAATAAATTTCAACCTGTGTCAGAGTGTAGGACATAAAGTAAAGAACAGAGCAGGGCCAGCACAGCAAAACCTGTATTGTGCCTGGCTAGCAGGCGGGGAGGTCACCTTTATTATAGTCCATCATGCCCAATGTTGAAGTGATCTCACCAAATCATTGTGATCCTTTATGTGCACTGATGGGGAGGGAGAAAAATATATTTAGTGGTCTGATAGCTTGACGCGTTGTGAATATGGTTGATTTCCACTGAATGGAATTCTGCCACAAGACCTTTAAACACTAGCATAAAGGAATTGAGAGAAAAGAAACACCTGCATTTTGGCTCGCATTATCTGTAGTATCCAAGCTACTCTGAGCACCCATTTCATTTAACTCCATCATGACAAGCTTCATCCAAGCCTGAGATGCCCTAGCAATAGGTCAGAGCAGAGGCTGGCCGGCTGAAAATCTGAATTCTCTCAGGATGAAAAGTCAAAATCTTTTATAGAACAGAAACCTCTGAAAATGTTCAGTTCAGAACAGTTGAAAGTTTTGTTTTGACACTTTGATTGGAATAATAGTTTTGAAATTCCCACATCAAAATGTTTCATTTCAAATTGGTTGGGTATTGAACTGTGTCTGCCTGAGCTACCCCGGTGCCTCATGGGAGCTGCAGGGCTCTTCCACCAAACTACATCTCCTGTGATGCATGTGGTTATGGGAGTCCAATGATGCACTTTGGTAGCTCAGCAAGAGGAGATGCCACAGCGTGCCATGGGAGATGTAGGCTGGCTAAGAAAATTATATTTTTCCTTTGGAAAAAAACACTTTGGAGGGAAATTCCTGGCCAGCTCTATTCTCCAGCTTTTCCTTCTGCAAACCCTTTTGTACAAGAGAGAATGTTTGAGGGGGCTGGGTTCTCCTTAAACACACACGCTCCACTTCTACACTCCCATTGTCAAAATCTTAAGTTCTGCATAATGCCAGATGGTCTCTGAATCCTGGACTAAGAACCACTAGACTGGAGTCCTTCAGCTACCAAAAATCAGCATCTACAGCTCAGCCAAGTATACAGCTGCAATAGCATTGAGTCCCTCAACCTCCAAACTTCAACGTATAACCAAGCCAGAGCTAGTGCTGTCATATGGGAATATGAACTTCAGCACAGGGGAACCTCAATAGAGAATTAAAATAAGGTGTCTGTACCAGAGCATAAATAACTTAAATGCCTCAAAATGCAACCATACCAAAGCCAATAGTAATAAAATTACTGAACCTCCGTGTGCAGCCAAATTACACTACATCAGCAACAGCTTACAACTCCACTGGCTAACAAGCACAACCCAAAAAGACTTTTTCAGACAACAGGCCAAGCAGCAGGGAAGCCGCATTAATGGCAAGCTAGTGGGTAGTCTGATAAACCTGGCACCAAATTAAAGTCTTGTGACTAAGCAAATTTCAAACTGGTCTACATCATGCAGTGGGTTGGGGATAATCGATGTTCTAGGAGGGGCTGTACCACATATGCCAATAATGGGGGAGAAACCACACTGCAAATCTTTCATGGCAATTGAAGAGCACTAAGAACATATGTTTCCATTGCTATGAGAATTTCTAGTGTAATGAAGTGCAAATATATGTAAACGTTCAGGAAAAAATGACACTGGTTAATCACTGGCCTATTCTATAGCTGCTGTTTTAAGAGCTAAGCCTGTACGATAGTTCCACCATCACTGCATTTTGAATAGCTGAATATCTATATGAAAAAGGCTTTGCCAAAATGAAACTTCTGTTACTTTGATTCACCTCATCACTCCTTTAAAAGAAAACTGTGGAAATCACCGGAGCTTTGGATGGATATAGGCAGCCTGGGCTATGGAAATGGGGCCAGCACTGTTAACGCAATTAAAGTCTTTCCATCTTTAATTGTCTGAGGTAAAGCAAAAACGATTGACAGCAGGATATACCTTGCAGTCTTTAGCTGTAACGGTAGCCAGCCTTTTTGTCAGATTCCAAGGAGAATCAAATATTTATCAATGAGCGTAAGAAGGAGAGAGGGGATTTGGGGGTGGGGAGAGGAACAGCCTGATTCTGATCTCACTTGTGAGAGGGAGAATTAGGAATAATGCCACTGAAGTCAATGGAGCAATTCCAGCCTGGTACCAGTATAACAGAGCAGAATTTGCCTCCTCCAACCCCCTCCTCGATCACTGCTTGACAGACTAGGTGAGGCTTGTGCTATCTGAAGGTCTGATCTTGAAAGCTGTCAGCACTCTGGGACCTGAGGATACTCAGTGCATCTTTGGGTCAGGCCCTGAGCTGTAAGCTGAGCAATAGCTGACTTCAGAACATGTTGTATTTTTAGCACAATTGATGGTGATGCTACTGACAGCAGAACAATTAGCTACCTCCAAGTGCAAGATGATTCACACTCTTTAAAAATGCTTGATGAAAAAAGCCCTGAATCCCATGAAGAGAGCACTTCAGCCTCTTAAACTTTCTCACATTTTCCCCTCTTTGCTTCTTTTCAAAAAAGACATTCTTGCTAAGTCATTTCTGATCAGCAATGCCAAAAAGCAATGACCAGCGCCATTGGGCTGCTCTAACTTATGTTGGGAGACCAGCCTGGCCTACAGCTGGCCAACGATTGGGGGGATCACAAATGTGGCTCAACCCCTCCTTTTCATCTCCATCCTACTCCTGAGTTGTGCTGTTCGCTGTTGAGTTCCAGCCAACAAGCTGGGCTCGTTCTCTCGCTCAAAGAAGCCAGTCATATCAAGCAATTAGTCCAGTGGAGGCCAAGTACTTCAGTTACTTGTCAGGGAACTAGTTGGCTGGAAAAGTTGGGTCAGGATATTGCCAGAAAGCTTTCAGGCATCTTGACATCACAGGAGAGGAAATGTTAATCCAAATACATGACTGTTTCAGGGAGGTTTCGGAAACACTCCATTATTTTAAAACGTGCCTGAGCAGAAAAGCGTCTCTTTGAATTTTTCACAAGGTCTTTCCGTTTCACAGACTCTTGCATTTTGATTGCAAGGCTGGCACTCTAGCAGGATTTTGGAGCTGCAGCAGAACAACTCTTTATGATGCCAAAGCCGGTTCTATTTAGTTCTGTATTATAGCACTAGAAGGTCTGCCAAGGCACCTAGAAAGCATGGCTGTGTCCTCAGACAGCTCATATCTCCTCCGCGCACTTGAGTTGCTCTGCTATTCCACTTATTATAAGCATAGATACTTCATGGCCATTCACTCCATACAGACAGCTCCCTCCTGCTCTGCTCACATGTGACCATAAATTACCAGCCAGGAATGAAAGAGAGAGAAGATGCCATGATGCTGTAACATCTGCTACCATCACATCTGCAGTGGATGCTGCTGCAGTTTAAGCCATATGGGAAATTCATTACGAAAGAGACAGTAATACACAACTTCAAGGGAGACTCTGGAAGTAAAACAATAGCTGGATTCTATTTAACAAAAAAGATATGAAATATTTCAGATCCTTTATTTTGCTGGCAAGTTGTTAGATTTTTGGGGGGGAGGGGGTGGCAAATGATACCAAAATTCCATGCAAAGGCAGACTGTAAGGAGTAACCTCAGGGTATTGCTCTTTAATTATTAGTACAATAAATATGTTCCTTTTTTACAGCCCTTAAGTGGAGATGTAATTCATATGCTAAAATTAACTCCACACACACTGATACACAAACACAAGTAGATATCACTTCATCTGCCATGGATAGGAGCTAATAGCTTTGTCTGGACCCCATACCCTCCCGGTGATCTGTTGTGTGAGACACACTTGGTAGCTTTTTAGAAACTTTAGATGGTCTACTGCCAGAATTAAGATGCAACAGTATCAAGGTGGCAAATCCCATTTGTGTTGCGAATGTTCCTTATATAATAAACACTGGCTCCCCTTGATCAAATAACTGGGGCTTTGCAATGGGGAGTTTTGTGGGCATTTGTTGGGATGTGGTGGTGTAGCGGTGAACGTGGCAACTCAGCTCAGAGCTAAGTTGTCTCTGCATAGTCAACTTCACTATGTTAATGCAGCCTTAGCTACAGAGCTGTAGCTGATGTTGCCATATTCTAGGCAGATGTGGTAGTATTGCTCATTATAAAAACCCTGTTTTCAGTTGCTCAAACTTTGCCAAACTTTAACTGTTTGGGCTGAAATTTTCTATGCCTGGTGTCTGCCTAAGGCTGAATTTCTTCAGAAAGTTTCAGCTAAAATGGTTCACCCATTTTCAAGAATTGTCAGGTTAATAATTTATTCTTAGGACTCTCTTTGAAATGCTCTAGTGCCTCCAAGTTTTGTGGCAGGGACTTGGAATTTGGTAAGAGATGACCTTTGTGTCAGCGATGTGCCTTTTGCTTGTTCCAAATCTGCCCAGATTTGGCCAAGTTTAGGAGCTTTTTGGAAAAATCTGTTTGCAATTTGGGTCATCAGCAAGGCTCAGACCTTCAGATCTACACAGAAACCTCTACCCTTTAATCAAATGCGGTAACTGGTAGCAGTAGTCAGCTGCTATCCTCTGTCGACATGTCACTAGAGGCGGACGAGACAGACTTTGCGAGTGACTGTCACAGCTGTTTGCTGGCAGAGGCTCTTGAACCAAGTAGTCCTTTCCAAATTTTAGAGTGGAGTTATTACAGACCCTTTTGCCCCTCAGCCTATTCCTGCCCCTTCCCCACTCCTGCTCCTATCCACCCTCTCCTGCTATCTGCCCTCTCCCATTCCAGCTCCTGCCTCCCTTGTCCTCTGCACCTATCTACCCCTATGCCTTGAGGCAGACACCTGACATGGAAAATCTGAGCCTGGGTGGTTAAAAGGTGCCTATAATAATGTATAGCCAGGACGGTGTTTGGTAGGTGGAAAGTAGTAGTTTTGTTGCTTGCGGCAACTTCTGGGGCTGCTGTAACTTCCTGATAACAGATCTGTTTGTTCCTTGCTATATTGCAGGATGCCAGGCAGATTAAAATAGCATGGGAGAAAATGTCAGGAAGCCAAGATCCGCAAACACTAAGCCTTAAATACAGCATTCTTTTGGCTTTCGATGGGACATATTAAGAACATCAAGCAGATACCGGAACACTCCTTTACCGGAATAGATCCTTTACCTGAGGTTCTAGTTCATCGAGTTTTAAGTATCTATTAGAAAATGCCAGTCAAGACTGGCTTTATTGTCTTTGCTGTTACCTTAAGTTTCTTACAGCAGCCCCTGCTATATTGTGTCAACACCATCTCCCTTAGAACCCTCATTTTGCAAGGGGGGTTTTATAACTCAGCTATTGTACTTTATTTAAATAATTTCCTTAACACCTCTAGCTCTTAGTACAAATCTATCCACATCCTCCCCATAAGCCCTTCAAGTCACCTTTGTCTGTTGAATAACTTATTTCCCCAGCTTAGTCAAGCCCCAGGCACTTTTAGGATCCGATACAACCTCTTACCCACATAGGATCCCAGTCTGGCCTACCAGAGAAAAACACACCCTCTTATCTGCTGAACATACAGGCTATGAGAAAGTCCCCCGATCCTGCTCCGGCAACTAATATTTTGTGGATACAGCAGTAGACACAAGGCCTATCTGTGATGTACTGAAATCTTTCCTGACCCAGTGTGATGGGGTATCCACCCCACACAAGGCAGAGCTGGTAATTAGAATAATTAACCTGATAGGCTGCACCTGGGGAAGAGCCAGGGCTTGAAGGACTGAGGGAGCCCAGCTGGGGAGGAACAGGAAGGGCAGGTATAAAGCCAGTAAGCTGACAGCAGAAAGGGGCTGTAGGGAAGTAGTCTGCAGTTACTCCATGGGAGGAGGGTGCTTGACCTGGTACACTTAGAGATGAGGGAGTCTAGGGCAAGAACAGCCGGGTCTGAGTTGCCAGGCATAGGGTCCCTGGACTGGAACCTGGAATAGTGAGGAGTGCTGGGTCCCCCCACCATCTATTGAATGAGAGGTGCTATCTGGACAGCAATCCTGAAGACGGTACTGGACCCTTCGTCCCAGTCGCTGAGGCAGTGGCTTAGTCAGGGCAATGAGCACGGGACTTAAGGCCTGTCTGGGATGCAGTGGAGGACTTTGATAGTACCCCCGCACGTAAGGATTATACTGACCTGGCTGGAGGGCTGGGTCCTGAAGAAGAAGCACCCCGTGCCCTAGAGGGAGGGAGAGACCATGGAGTGAGGAATTGACAGATGGGTGGAGAGCTAGTCCCCAGAGCAGCCACAAGGCGACCCCACTGGCAGTGAGTGGATCTGCTGACACCCAGTTGCATGGACAAGAAGCTAGGAAGTGGAGTGGAAATGAGAGGGCAGTTAAGGAATTCACTATCTCCTGTGGCTCTTCAGCACTGGATTCAGACAGACCTGGGGAGGGGGACAGTAATAATGGCCTCATTTGGTCTGGTGCTGTCAGCTGAGACTTGAAGGCCTGGGAAAGTCAGGGTCTCTATCGCACAGGCCTAGGGCCCCAAAGGTCATAAAAGGAACAAAGGGAATTTTCTTCAGTAGAGGTAGGTTCTGACCTAAAACAGGAGATGGTACCTCAGCCCTCAGAGGGGAAGCTACTGACTTCTAAGGCAATGCAGAGAGAACCCAAATGAACCATTAAACCATGAACTAATGGCCACAAAATACAGTCCCACCAGTTGAAGAGTTTCTGGCCTTTACACAGGTAGAGCACAGCACTGGTCAGAGCTCAATGCAGGAGTAGGGAATTGGTACCTATACAGCTCAGCACTCTGGATATAAATGCACGAAGGATATAAGTGGAATCTGAGGACAGCATACAGTTGGATTGAAGACTGTACCCTGATTCTGATCAGGTAACTAACTTTTTTACATTAAGCAACTGGTATGACAGTCAAAACCTACATGGTTCTCAGACTAATGGGCAAAATAATTCGCATATTGATCTAGCAGCTTGAAGAGTAACAACAAAAGTGGTGTGGGTGGGGGAGAGATGACCCGGGTCAATTACGTGCTCACTAAAAGATCTCTCACTGGATAGCCTGTGCTTTACGGGGCCAAGAGTCATTATGCTCTTATTCACTGTGGAAATGATGGCTTGCTGCTCTTCAGCAATTCTTTGTGAGGTATCAGCTCCAGTAATAAATTAATTGGTGTCCTTTTGTTGTGTAATTGAGAGACACTTTTCAAAGATAAATTTATATATTTTTTTCACTCTGATAGCTCTTGTTGGGATAGCTACAAGACAAAAAATAGGACAGCTGGTATGCTTGTCTGCTGTCTTTGTGACTTCCCCTTTGTGAGTAACTACCTTCCCTAAGTAGAGATCCTTGTTTCATTTCAATTACCTTCCCCTTTCCTCTTCAGTGAAAGAAGGACTGTGTCTTTCCCAGCCTTTCCCTGCATGTGTCCTATTTTTGAGACACGGCATTCAAATTGTCTAATACCATTCTAAATCCCTTAATTAATAGTTGTCAGGCTAGGAATGTTAAACTGTGTCATTCTGAATGTGTGAGATTTAAAGAGCACAAGTGTTGGTGAGATTTGGTGTCTCATTGAACCAGAGCAAATTTCGGCATTTTAAGAACGAGATACTTTTTAACAGTCCTTTAAAATTAGAGGGCCAGATTGTCACCCCTGCTCACACTGAGGAGTACCTTCCCCCGTGAGTAGTGCCAATGACTTTATCATGGAGTAAAGCACTACTCAGTGGGAGGGAAGCAGGCAGAATCAGGCCCAGGAATTATGGGGCGTGGGTGGGGACATGATTGTTGTGTGGGATTTGCAAAACCAAAATCCTATTTTACTTGAACTCACAAAATTCAGGGATGGATGTAGATAAAGACATCTGAGTTTTGCCTCAGTCCTACTTGAATATTAATCTGAAAGGGGAGAGTCCCCTCTCCAAGTGAGGTGGTCTGGAAACTCTGTAGTGATGATTATCTCATCTTAGCTCAATTAAGAGGTGGGGCATCTGTGTGATTAGTCTGACTCTAGTCAGTTACAAAATGTTCTTCATGTTTAAACTAAAAAAAGGGGGAAGGTGGGAGGGGGCTGTCAATAAAACAGCACTGAAGTAAATATATTGTCTTACCTTGCACAAATTTCCCTGGCAGTGAGACCATTTCATTCTAAATACACGTTTTTCTTGACATGTTGGTTGTGGAAATACGGTACGTTCCCTTTAAAGCCAAACACTGACTTTTCAATGGCTAACCCTGTCCTGCTATCTCTCTCTGTGTCAGCTTCTCCAGCAGATGCTTCGAAACGGCACAGCTGGGTCACACATTCTGATTGTCTCTGCGCCACTTGTTACATCTGCTCGAGCACAAAGTTCAAAGGCTGCTTCATATTAAACCAGGATACGTGTGCAGGAAGTACAGCTTCAGGCTCCTGCTCATCTTAAACAGTCAGAGCCATTCTGTTAATACTGGGACTTCTGTGAACATGACAGAAAAACGTTAAGGCCCTCCATATCCTAGTGAGGAAATGAAAGAATTCACATTGGGCCTGGCTTGAACAGGGCTACTCACCATCCATGTTACAGAATGGGGCCTGTTATTAATGACTTATTCCATTTGGCTGTGATAGTCAGTTTTATAATCCAAGCAACTCACCTAGATTAAGTTACACTTCATTCCACAGAGGCTGGTTTAAAGCACTCAGACTGTACCCCAGCCCATCCATATTCAGCAAACAATGTGCTTAAGTGCTGTGCCAAATCGGAGCCAATATGTTTTGTGCTATGATAGTGTTGGTGCTGGTGCAAATCAGGAGTGACTCTTAGTTGACTAGGGTTATGCCAGTGTAAATGAGAGAAGAGTCTGGCCCCAGTGTTCATTGGTGTTCAGTTCTTGTAGAAATATAGGGCTGGAAAGGACCTTGAGGTCATCTAGTCTCTCTCTCTTCCTCTTCTCCTCCCCACCAGTCAGGATTAATTATACCTAGACTCTCTCTGACAGATGTTTGGATGCAGTTTAGTTGTACGTCCCCCACTGGTGCCGCAACAAAACTATAGAGTGAGGCATCGCAGGGGGACTGCAGATGTTGAGGGCCAGCTTCTCAAAAGTGCTCGCACTCAGCTGTCCCCTTGAGCCACTTACAGCCAGATCTGCAGAGGGGCTCCATGCCCAAACTGGGTGTTGGGCACTCCGGAAAACTTGACCACTTCTCTGGGGCCTATGTGGGAGCTGAGTTCTCTTGAAAGGTTGGCTCCAATTGTGGATGCTGAGCTGTCTTTAAAATCTGGCCCTCCATTATATTTTTCTTCCTCTATTAAATTCTTTGTATTGATTTATGTCCGCCAGGAGCTTGGGCCCAAATCCTCCAAGGCATTTAGGAAATCAGCTCCTGTTGAGTTCAGTAGGAGTTAGAAACTTGAATGCCCTTAAGGAGCTGGGCTTTAGACAGTAAAAATGGCATCCGTCCAGTCAATCCTTCAGCTTGCTCTAATCTTGACAGGCAGGAAACAGTCTGATCACTTGGGTGGAGCATGAGGCCTCGGGGGTGCCAGTGATCGACCCGAGTGTGGAAAAGGCTGTATCCTGTTGCCCATCCCCCTGATCCATGCATTCTCCTTAGCACATCAGTGGGTTTGGTGTATAACAAAAGCACACTCTTGCATGCTCCTGTGCAGCTAGATACATACTTCCTAACTGCTCAGGAATCTTGTCCTGCAGCTTTGTACCTCACAGAGGCTCCAAGGTCTTTACACCTTTGTAACCACGCTCCCAGCCACTTAAAATAGCAAAGCTCCTCATGAGGCTGCACTATAGACTTTTGCAATCTGTGTCTCTGAATGGAACTGTGACTGGTTGGTTGATTGCTTCCTGGCTATTACTGTAGAGGAAACACATAAAATAACTTGCCTGGGTACTACTTGGTTCCTCCAGAGCGTGTCAAAATCGCAGAGGCATGGTTAATACCATACATACTGCCTTTGCACCCTCCCCGATCAGTATTACAGCTGTGTTAGGCATGGATCTCCCTCTCTTTCTCAGGCTGTGTTGGCCACATCAAAGGTTTGACAGAGCACCCACTGCCAATGGGAAATGCCTGCTAATTTAATAGCTGAATCCTACAGACACATGAGACTGGAGAAGGCTTTTAGCTACAGATTCAGGGTCCTGTCGTCAGCTGGTGTACATCAGTGAAGCACTGTTGACCTCATTGGAGCTACACTTCTTTACACCAGCTAAAGATCTGGCCCTCCATTTTTAATAACCACCCCCAGAGCATTTTACTACTTTCATTCCATCCCTGGTGACGACGAGTGAAGTTGGACTGAATATAAGGCTCGTGGGCCAGAGCCTCTTCTGCTGCTTGAGTGAATCAGGAGTAAGTTGACTGACGTGGATGGAATTGCACTGACATGAAGCTGGTGCGAGAGGGATATCAGGCCCTAGGCTTCATCATTCTGGGGATAGAGGAGGAGAGAGAGAATGTGTGTTTGCACCTCCTAATGAATTTGGACTGTACAGAGAGACAGTCTGTTTTGTTCATTTTCAGAGCAGCATAAGGCTGATCTAAACTGGGGCAGTGCATGTCTGGAAGTTCTTTCCATGGAGAACTCGTTAAAATGCTTTTTATGAAAATCCTCCCTGAGGTTAAAATCCTTTCAGGATTTCTTTCTTTTTTTTAAACACAGTTAATGCACAAGCCCTTGGATACCCTGAGCAAACGTTAACCTGCCATTCTAAAAGTGGAAACCAGAGGTGCCTGCCAAGAAGAGCCGGTCAGTGCAGGTTCCATGAATCATGCACCCTGCTCATTGGCTCTTGATGACAGCTCTCTTGCTGACACAGGGAAGACAGTGTGAGGTGGGGGCGGGAATGTGACTCATTTCTCAAGCTGCTACCTTTAGGTTATGGAAACTGTTGTCAGGGAGTGCAGAACTGGGCCATAAGTAAATGAACTGGAACAAGGAAAGCAGTGGAGATTTTACAACTTGGGGGGGGGGAAGTGAGTGTGCAGTGCCCATTTCTATTTAACCTCTCACTTTTCGTATTGGCATGTATCTGGTCTTTGTCTCATAAAACCTCGGGAGGAACAGTGTTAATTAGGATCAGGAGGGCATTATTTCCGAATTCAATTTCAGCTGAAATTCAATTGCTGCCTGCTGCTGGTGCCAACTCAGATTTCAAGACGTGGTGTTTGGGCTTTTGGAGATGGTGGTGGGGAGCAGCAGCAGGCACACTCTGTGTGCATCGCAGCCGCTCGCTCAGAGCTTCATCTAATTAGCATTGAAAACCCTGGCACTCGGGGGTAATAAAGCAAGAAATTCATACTAATGAGTAATGTGAGGCAGTGTTCAAGCAGGAAACTTCTCAACTGGAACTACACACACAAAATGTCCTGGGGAATAGGGAGAAATTAAGAGTTGAAAGGAATTGGCCAGCTTCAGTGAAGAAGCTGGGGAAGGGGGACATAAGTCCTACATAATGGGAAAGAGGGATATACTTCTCATTTCTCAGAGAGACGCCCACCTGATCAGAACACCCTTCAACATTGTGGTGTCTGATAACCAAATCAGGGTCTGACCTTCTCAAGCAGTCCATGTCTTTGTCATGAGACGAGCCCAAATCCTGCATCTGAGCATCTCTAAGCTTTCGTGTGGCCAGAGGAGGAGCAGACAGTTTGGACCTGGGTCCATCCGGTTCAGCATCCTGTCTCTGACAACAACCAGGATTAGCTGTTTCAGAGGAAGATTGAAGAAATACCATTTTAAAACAACGTATCTTTGGGGACAGTTTGTTCGTGTTGTCTGTCTGTTTAGTGGTTGGTTTAACACCTCAAAGCATGAGGTGGTATGTCTTTCCTTCTTTATATGTCTCTCCTATCTAATGTAACTGGGGATGTTATGACTGAAGGGCTAGTCCTGTCTTAGTCTCCATGCATGGGATGATTAAGTCTTGTGGCAAGGAGTTACACAGGTTAATTATGTTCTATGAAAAAGCATTTCTGCTTCAAATTTGCTGCCTTTCAGTTTTGCGTGTGTGTGTGAGAGATGTAAGTTTACAAATAATGAATGGTGCAGAGAGCACAAATAGCAGAACTAGAAGGGATCAGAATTATTTGCTGTAAGCAATTTACTTGGCCAATCCAGTTCTTACCTGAGTTGTCCATGAACAAATAACGGCTTAGGCTGACGTATTCAGAAGTTTTAGGGCCAGAAGGAGCCATTAGATGATCTAGTCTGACCTCCTGCATAATACAGGCCATAAGAGACTAGAGTCTTTCAAAAAGACCCTAAGGGGTTTAGGTGCCGAAATCTTTCCATTGCAGTGACAATGAGATACCTAACTTCTTCGGGCTCCAGCCTTGGTGAATTTCAGATAGATGATTGGCCAAGCCAAATGTATCCATGAGGATTAAGTGCTCTTCCCTTTCATAGAGAGGCAGTGAGACATAGTGGATAGACTCGAGACCTGGGTTCTAGTCCTTCTTAACTGCTGGGTAACTTTGAGTCCACTAATTTCCCTTTTGATGCCTTAGCATTCTCATCTGTAAAAGCCCACGCCTTGGTAAGTGCTTTGAGCTGCACTGATGAAAAGTGCTATAGAAGAGCTGCGTGGAGGGGCCGTTTTACTGAATCTCCGTGTATGTCCTGAAGTTGTCAGTAA
This sequence comes from Mesoclemmys tuberculata, assembly GCA_007922155.1. Taxonomy (NCBI): domain Eukaryota; kingdom Metazoa; phylum Chordata; order Testudines; family Chelidae; genus Mesoclemmys; species Mesoclemmys tuberculata. Next base: position 5,662,435 of record ML677085.1, read on the forward strand.
CACAATCATCTGCATCTCCCCTACCTTGGCTGTATCCTAGATTGTTCAAGCAACACTGCTCCTCTAGGAAAAGAGAGCCCCTCTCCACCCCCCTTTCAGGTACACACATTAATGCAACATTAGGGAAATGGCAAACTTAATCTTATTTGGGTCATGGCCTTTAGCCTGGTAGAAGACTTATGGCACTCTTCATTTGAGAGGCCCCAGATTCTGAGCTCTATTGGGTGGATCTATATGGCCCCATATTGTAGTTGAGACTTAGGCAGCTCAGTAGGGCTTATTATTGTTGATCCCACGGCTGGACTCAGAGCAGAAGCCAGCAGCAACATTTCCCCCAACTTATTGCTGTCATCATGCTGTGGGCAGAACCACGAAGCAGTGGCTTTGGTCAGGGAGAATAAAGAGTAATTGTAGGTAAATGTTAAATCCCAAGCCCAGAAAAGTTGGTCAGTGGGAGATATGTAAGCTGTGTGCCCTAAAACCTATTAAAATCGGGGCTTATGATTTAGTTAAAATTAAACCTGAAATAATTATAGTCTCTTCATTTCCCAAAGCCATAGGAGAGAAATTGCCGGCAGAACAGAATAGTAGTTCATCTAGTCTGGTGTCCTGCCTTCACCAGCAGCTTTTGATAGGATTGAGAGGAAGAGGCAACTCCTGCATAATCCAGATTCATTGACATTAGTGGAATTACATCAGCAGAGATGTTGGGCCCCATCTATCTAACTGCTCTGTACTATTCCCTGAAAGAAAAACTCCTTCCAGGTCTCAGCCATTGATCAGAGTATGCCCTAAGGAGGAGCAATGAATAGCTCTTGTAGTCTGATCTTTAGCTAGTGTACCGTGGACTCAGCTGGTGGAAATCAGCTTAGCTCCAGTGACTTGCGACGCCAGTGTACCTCAGCTGAAGATCTGCCCCTTTCTTCTTACTCGTATGAAGACCTAGTAACTCTTGTGGCTTTGTACAGTACGTTCATTCTGAAGGGAAATGTATGTACAGTTGCTTTATTTCGCAGCCATCTTCTAAAGTAACCAGTTCAGAGATGTCCGCTCTTGGCACACTTTACACGCATCTCTCTCCAATTAATAATCCTCTAATGCATCTCATGTGTTGCATCAAAGCTTGAATCTTTGCAGCAGAACATGCATGTGGAGCCTTGTGGGTGAGCCTCTGAGTTTTGAACAACAAGGGAGGCTTAGAAAATCTGGGGAACTTCTGTTTTAGCAGCTTTGATTCTGTTCTGACATTTTTTCTCCCACCATTGGGCTGCTTCTGAGTCTCCAGTTTCAGAGAGATGTTTCATTACCTATCTGGATTTTCTAAAAGTTCCTTACCTGCTTAGGGTCAGGTTCTGATGCCTTTTCCATAGGAACATTATTGCTATACTGGTATATCTGAGTGGTCATTCTAGTCCAGTGTCCTGGCTCCCAGTAACTCCCAGAACCAGACGTGTCAGAGGAAAATTCAAGAAAACCCTCAGTAGACAGTTGTGGGGTAATCTGCTGCCTATGCAGGTCTCATCCTAATGCTTAATAGTTGGAGATAGGTTTTATATCCTTGCCGTATTTCAGTGGGACTGGCCATGGAGTAAGATGCTTATCACAGTCTGGCGCACTGGCAGCAAGTCACATGAAGGGTGTTCAAGACCCATTGAAGTCCATAGGAGCATTCCTACTAACTTCACTGGCCTTAGGGTGAGACTCCCAGTCAATGTACACAGATACCTGTCAGCGATGACTTCTCAGAGATCCAGGAAGGTGGGAAACCTTACAGGCCCCAGGCCCCCCCAGTAAGTGGGGAGTGTCATAATGCCTTTACAGAAAAACACCAGCATGGGGGTTTACAGACACATCGCTGGAGGAGATTTTCAAAGAGGTGCTTGTGGGATTTAGGGACACGTCTCACTGAAAGCCATTGGGCTTTGTGCTATAAATCCATGATTAATAATAAAAATCGTAGACTAGAATTCCCTTTCCTCTCCTCAGTCTGCTCCATAGTTAGGAGAGCATCTTTAAAAGCAAAGACCAAGGAGCCAGGAGGTTGGGGTTAGAGGAGGCAGGACCACAGAGACGGTTGCAGCCATATAAGAAAGGAGCCTCAGGTCAGGAGACATTAGGGAGGTGTCAAAGGGAAAAGTTTGCTGGAAGAAAAAATAGCTAAATTTCAGGTGATATGTACCCTGTGCTCCACTCATTTGTGGGGTGGTGTGAGGGGAAGAAACAGCCTCCTGTTACAGCCAAGAAAGGGGTCACTCTAATCTTCAGAGCTCTGAACTCCACAACAATTGCTCCTTAAAGAGAAAAGGGTGACTGCTCTCTGGGACACATGCAGGGTTTGCCCATAGCTGATTCACACTGTGGCAGTAAGTAACTTGTCTCAAAGGACTTGTTTGCACTTGCTGGTGCTTTTGAAATCCTGAGTCACTCTCTACCCAAACTCACCCTTAGACTCATCTGTTTGCTCTGTGGTTATATAATGTCTGGGAAAGTCCTTGAGTGCAAAGAAAGAAGAATCTGACTGCATCTTAAAACTCAGCCCTGCTCATAGAAGAAGAAGTTAAAATATCGGTTTTTTAGAAATTGGGTTCCTTGATGAATCATCACTGACTTCAGCACAACAGCTTTCCAAGCCCTGGAGTAGAATTTGCTTGTGCCTTTGGGATGGGAGAATTTAAGAAGACCCTTACCAACTCCTGCCATCCAAGTTGCCCCTGCTCTAAATCGCCTGCCAAGAATCAAATGACTAGGATTCCACTTGCCACCATTAAGCACTGATAACTTTGAGTCAGCACTCGTGACTCCACCTGAATTCAATGTGGAAAGCAATGAGAGACTCTGAAGGGCAACAAGCAATTTACACTTCTCAATTAGAGCTGTGGGTGCTCAGCACCTTTGGAATACAGAACTGATTTGCTTCAAACTCAGCTTTCGCTGTCAGGCCTGTAAAGACACTTTTTTAAAAATCAAGTTCAGAAGATGATTGGTTGAGCATTCATACAGCTATGAAGGTTTAACATTGGAAAGCCCCTACAAAAGCATCTTGCAAATCTGTTTCAAACAATGAAGAGACAATAAGGCTGTCTATAAGCAAACATCCCTGACTCTGAACATCCATTGCTTCAAATATGCCGTGATTTTCTTTTCAACAGCTTTTGATTAATAACACCACCACAGCCTTTCTTACAAAATGCTTCTCATCAATCGATTTCAAAGCACTTCCCAATCTTTTAATCTAGTTCTCCTCACAACACCCCTATGAAGCAGGGAATGAAGCAGGACATGTGCAAGGTCATATAAGAAATTTATGCAGAGCAGGGAATTGAACATGAGTTTCCCATGTTCTCAGCCAATGCCCTAACTGCTGGAACATCCTCCCTCTCAGGAGGCTCTCAAAGGGCTCTGCGAATCAAATTACATTTAAAGTTTCAGCCATTGTTGCTTTATCCGAATGATTGCAAAGCAACAATGCATTGAGACCGTGCATGGAGAGATGTAGCATCAGGAGAAACTAGCTAATTCAGTAATCAAATGGAAGGCTTGAATGGAGACCTTAGGTACAGCTGGCACGGCATACAAACCTTAGGTACAGCTGGCACGGCATACAAACCTTAGGTACAGCTGGCACGGCATACAAACAAAATAAAAACAAACTTGAATAAATGGAAACACAAATGATTATCAAGTTCTGCTTTTGAAATCGTACAAGATCCTTTATGCAAAGAGACTGGACAAAAAATCCTGCCACATCAATCTTTGTTCTCAGATCCAACAGAAGAAGGGGTCCCAGTTGCTCCCTGCCAACTGCATTCACTTAATTTCTTTCCTTTGTTCCTATGTTTCCAGCTTCCTTTTTGCACCTTAGGAATACATCTTTAAACCTGGGTTATCCTGGGTGAAAGGGAAAAAAAGAAAAGGAAAAGATTTTAAAGACAACATGTTTGCCAATGACTCCAAGAAGATAGAATAGTAGAAAATCAAACTGGACCATATGTATTTCCAAGATGGGCAGTTCACTTTCATCTGGCCATTAGATTTCAATCAACAGCCCTCAACTTCCCATGGAATGAAACCTGGTTATTATGCACAGTCCCTTATTTTCATCCTAAATCTAGAGAATTAAGGGAGTTCCCCTAACCTTGCAGTTTAGAATCTCTCTCCCCTCTCAGGTAACCTGTGGTGAGAAGCTGATGCTTATTTGAAACCTCCAACCTCAAAATCTCCTAGGCCCAGGTCCATAAATGTACTTAGGCTTCTAACTTCCATTGTGTGTTGTGTGGGTTGTTGTTTTTTGTTTGAATTCCAGCCATTTCAGTTACATGGCATCAGGAAGCTGATGATAAACCAGTCTGACTTTGCTGGCAAGGATATTACCAAAGCCCAAAAGATCCCACAGGAAATAATTAGGAATGTCCCTTGACTCTGGCTTAAGTGAAAGCTTTGCTATGGGCTGAAAGTGGGGAGTGAATGCACTGTTCTTATTACCTAAACACTCTAGTCTTAAGAGACAGGAAAAGCCTTGAGGAGATAAAGCTAAATTATCTAGTTCGCGCAGAGTTCCTCCAGATCCCAGAACAGAGCATTATAAAGAAATAGGGGAGTAAATAATTCTGTTCATGAATCTGTGTGTATGACTGTAAATAGGTCTATTTGTCTGAGATGACGAGGCACAAACCACTCTGTCGCTATACTCTCTGGACCTGATCTTCCATTGTGCAATGCAAAGTGAATATGAAAAGTTACCATTCTGAGTGGGTAGCATATTGCACGTGGTTTGCACCGGTGTCAATGGCCACAGTGCAGGGAAGTGGTGAATCAGGCCCGTTGTGTGTGCCTGGCATTCTCATCAGCCTTGAAGTTGGCTCTTCAATGAGCAAAACGAAAGCTCAGTATAAAAGGTGGCTTAAACATCCATCCGTGTTAAGCAACATTGGCTTTCCTGCTTGGTGCTGCCTGGACTGTCTGTTTGTGGAACCATCAGAAAGCAGAGATGTCATTGAAACTGACAGTATGACTATGCACCAGGGAATCCGAGTGACTGATGGCAGCTGCCGTGCCACATCTGAACCCTTTTCTCCAGGAAGGGTTTCTGTCCCCGTTGATGATAGGAGTCTTCTAACAGGGGAGAGCTGATCTGTCATCTGACAGCAGTGGCATAACTGAATATGGCAGGCTCCAGCCTCCCAGTTTTGACGTCTCTGTTAGGATTAAAAAGTGTCTTGTTCATATGTTCACCCTAAACGGAGAAAGAGATGCAAAGTTCTGTGCAGCTGTTGTAGGGCATTGCAGCTCCGCAGGTGGGTATAACGTCCCACCCTGAGTTCCAGGGCAGTTTGGCCTAGTGGCCTGAGTTCTTAATGCTGCCCTTGCAGTCTGGGCTGTGTGGCCTAGTGGCTGGAACCAATAGAAGGACACTTTCGGTCAGGGCAAAGTTGTCTAATGGCACATCGGGTGCATGGCACCTGTGGTAGGGGAGCTCAGGGCCCTCTCTGCTCCTCCGAGCCCCAGCCCAGGGCCGTGACAGACACGGGGGTGCTTGCTATCAAGTCAGCAGTGGTCCTCCCAAAATGCGCTGACCGGTTCCCTTCTTTGACCTTCTAGCAAAGTTTAAATCCTTAGGAAGTAGCCCATCCCTTTCCCTGGTGATGAAGTCTGCAGGTCTCGGGTTGTTGGTTGCTGCCGCTCTCAGCATCTCTGTTCTCTCTGGGCCTCCTTGGGGTGGTGAGGTAGCCGCCTGGGTTGCAGCGCTCTCGGCCTGTGCGATCTGGGGCTCTGGCAGCTTATGGGCGGGAGCTTGCAAGGTGCGTCCTCTACTCCCTCCTCCCCTCCGCTTGGCAGTCCACCTCAGCTGAGCTGGGCTGTTCCCTATTGTACTGGGGCTGTAGGTGGAGCATGCCCTTAGTCCTTACTCTCACAAATCTTCCACAGAGATCAGGGAAACTGAGTGTGCTCTTCCACTGGTTTTATGTACCCTGAGTGACTCCTCATTTACGATGGTGGAAGTGATGATCGGAATTGGATCCAGGAAGTCTTGCCTTCAGGATGTGGCCCATTTTTCACTTCTTTGGGACAGATGATGTGCTCTGATCTCTTGTACTCAGTCACCTTCCCAAATCAGAAGAATCGCCGGTGAGACATTCAGTGCTAACTCGACCTGGCTCTCTGCAGCTATAGGGCTCACATAAGTCGAATATTTTTTGGTCTCCATGTTTTGAAAATTCTCAGAATTACTGGCAATTTTGAGTGAATATCTTTCCAGAAAGAGGAAACTCTCCCTAAAGGGTTTCAGTTGTAGACTCTGTTTTTGCTACCTGCTGAGTCAGCCATTTGTCATATACTGGGGTTAAGTAATTGCAATATAATCCTGCCTCAGGGTTATTCCATGTACATCCCCTGTTCGGTGGTTTTGAATTCCCCTAAAACATATTCACATAAACATAAGCAGCAAAGAGAAAATCCCACTCTCCCCCCCCCGCATATTTGTTCTTACCCTCCAGGACTTTGTCTCAGATGTCATTGCACCACTGGGAAAATGACCTTGATCATGAAATACCACATGCCTGTTTTCTTTGCTCTTGTAAAATCTTTTTCCATATGTAGCATAGGATGTCTTCTGTATAATACTTGCTCTGCACTGGAACATCTTTTGTATCCTAGGTCAGGTGTGGGCTGGAAGCCACTGTCCAGTGTATGCTATGGAGTTAGTGACTTACTTCAGCTCCCACTAAAATCAATGAGAGCTTTTCCATTGCCTATATTGGGAGCTGGATTAGGGGCTGAATCCTTAGGCCCTCTGTTTTTAATGAGTCTTGCAAAATTCTTAGGGTCGTTATTATTCAGTTTTTACTCAGCCTTTGCTCAGGAAAACTTCCATTGGCTCCAGTGAGTTAGGACCTCAGGAGTGGGCCTCATATATGCAAAATTACAATAAGCTGTAGGCTGAAGCGGTGAATCCATCTATGGCAAATGACATAAACTACACCATTAGTCCACCACTACTGCTGTTTGTAATCCAGGGGACAGCCTGAGGTATTCATAGTTATCGTCTGTCCTCCGGAAGGGCAAACTTCTTAGTGCCAACATTGTAAGTGATGTTTCTAGGCCTAGTACTTTGATTTCTTCATCCTTCACTTGTGAATTAAGGCTTTGTGGGAAGAAAGAAAGAAGGGGAGAAATGCAAAAATAGATCCATGAATTTAGATAATTACAGATAAGTTCTGTAAAACTAAAAAGCTGTGCATAGCGGTGTACTGAACTTTAGCTAGAGGGAGCCGGAGGGAAAGGGAAGGTGGTATTCTTTAGGCTACAGGAACTGGCTTTTGGGGAGAGGAAGGGAGGCGGAGATAAGAAATGGTGAGATTTGTTACTACAATACATGCTGCTTTGGGGAATGAGGGATAATGTAAAGACAGAGGCAAAGGGCAAAACCTCTTTTATGTAGGAGTGTGGGCAAGGAGAAATAACATGCTGTAAATATTGTAGCTGACACAGCACAGACCTATTTGGCCTGGAATAAAGGGCAGTAAAAGCCATCAGGTGATTCCTGGGTGCTTTAAGTCTGCCAGATAGTTAAGAGAAAGCAGATCAGGAAATAAATATGGCAGATAAGGGTGGCTTGTAGGGAGGCCAGCACCTCTGGTGACTGTGAAAGGGTTTAATGATTAACTGTATGGAAAAAGTAAAGAGGGAACATGCTTCCAGGGGTCACACAAGATTGCTCTCCAGTACCATTAACTTGATAGTACTGCCTTAACAGAGCCAGGGACTGGTCTGCCTGGACCTCCTCATGGAATATGAGCCAAGAGTGAAACTTAAGGAGCTTCTAGGATGAGAGATCAAAGAGCAACTCGATTCCGAAATATGCACAAGGTTTAAGAGTGCAGCATCCAGAGCCTCTGACGGTGGGGAAGTTGCCCTCGGGAAGGAATCTTGATGGGGAATTCTATAGCATAAATAGGAGACCAATGAAATTCATCCCAGCAAAATGTGAACAAAGGGGAGCACAACATGGCTTTCAAAGGTGTTTGGGGAGGTGATGGAAAGAAGGAGTGTTTTACTTAAGAAAGGATTGCAGGATTTGGCCTATAGATATTACAGTGCCAGATACTCAGTGGGTGTAAATCAGTGCATCTCCTGTGATGCCCATTTACACCAGACAAAGCTTTGGCTCTAAGATACTATTTTTGAATGTTTTTCTGCCAGTTTCCTTAAGAACTGATGGTAGCAGCAGATGGCAATAAAAGTAACTCTTACCAGCTTGAGCCGTATTTGACAGTTCTGTGGATAGACCCTTTTGTGATGGACAGCACAATATGGGCCTGGTTCCTCCTCCCCTCCCCCCCTTGCCCCAGTGTAACTACATGTGCTTTAGTAGAGTTTCTCCTGATTCGCAGCAGTGTAAGGAAAAATGAGCTACTGGCCCTGTGCATTTTACTTTAAGGGAGTAGGAGCCTTATTGACAGACAATGGGATGTGGAGTCCTAAATCACTTAGGCACTTGTGAGAATGTTACCCTTTGTCCTTTACCTGTAACAGCAAATCCAGCATGATGGACAGAACCTCAGCTGGCGCTAAAACAGCAGAGCTCCACTGCAGAAAATGATGCTAAGGCAATTTATACCAGCTAAGGAGCTGGCGTGGATTAAAAGAGCTGCAATACTAGCTGTGGGTACCAGCAATGAACTGCAAGCACAAATGATACATACAAATTTGTCTAACAATCTTCATCTGGATACCCACTACATGATCTTTTCTCAGAAAAATAATCATTAACATATTAGTCATTATTATATGTAATCAATATGCTCTGGTCTTGATTCATGAAGATACTAAGCACATGCATAGGTACTTTGTTAATCTCAGTGGGACTATGTGTTTTAAAGTCCGGCACGTGCTTTGGTGAACTCAGACCTGTGAGTTTTTGCAAGTAGTGTAAATCATGGCCTAGCCACAAGGTGCAAGCAGCTTACCATGTAAACAGGATCCTAGTTGAGTGATGTCATTGTTAAGTAGAGGATGACTTCCAATTCAAGCCAAGAAAGGAAAGGGATAGTCACAAATAAGTGCATTTGGGGTCCTCTGATTGCGGGGGGCCAGTTCACTCATACAAAGGGTTGATGCCAGAGATCATTTATTGTGGAGTCTGTAAATGTGTTTAAATTACATTGGACTGCCCTTAATGATTGTACTAGAACACTGTGTCCATGCGGTCAAGAGAGAGAGAGGACTTATTTATGGAGAGGCAGTGAAGTGTTGCAATGGCTTCTGCAGTATGTACTGGGAGAAATAAAAACATTGACTCATTTTCAATATACGGTTGTACCGCACCATGTGGCTATTTACAGAATCATGATTGAAAGCTGATTTTTATAAACAGGCCACTATTTTAAGAACTAGAAATCAACAGTAATTATTAATGGATTGTTTCTTAGCCTCTTGGCACGTATCTGGCTTTCAATTTTCTCATTCAGTTCAGGTTGGGTAGTTGAGTCTTTTAATCAGTTCAGTAATTATCCCCTAATTGTCAAACATTTCATCCAATTAAAATGCTTTACAAACATTAACTTATTCTCACAGATCTGCTGTAAAGAGTCCATTCTATGAGGTGGAAACAGAAGCACAGAGAGGGTAAGGCCGGTGTTTTGAAACGTGGATGCCTAAAGTTGGGTGAAATTTTCCGATGCGTGTTAGTGTTTTAGAAGTCCAAGCGCTTGTCTACATGGTGAGATAATGTGCTCTACAGGACTGTGACTTCTAAAGCACACTAACTGGTAGCACTTTAATTGGTCTGTGTGGTGTGTGTATAAGCAGAATCTAAAAGTTCCTTTATATGGTTTAACATAGTGCTGTTTCAAACATTAAAGCACACCAGCCGGGTCTACACAGACCAGTTAATGTTCAACACATCATAGCCCTTCAGAAATGTACCCCACTTCCCTCCAGAGTGCATTACCCTATGGTGTGGACAAGTCCTAAATCCTGTTGAAAGTCAGTGGGACTTGGACACCCTAAGTCACTTGAGCCCAGAGCCTCGGCCCCAGTTGAAATCAGTGGAGACTAGACACCTGAATGCCTTTTGTGACTCTGAGCTTTAGGCACGTTTTGAAAAAATGGACCCCCAAATCCATGTTTAGGCACCTCCATTAACACTCTGACTAAAGTGCTGAAGCATGTGCTTAACTCTAAAAATACAAGTAATGTCCTTAGTCAACAAAGCACATGCGCTAAATTTTAAGTATGTGCTTTGTTGGATACAGATGGGTCTAAAGAGTAGAACTCTGGTCTTCAGTGCAGCAGGAAACTGATGTGTCCATTCCGCCAGCTGTGGCAGAGCCATGATCAAGGCTCTATAAACCCTGGCAGACAAAGTGCTGCCCACAGAAGACGCAACTGGCAGCACCTCCAGGACATCTGATTGGTCCATGTGCACTACTGAAGCGTAAAGGAAGTTCCAGGAAGCTGCTGATGCAACTTGGCAGTATTTGGCTTGCTGCTGCAACAAATCCTGATTCCTGCTATGGATCCGGGCTCTGTTCTTTGGCCCTGACCCTTGGCTTGACTTCTGACCCCTGACTCCAGTTACAAATTGCAACTAGACTCATGACTCTGGTTCTTGCCTTTGGTTTGACTCCTAGTGTCTTGCTCTGACCCTTGGCTTCACACCCTACTCCTGCTCTGACCACTAGGCCTGAGTCCTGCTCCTAGCCACTGGGCCAGCCTGCACATTTCCTGGCTGTGACAAATGCGTGATTCTGGTGAGTAATCCCATTAAATGTAATGCAGAATTGAGGCCTAATGGGTCTGATTCTCAAAAGTGTGGAGTACCTAGCAGTCTTGTTGCTAGAGGGATTTCTTCTTTCAGTTTGGGGGAGCATCACGAAAATCTTCCAGCTTTCTGTGTTCATATTAAGAAAGCAGCGACCTCAGGCTGACAATACTTCCGTGGCGACTTCGTGCTCTGATCAAGAAAAGAATACCTAACGAGCAAGGAGGAGGAGACACTGGCCCCGCTGTTTGCTGGTATAGATGGGCATTGCTCTGTGCAGTGAAGCTGTTAATCATTAGATCAGCTGAGAACTGGCTCTGGATAACTATCAGTACAGTCAGTGGCTTTTTTTAAGTGAATTCCATTCCAGGTCTCTTCCTAACTGCAGGACATGTACAGAATACACTTCCCCTGACCACCCGCTCATGCGCCTCAACCCCCATCTATCGTGATCTTCTGTCCTGATAAGAGAGCTGAGTCTCCATACCCATCCAGATGAAGGCAGTGCAGAGATTCATGTTGACTCCAATAGGCTTTGGCTCCGTACCCTCTGGCTGAGACTCTCCGATAAGCTACCATTCTTACAGTTGCCAAATACAGTGTATTCCACCCACCCTGTGTCAGTGGTCAGGCAGTCAGAGCGCAGCTGGGCCACAGCCGAACCACTTGCTTTGCTAAAGCAGTCAGCTGGCTTGCTCTTAAGCCCAGCAGCTCAATACACACACCTGTGGGGTCTCTGCCTCATCCATGTTCCTTTGTCTAAGGCAGGCTGGGTTTAGGCGTTGCCTCCCAAATTTTCAGAGCATGTTTCTGGCACCATCTCTTTGTACACAATCCATGCACACATCGTGTAATGATGTTACCAGTCTATCCATGATACCTTACACAGCACCTTTTAGATCCATATTATCACAACTGCATGTCGGGGGTTGTGAGTACGTTAGGGGGCTACAGTAGGGTGGGCCCCGTACCAGGTGCCATTGAGGGGCTCCCATGCTCACCAAGACACAAAAACACTCTGGGTTCACAGTGATGAGTTTCAAAGGAGCCTATGGGAGTGAGGTACCCAATCCCCATAATTTAATAATGGGACTTGGAGGCCTATCTACATAATGCTCCTTTGAAAATCCATACCTAAATAGCCAGAGAGATTTGCTTATGAAGCTGAGTTCTGACCTCCGTGGCCCAGCCTGCGCTTCCAGTACTTCCCCTCATTTCAGCTCTTCCATTGCACCTCACTTCTGATCTGGAGTGCCCCTGGCTGTTTCAGTTCCTCTCTCATAGAGAGACTGCGAAGTGTGACCATTTTGCATGATGGTTTTATAAAATACATGCCTTTCCATGGGGGATGCATGAAGCAGCAAAAGTCCATTGCGTTTGTAACGAGCTGGGTCTGGGCCAACACCCTGGCCCTGAACACTTCTAAATTGGGGGGATGTTTGGAAACAGACCCAGGCCCAAACTTCATGACTAACTCCTGTCTCTACACTGGGCCCTACCAAGCCCCTGGATTTGAACACCCTTAAATATTAGGGAAAGTCTAGATCTGGATCTGCTCTCTGCAGCTCAGCCCCATCTCTACATGTAGCAGATGGACTGGTTTGATAAAACAGTTAGAGGGTTTAGTTTCTCAGGGCTAGCAGTCCTACTTCAGATGCAGCCTATGTGCTACAGTCTGGTGCAAAACATGCTGAAGTCAATACCAAGACTTCCATTGATTTCAGTGGACTTTGGGCCAAGCCCCTAATGACTAGAGATGAGTGAAGTTTTCAGATTATTCAGGTACTAACATGAACCTTCACTCAATAGACCTTATCTGAGGTTTGGAGGTGCTCAGATCATCAATAGAGGAGTTGAAATTCTGCAAGGAGGGCTGTTATAAAATGTCAAGACACTTTTTTTAAATTTCCCAGGCCCTAGAGCTTTAGGCTGTTTGAATCCAAGCTATAACGAACCTCTGAGCAGTCTGCACTTTGCCCGTCATGGTCCACATCACAGCTGGCACTGTCTGGCCTCTTTTTGCTTGTAAGCTCAGCCCAAAAGTCCAAGTCAGAAAGGGCTGTGGAGGCTAAGCTACCCTCTTACCCCTCCAAATTAGCCTGTCGGCCCCAGATGGACGCGTATGGGCCCTCAGCAGGGCCTGGTCTGTGGCTAATAGGGAAAACTTAATCTTTGAGTCCGTCAATTCTAGAGCTTTCAGGGATGCTGCAATTGAACTGAAAATTGGAAAATGTACTAAAAAGAGAGCTGTGTTCTTGTTAATGTGTAGCAAAACTCTGTGACAGATGCTGCAGCCACATGCAATATCTCTGGGGATGATATTGTATGACGTTTGTGAATGGTTTATGTATCGCTATGGACCAGAGGATGTATGCAACTCCAGGGCATGAGGGTTACTACAGCTCCTCTGAGAGCCAAAAATGGGGGGGGAAGGGGAGAGCCAGGTGAAAGGCCAAGGTTGAAAACACCTCCAGACAGATCCCACCCTTACCCCCACCTCAGGGAGGTTTGCATGTACTGGCTCAAATCAGGTTTTCAGAGACCAACTTGCTAAGAAAGGGCCTTTTTTGTTTAAAAAGGCTCAGTTTAAGTTGACACAGGATCTTCTTCTGATTCAGCAAACGACAGGATCCTCTGGCCAAGGGGGGCCCCGACCATTGCAGAGAGGTTGGAAGGACTTTAGCCTATTAGGACCCCATAAGACTGATGGGCTGGCAGCTTGTGATAAGCTGCAGATATTAACTTGGTTTTTTTTTTCCTTTCTGTAATGCTTTTATACTAAGATTAAACCTTTTGCTTGGTGAAGGCTGTTTGGTAACTCATATACGCCCTTGTGGCCCATGGTGAAAGGTTAACCCGCGGTGCTGGGCCTGGCTCTGACCTGCTGAGGAAATCAGTCATGTGCAGAGTGACTGCAAGGCTAAACCTTCAGTCTGGAGGAAAGGGACACTCGTCCCCACCCAAGAGAAGTGATGGCTGGGAGCCTGAAATTTTAGGTGGGTGCCTTCAAGGAAGACCAGGAGGAGGCTCAAAGTGCAGTTAACTGTGACCCTCGATACTTCCCATAGTGGTCAGACTAGATCATGTTGTGTCCATTATGCGTATATGTTAGAACTGTCCAGTTTGGATGCAGATAAAATATATACTGTGACAGGGTCAGGCCAATTGGCTACAGAAGAGTTGCAGAAGGCAGGTCCCTTTTCCCTTGGTAGCTCAACAGGGGTTATTCCAGGTTAATTAGGGCACCTGTGGCCAATTAAGGGCTTGCCTGGGGCCTGTTAAAAGCCTCTCCTTCAACCAGACAGGAGTGAATGGTAGGAGTGAGGCAAGCTGCTGGAGAGTCGAGAGGGGCAGACCTGGACAAGAACCAGGAGGGTGCAGAGGGATGAGAGGGAAGCCGGGGGAAGAACCCCTCAGGTACAGAGGCTGGCGGAGAGTCCTGCCCAAGCAGGCTGAGGGCCTTTCCAGGCACAGAGGCCTGAAGGAACAGGCCCTGCCAGAGGGACAATTGAACTGAGTGCTTGGTGCTGCCACGCCCAGAGGCCTGGCTTAAACAGGGTGTAAACAGTTGAGCCAAGGGCTGTGGGGAAGGAACCCAGGGGAGCTAGCCACGTTCTAGACACCAGCAGCACAAGGCTGCTAGTTGTAGGGCCCCTGGGATGGGGACTGGAGTAGAGGGTGGGACCGTTCCCCTCCCCCCCCCCCGGTCTGGCCATTCGCTGCAGCTGCTAAACCCCCAACGAAGAGGCAAGGGTCTATCCGGTCCAGAGACTGGACTGGAAGCCAGAGGGGAATGGCCCTTTTGGAGGAACAGTGTTACCCTCACCCACTTCTAGGGTGAGAAGATTCTGAGGGACAAAGGTATTCCTCATTCCACTGCAAGGAAAAAGTGCTGGACCCACTAAGACAGAGAAGTCACTCCCTCACAATACGTAAGGCACTTTATGACTTGTACCACAAAGATGTAGAAAATATAGGGTATTTTTCTTTCTCTTTCCAGTGTTGGGAATGGCACAGTGATGGTGACTTGGTGTAAATTGACTCTGGCGCCAATTACTTTATATATTTGGAAATGGTGTTTTTTATCTGGAGAATCCTAACGTCAAGAACCAGATTTGGGATTTTCAAAGGGACCAAATCCTCCTGAGTTTCAATTGGAGTTGGTGCTAAATCCCTAAACTCCACTGAGATCAAGTATAAATGAAATTGGAATTTGGTTTCTTGTCTTCAAAACCAGTTCAGATGCAAGGCCCAAGCATAATTTTTTGGGCCCAGTACAAACTTGTAACACAGGCCCCTCAAAGCCTCCGAGCCCCGGTAGAGCGTACCCTTTCCCCACCCAGGTGGGGGCCCTGTTCAGTTGCCTCAAATGTTTTTTCCGGACATTGTTAGGTGCTTATCTGAACTGTAGCTCAACAAAGAAGTATTTGAGGTTTGCCCCATCAATCCAGCTCTTGTTTTTCCACCCCAAAAATGTCTTCTTTAGAAACACTGAAGGAATTGGCATCTTCTTCTAAACAGGCTACATTCTGGGAAATGTCTTGATTTCCAGTGTCTGCAATGTGTTGTGGATTAACCATAAGATCACAGGAAAGAGGTTGTTATGAGTCTAGTAGGGAAGCCTGTGAAACCCTTAGTGTCACTCCCCTGATTTCAGTGCCATGGAAATGGCATAAAACTAGAGTAAGACAGTGGGGAATCGGGTATATTTGAAAGGCATCTGTGAATGAGAAAGGTGGGGAGTAATAAAACAAAGCAAAAAAAAAAAGTGTTGCTGCTCTTAGAGGCTAACTGTAATCTAAGGTCAGAAGATGCCTGGTTCCCTGGTCTTTTCAGCGGAGGAAAGCATTAACAGCAGAGTTACTGAGTGGGCTAAAAGGCGATATCATCCTTCATGATGTGCTGCAGGCTTATTGGATACGACTGTTAGTAAGAAGTGTGGTAAAATTCAAGTCATGCTGGGAGATAGGCGATGTAGCCCTGTGGATAAGGCTCTGGTCTGAAAATTGGGAGACTGACATTCTAGTCCAATCCCTGTTGCCAACCTGGCTGAATTTAAGGAGGTCCTTTCATCCATCTGTTGCTCATTTTCTCCGTTGGTTGCTTGCTTCCTTTGTAAAGTGCTTTGAAATCTGCCGATGAAGAGATTGTGATATTTAGTTTGTATGATTAGCCTCAAAGAAAAGGGCTGTCTTTTCCATCAGGCAGCGGGAAGCATATTTATTAGGGAAATTCTTCTATCCCTTCCTTCACAGGCCAGGACATCTAAGTTATCTAATCAAGATGTTCTCTGTCAACAGTAACACGACAGAAGATGTGGTTAGACAAGAAGTATTCATGCCTTGGCGGCAATATGATCCCATGGGTGAATGTATGATCCTTGGAGGCAATATGATCCTATGGGTGCATACCAGATATTCTCATGCCTTAGCAATACCACATGAGAAAGTGTGTGGCAATCATGCACAGAAGGATGTTTTGGTTCTACTGCATACACCTGGCCTTTGGATGTATTGTCCAACCAAGGATCTTCAACCACCTGAACAGTGCAGGTATTTGGGATAAGTGAATTTCCTGAAACGCTGGCACCCTTATACAAATACAAGCTCATTAAAAGTATTTGAAACAAATTGCCTAATGATACTAGTTCCAACTTGTTGTTCTAGAAACCTGCATAATATAAACTTTGGTCAGACTTGGCATCCTTTTATAATGTCCAAATTATAATTAGGAGCCAGTTGCAAATGTAGTTTTGGAGGCATTGGAGATAACCATGTATAATTAACCTGTGGAACTCATCACTGCAAGCTATCGTTCAAGGCAAGAGCTTTCAGATCCAGTAGGATTAGCCCTTCCTGCAGATATTGAGAGGATAAAATGTAGGAGGAGATACTATGAGTGAATTGCTGGTCCTGTTGAAGCCAATGAAAGGACTCTTACTAACTTCAGTGGGACCAGGATTTCATATTTGGTTGCTAGGCATAGGCTTGTATGAGTCCCCACCTGGAACCCTAAAACAGAGTGAGACTCAGGGGCCTTATAACCTAGAGGGGAGCATTTTTGTAGCAATGAGTGCAAATCCCATTCAGGCTAATGGGAGCTCAGTGGTTTAAAAAATTATGCATGGTGCTTTGACAATGCACCCCATGTGTGGAGAGACTTGGGTTGATGAGGGAATCTGGATCATACTCGTAAACTGATAACAGGTTTGAACAAAAGCAGGCTTCTGCAGAATATTTTTTGGCATTGAAAAGACCCCTGGGTATAAGCCAGAATAACTGGAAGGAGGGCCTATAGGATGTTGCACTGACAAAGTCTAAGTCACTTTTGCTGTTCTTTCCCTGAAGGGTTGAATTTACTGTTGCTTTCCATGTTGATTTTAGCAAGTGTTAGTACAATGTTATTGTATTGTAGCTGGTGCTCTCTAATTGCTTGCTTGCTTTTGCGTTGTCTTCCTGATATCAGAACAGTTTCCTGTTTAGACTAGCATTTATTTGTGCTGGACACCTGTAGTTGTTGTTAAGGCTATTGTGACAGCTTAGCCAGCTACTGAAACTCAATCCATTTTGCAAGTCCCCTATTGAATACTTACTGGGCTTTATTATCATACCCAGGCTGTTCCCAGAAAGCAAAATTAAATAGTTTGGATGCTCCTACCATGCTCGTATCAAAGGCTTACCACTGCTCTTCCTGAATGTCAAGCACCTTGCAGGAAAACTAAATCAACTTTATCGCTTTAAAATTGTTGATAGGCTTGACTCTGGGCCCAGAGCCAAGATCAGTTATAATTCAAGTGAGAACATGCAGCAAAACCTGAGTAATCTGTAGAAATTCTTCCACATCCTGCATCTTGTTTGTTTCTCTGGCATGATAAGAATGTGCGGTGGCTAAATTACGACAGCCTTACAAAAATTTCATAAACGTTTACCCATCTAGAGCCAAAATCTTTGCCCACCCTAACCAAAAGAATGCTGAAACTGTGAGAGCAGATGCTACTTTACTCATCTACAGGAAGTTGATGAGTAGAGTTTTTATTTCCAGGTATGACATACGAGACAAACATCATAACGATTGTACAGATAACAACCAAACTAAGGGTATCTCTACACTGTGGAGTGAAGTAGATTTACTTAAAGTCAACTTTCACCCGCCAAATTTTAGAAGTCGCAGGAGTGTGATCACACCATGCTCGCTAAGTCAGGGGATTGCGTCCCCACTAACCGCGCTTGGGTCACCAATCAAAGCAGTGCACTGTGCGTAACTATCCCATGGTGCAACTAGCTGTAGAGGCTTTTGGGAAAGTTGTCGTCCTCCCTCCTCCTCCCTTTTTGTTCTAAACAAACAGAATAATGCTTTTTCATGCCATTTTTCTAAACCCTTGTCTTTTCCACACATACGCCATTGATAGAGAGGCATGGAGCCCGCTCAGCTCAGCACTATCGTGAGTATCACGAACATTTCATGTCTTATCTTGCAGTATTTTCAAGGGCCAGACAGGGGCTGCAGCATTGAAAATTGTAATTTTTCGTTCTAGGCTTGTAGCAGGACATCTTGAGTAACGATTCCTGTTTGCTGTTGTCTGTCACACTCCATCTGCAGTTGGTGGAGTGCTGCTTCTGGTCCTGGAAAACCAGCACTGACTGTTGGGATCACATCGTTCCAGAGGTGTGGGATAATGAGCAGTGGCTGCAAAACTTTCAGATGCAAAAAGCCACTTTCTTTGAACTCTGAGCAGAGCTATCCCCAGCCTTAAAACGCATGAATGTTGAGACTGGCTCTGACAGTGGAGAAGTGGGCGGCCATAGCTCTGTGGAAGCTAGCAATGCCAGACTGATACCGGTCAGTTGGGAATCCATTTGAAGTCAGTAAATCCACTGTGGGAGCTGCTGTAATACAAGTGTGCTGGGCCATTAACTGACTTCTGCTAAGAAGGGTAGTGACTTTGGGAAACATGCAGGACATAGTCAATGGGTTTTTTGCAATGTGGTTCCCAAACTGGGGGGGAGGGAGGGAATAGATGGCACGCATATTCCTATCTTAGACCCGGACCGCTTAGCCATAGAGCACATTAATCAAAAGGGATATTTCTCAGTAGTGTTGTAGGCCCTTGTGGATCACAGGGGATGCTTCACTGACATCAGTGTGGGGTGGTCTGGAAAGGTGCATGATGTGCACATATTTAGGAACTCATTTTCTTTAACAAAAAAAAAAAAACAAAAAAAATTTAAGCAGGGACTTTCTTCCCTGACTAAAAAATAAATATTGGCGATGCTGAAATGCCAATAGTGATCCTGGGGGACACTGTGTATCCAGTGCTCCCCTGGCTGATGATGCACCTGGACAGCGAGAAGGAGAGGTTCAATAGTAGGCTCAGCAAGTGCAGAATGGTGGTGGAATGGGCATTTGGCCGTTTGAAAGCGCGATGGCACAGTTTACGCACTAGGTTAAACCTCTGTGGGGAAAAAAACATCCCAGCATTTATCTCTGCCTGCTGTGTGCTCCATAATGTCTGTGAGACCAAGGGGGAGAAGTTCCTGTTGGGTTGGGTCGTGGAGGCAGACAGGCTGGTTGCCAATTTTGAGCAGCCAAACAGCAATGCAATGCTGAGAGCCAATTGTGGAGCACTGTGCCTCAGGGAAGCCTTGAAAAAAATCAGTTTTGCAGTGAGACCTAATGAAAAACCTTTCTGAAAAATCTCTGATCTGTCTTCCCTTCCCATTCCCCAGCACTACAGCACTGTGCTAGCCCCACCCCGCCCCCAGCGCTAATCCCGGAGGTCTCAATAAAGAAAGAGTAATGATCTTTAAAGCAGTAAATTTTTATTGTTGGTCATTAACAGTGAAGGAAAAGGAAGTTATTTCAACACTTTGCATGCATTGTAATGGGGCTGTGAGAGGACACAGAGCAAAGTTTCACTATGCAAACAACACAGTCCCATTTCTTAAAGAGGCCGGTGCCTTTTTCTGCACCCCTTATCTGGCGTGGAATGGAGCACGTACTGTACCCTGCTCAATCTCCTCCTAGATCGCTTGGGGGTGGAGGCTAGGAAAGAGTGTGAGTTGAGTTTTGCAGGGGCTGCAAAGGGAGTCTATCCTGCTGCTGCTCTTCTTGAAGCTCAACCAAACACTTCAACATGTCCAACTGATCCCTCATTATACGCAGCATCTCCTCCTGCATTGCATGCTCACGTTCGTGGGCCGCCTTCCTGTTCTCCATGTCTATGTTCATTTTCTCCAATAATGAAATCCTCCAGGCTCTTAGCTCTGTGTCAGCAGCTGCGAAGGCATTCATTATCTTGGTGAACATGTCATCTTGAGCGTGGTTTTTGGGTTTTTTTTCCCCCTCCTCACAATCTACAACAGGTGGTCATCAGAAGCAATAGATGCTGAGCTGAAGGCCATGCTGTCCACTGAAAGGCAAGCAAAGCACGTTGTTAGCTGGCCTCACGGATGAAAAGCAATGTTACAATGTAAAAATAACTCCCATTTATATTCCCAAGGGAACGGCAGACCCACATACCAATCTATACTTACTGCAGGGGTCATAGTGTAGCAAGATTTATGGCACACATAATGAGATGGACACCAACGTGAGGAAAACAGCAGTTTATTATTATTGCCGGCAACAGACTCAGCGGAATAATTTCCAAAGGCTGAGCCCGATTATACTGGGGCGTTGCCTTATATACATTTCTAGGATTACATGAATATTCATACGTAACATCACTACATTTTACATAGATAAGGTGGGTGAGGATGCGCAGTGTGGTTTTCTTTATCTAAGATTTAGGGCCTTCTGGTTATCTCTTAGGAATGTGTGAGTGTGTGCACAGTGTAGTTTTCTTTGTTTAAAATTTGGGCCTATCTGGACTCACCCAGACACTAAAAGAAAACTAGCTTTTTACTTAAGATTACATACCATAGAATAACACAGATTGATAATTATATTTCCCACTACTTTACAGGATTATATGCACAGTTAGACAGTTGGCCAGGTGCATTTTATTTACAATACAACATGAGTTATGATTTATGACCAGCCAAGTGAAGCTAGGGAAAAATGTATGTAGCCAGCCTCAGAAAGTAGCCTGCCTCAATAGTGTCGTTCCAGCCATTGTAAGTAAGGGGCTGGTGCATCCATTTCAAGGAAATCCCTATAATGCACGCTGCATAAGTCCATAGTTCCCCAACCAGCAGGGTTGTTGCGCTCCCTGACCCTCCCAAAAAACGTTTTTGAAAAGGCGTTACAGAGGGTGTGTGGGGGAGTGTGGTGAAATTTCCCAGGGCTAAACCACATGTGGGCATCCATCTTGCGACCCCTAAGATCCATTGCAGTCACATGATGTCTTGTAACTTGCAGTTTACATACCTCAAAAAAACCTCCCACGGCAGAGGGGAAAAAAAACCTGATCGTATGGAGCAGGTACTGCCAATTTGCACCATCTTCCTTACATGACCATGAGTGATATCAGTCTCCTGAGGGAAACAGAGATGGAAAGGGAGGATTTACTGCAAGCATCTGGGTACAGGCTTGGCCCTTGTGCTGCTGTGTTGTGTTCTGCGATGATTCCTGCACAATTAATAAGAGTGGTGGGGGAAAGTGTCCTATGGTGGTGGAAGAAATGTGGCTGCTCTCCCCAGAAACCTTTTGAAAAGGATCACAGAGTACCATGGAGGGTTCTTGGAGCATCCCTGTGCACATAAACATTCTTTTCTGGGGGGAACCCCCTTGCTTAGGTGAATTAACAACTACAAAGCCCATCCCCACTACCACACTTTTTTTTATTTTTTTTGTGCTATGACAAGAAGCTGGACTGGGAAGATTTACAGTACATATTTACCAGATGTGTCTTCCCCGGCATCTTGGTCACTCACACTATCCTGTGTCAAGCTGGGCTGCTCCAGGGTTACAGACAGCTCCTGGCTTTCACGGAGAATGGAGTTGCCTGGCTCTTGTTCTTCTCCTCCTCATCCACGGAGTCCTCTTTGTTCATCATGGCTTCCCCTGATGTATCTATGCTGCATGGCACTACAGTGGTGGGGTCACCTCTGAGAATCACATGCAGCTCCTCATAAAAGTGGCATGTCTTTGAGTCGGAACGACTGTTCACCTCCTGAGTTTTCTGGTACAGCGGCCTCAGCTCTTTGATTTTTAACATGGCATTGCTACGTGTCCCCCCCTGTGCCCCTTTACCAACATGCTCCATGATAGCTTTTTGTAAATGTCTAAATTCCTTTTGCTAGCTCGGAGCTGAGCCAGAACAGACTCTTTGCCCCATAGACTGATGAGATCCAAGACCTCAGGTTGACTCCTGGATGGTGTGCGTTTGGGGCGTGCAGTTGCCATGAGCAGTTCTGCTGGCAAACTCTCTCCACGATGACAAAAGAGGGAGTTCAAACATTTCCTAGGGCTTGAGGGGAGGGGCTGTTTCCTGTGTACATGGCTGCAGCACAGCAGAGTGCGAACGTGCAAAACAGTCATAGCAGAGCATTGTGGGATTCACGGAGGCCAATTACATTGAATTACGCTGCGCTTTGCCTACGCTGCCGCTCATTCAACCCAATCAATTCAACTTCAGTGCTACGCCACTTGCAGAGGTGGTTTGATTACATTGAATTTGCCCATGATTTAAGTCAACGGAACTGACCAGCCAGTGAAATGTGGTCAACAGAAGCCGCATTCTGTCAACCTATCTTCGCAATGTAGAGCAGGCCTCAGTGAGTATGGAGGGTCTCCTCAGTACCTTTCAGGACTGCATAAAGTCAATCAACAGAGGATGTCAGGGAGAATGAAGTGGTACATAGCGCTTGTGGCGCAGTGGCCATTATCCTCATTTTACTGATGAGAAACTGAGGCACAGCGCGGTCAACTGATTTGCATGAAGTTGCACTGGAAAGCTGTGGCAGAGCAAGGAGTTGAACCCGCATCTGCCCTAGCCCACTCATGTGCCTGAGCCATAAGACTGTCTCGTGCTGTGTAATACCTCTGTCCTTCTCAGATATTTAACCTATGGATCAGATTGTGTCTGGTCCTGCACAGGATGGCAGAGGGTGCAAGAATCCACTCCATCTGCCTTTGCACCTACAAGATCTTAATCTGGTGGGAAGTGCAGGCAGGACATCAGCTTCCCTAAGTGGTAGTGGTGTCAGAGCTGCTTGCTTCTACGGAATGCACTCCCCTGAGGGTCCCAGCCACAGTTTCCCCCAGGGCTCATGCTAGCAGCAGCGCTTGCTCCGCGTCCCCACTGGAGGATTGTGCCAGAATGTACAATCAGAGGCTCCTTCCTGCCTGTTTCACCATTTCTAACCTGGGAATGCCATTGCTGGACTAGAAATGAAAAGCTCACTTGAAATCCCTATACACCACCCCATAATAAGAACAAGAGAGGTTTGCTATTCATTAGCTTGCATTGACACAGTTTTGATCCTCCAAATGCTGTAGCAGTGTGCTAGGTCTCAAAGAAGGCATGTCCTCATCCCTGGGGAGAGATTAATCTTCATTACATCAGCTTGGCACTCTTAGTTGCATTCTCACTACTGTGTCACGTGCATCAGAGCCACTGGCGGAGAATGCCACACATTCCTGTTTACCTTTATGAAAATGATGGTGCAATGGTCCATAGCATTGCAGGGTAACTGCTGTAAGACCTTATCAGATGGATTGTGACTAGGCCAGTGGCAAATCGCTGTTCAGAAATAGTGATCACCAAGTATTGTGCATGCAGCTAGTCTGTGCTAAAACACCCTATTATTTTTTTATTTTTATTTTTTTTTGTTACCACATGTGCCTTCCTTTCCCTGTCCACTTGTTTGTCTCATCCTCCTGTTACACTTTTGTCATCGAATGTAAGTTTTTGAAGCCAGGATTTTCATTTAGTATATGTTTATACAGCACAATGGAGCCTCTAGGTGTTACCATGATATAAATGTTAAACAATAACTCAGGGCCAGATCCAGCTTAAGGATCTGGGCTATAAAGTTTAGGGCAGTGTTTCCCAACCAGTGTGCGATGGCAAACTGGTGTGCCGTCAGGCCTGAGCAGGTGTGCCATGGAATTTCTTGAAAAACTACTTGAAGAGTTCAGAGTTGGCTCATGAATATCCATGAGTTAATTTGGAGACTATCTGGTGGTGTGCCTCAAAATAATTAAATGGTATCAAGGTGTGCCACGGCAGAGAGAAGTTTGGGAACCACTGGTTTAGAGTAATTCCTGCATGATCCTGGCCAGCCTAAATGTAAATCAGGAGTAATCCATTGAATTCCATCTATAGAATTACACCCATTACAGTGAATCAGGCTTATAATGTCGAGTATGTTGTTTTTGTTTTTTGGAGAGAATGAACTATGTGGCCCTCATACAAGTTTCTTTGAATTGTTCCAACTGATAGTTACCAATAATTTCATTGGACGCTCAGCACCATGAGACCACAGTGTTCTCTTGCTGGTTGTGGGAGGAGCCAATTCTTTGTTTGTTTTTGTCCAAGTCTTCTGACGTCTGTTTATACCAATCAGTCAAACTGGAAGTCCGTGCATTGTTGGTGTGTGCACTCTCAGCCTGCCAGGCCTTCTGCCATCATCATTTATGGTGCTTGCTGCCTTAAAAAAATGCCAAAATACAGACAATCCTTTCCCTGAAACACTTGTAACCTACAGGAGAACACCTAGAGACCAAGATACTGTGGGGAAAAGCAGGGGAAGGAACAAGGAAGAGAGGCAGGATGGTCCAGCTATTAGGGTGATACGTAGCGCTCGGGAGATCACAATTCAATTCTCTGCTCTCCCACAGCCCTCATCAATCTCAATGGTCCTGTATCATCCTGGAGAGTGGTTTTGTGTGGTTTTTTAAATACTCATTAGTAATACTATATATGAAGTCCCTACTTTGTGGGCCTCCAGGAAGGAATGAGTTGATGAAGAGGAAGGCCTCATATGTAAACAGCTATTGTATACATACAGTACACGGTATTATTACTGTAGAAAATCGGCCAGTGCTTAAGTCCACTTCAGGCTGTTTTCTTCTCTCTGCTCCAAATCTGATTGTCAGAAAAATTTCTGTTAGCTCAATCAAGGCAATGTGTATGTTGTAGCTGGTGGATGGAACTAGAACAAGTGAAAGGGTTGTTGGTGTGCCTTATAGTCCTTTCCTTTGATTCCGAAGTCCAGCTGGTCTGGATGCATCCGTTACATAGTATGTTTAAAATTTCCAACTGGATGAGTGTAGCGCTGAGAATTGGGTTTCAGATGTAAACACTTCCAGTTGTTTTGGAGCAGGTGAGTGCAAAATCATATTAAACCCCTGTGCCTTGCTCTGCTATTATATTAAGGAGGAGGAAATTACAATGCTGAACTTTATCAGAGCTGGTTAAAAATTGCTCTTGTTATCAATGACAAACTTCTAGTTTTTCAGCAGAAATTAGAAACTTGACAAATTTCAGCCATAAACCAAAACATATTTGGGAATACTGCTGTAGTGCATCATGGGAGATGTAGCTTGTGTGCCTTATGCTCCCATTCTCTTCTATAGACCAGGCTTCCTGTCCAAGCTACATTTTTCCATAATGCATCTTGGTCTCCCCTCTTCAAGAGGGAAGCAGTATCTCCTGGGATTCACTGGCCATGGTGCATCATGGGAGATGTCCAACTAGAGAACCTGACTCATAGAAGAGACTAGAGACATAAGGCAACCAAACAGTGATTCCCATGAAGCATGACAGCAGTTTTTCTATACTGAACTATTACAGATTTTAACTACACAAAACACCCTGATTAAACTCAATATTTTTGTGATCAGTGTCAGCTTTCCATAGAAATCAAACACCCAATTCTCCATCAAAAATAAATAATTATGATGGAAAGATTTTGACCAGCCTTACTTAATAATAATAATTAATAATAAATATTATGTTTACATTTCAGTAGCACCGAGAACCTTCAGTCAGGGGTCAGGACTACATTTTGGTAGGCATTGCTTATACATATAACAGAAGAGAACTTGCCCAAAAGAGGCCATGATCTGAACATTATAATGCAAAACAATTGAGGGAGAAAAAGAAGCAGATGGGGAGGGAGGACGAGGAAACACTGAACCGCAGCAATCCTAGCTTGCCTACCACATGACCGTGAAGAGAATGAAATGCTGAGAACAAGCTAAGCAGCAGGTTTCGTGATCCCATATCTAGATGGGGAAGAGAAGGTCTGTAGCTTTCTTCCTGTTACTAGTGGCTAGAAATAAGGGAGAAGGGAGCATCTGTTCAGGAAATGCAGGATAACATGGAGAAGTTTTTACAAGTATTTTAAAAAATAGAACTAAGCTCAAATTTAGCACAGTAGGTTATATGGTTAGATGCTTCTTAGGAAAGACAGGCTGAGATGATATAATTCTCTGGGGAAATACCACTGCAAATGATGATCAGATCAGCTCAAAGCACTGTTATTTAAAATTATAAGATTTTCTGAGTGCTGAAAAATGTGTGGAGGAGGAGGATAGCGAAGCAGTGAGCTAAAAAAAAATTCTAAATCTATGCAGCATAGTGGGGATGGTCGGGGGGAGGGGAAGACAGTAAAGAAAAGAATATCTGACATGTGTCAGATATTAACAGCACTGGCAGTGTCAATTCTGGTGACATCTTTAAAGGGAAGTGAAAATTTAAAAAGAAACACTTTAGAACAGAACCCTCAAAGCACTTTAAGAACAATAAATTAAAGCAATGATACATGTGTGCTGGAGCTCAGTCTGCCTAGGAATGGTCAGATAGCTCTTTTTGTGACTCTCTCTGCCTATTTCTCTGTATTACAGCTTAGGGTACTAACACTAGATCAGCTCAGTGCTGAGGAGTTAGGTCCTGATCCAAAGCTCATTGAAGGGAGACCATAAAAGAATCTATAAAGGACAGCAGAGATCAAGAGAGAATAATTCCCCCTCACAAAAGCTCACAACTCCTTGCTTCAAGAATGTCATGGGCTAGAGATTGTTGAGAAAGATGATCAGGACTCCTGGGGTGTCCTCCCAGCTCTGTCGTGCACTCACTGTGTAACCTGGAGCAAGTCTCATGCAGCTGTGAAATGAGCATAATAGTATGTTCTTCGAGGAGCCAGTCAAAATATTATATTCAACATTTTTTGGAAGAAAAAAGCCTTTTTTCTTCCCCCTTATAATCAAAATGGATGTTTCCATGAGGAAATGTCTAGTTTCAGGAGAAACTCTTTTGTTTTGAGTCAGAATGTTATGTTTGGGGTTTTGATTAAAACCCCCAAAACTTTTGAAGAAAAATTGTCAGTGAAACTTTGTCATGGGAACAAAACCCATTTCCTGACCAGTCCTTGGGGTCCAGGGATACACTGTAGCACAGTGAATCAATGTCTGTGGAATGGTTTGTGATCCTTGGATGAAATTCAGTTTATAAGCCCAACATGTTGTTACTGTAACAAATCTGTGGCCATTGAGGAACTTCAGGGTTGTCACTCTGCTGCGCACAAGGGCCATTCAGAACTCTATGCTGATAGTCTGGATACAGTTTAGGACTTCCTGCTCCTAAAGCACAGGCCTCTACCACTTGATCTCAGGGAGAATCTCCATTATCAGTTAGTAATATGGGGGATATGGTCCACAGATGAGCCGTTCTAATTGCCTGTAATAAAGGGCAGTAGTACATGGGTGCATGTGTGCACACACCCGGTGGAAAGTGAATTATACTATTTGTTCTTTTCGTATACTGTGTTTAACACTGAGTTCTAGGCAGTTGCTGACACGACATTAAGATCTGTGGGTTAGGTGGAAGAGCTTTTTCCATCCACTCTGGACTGTAAGAAGTAACAGATGTACAGCCTGTCTGTTTTTCCTGCACTGTGTGCAATCCGGGCCAGCCCTAGACCAAATGGAACCTCAGCTGAGGAGCTTCCCCAGCGTCTCCCACCTCCATTTGTTTAGACTTTTGAATACTTTTTTTTTTTTTTTTTTTTCCCCATTGATAGCCCATTTCACAACTTGGACGCATGGTTTATCCCTGTCCGCAGGATGATAAATTTACACATCTGTTACTCCGAACAACACAAATAGCACCCTGACTTTGGCACCCCTCAAGCTCAGCACCCCAGGTGGCTGCCTGCCCCTAAATCCAGCCCTGGGTGCAATCGTTCACAGCAGCGCAAGGCACTATTCAGTTCATCCGATCTGCACTCGTCTCACTGTTGTAAATGACTTCACAAAGTGCAGGGCAGAAGTCTCAGGCACTGGCTGTCGTCTTGGCTTCCTTCTCTGGGTGCGTGACATCGATCAAGTTTACCTAAGATCTATGGTTGTAAAAGGAAAAGACACAAGGAAGTTCGTTAACTGATCCGAGATCAGAATCTTTGAGCAAAGTCTTGACTTGCCTGACTTTTGGTTTCTAATAGTCTTTCAAAGCTGTGTGGGGGACATATTGTACCAATCTGGTTGCTTTCCGTACAACAGATCGGATCACACTTAACAATAATTTCTAACGCCATGAGGCCTCCCTTGGTTAATAATCCTCTGCCCCACTTATTTCAATCTCTGCAAATGTTATGGGTATTAATCCGTATCCCTCCTATTTCAAACAAACAAGTAAACCAAGGCAGGTGCAATATGATATCTCTGATATGTCCCTTGGTGACTTTAGTACCTAGTTTAATACAGAGCATTAGGCAGTCATTGAAGGCTGACATAGCAAAACCTTTTAGAGAGACCCACAACAGTATCTGAAACTAGGGAGTAGTACACAAGCTGTGTAAGGAAGTGGGAGAGGGAGAGACTATCGTGTTCTCAGTTCCTCACAACCACAGTCTGAAGAAAACAAAAGGATGAGTCATACATGGAGGACACTGGCCTCTGTCAGTTGTGTGATTTAGCAGCTGCTAGTTTTTAATTCTATACTGTTAATCTACCAGAAGAGTTAAAAAGAGAAATAGATTGGGGAAAGGTGTGCTCCTCTGTTTGTGTAGAATCTGATTTTCCAATGTGGGCACCTAACCTGGGCTTTCCGATCTCTGCTTTGGATGTTTAGCTTGTGCCGATGGTTATGCGTAGTCTCTAAAGTTCTCTGGGGATCCCATAGGATGAAATGTAAAGTTACAGAATTCTCCCCTCTTTTTACAAATGTACATTAATGTTCATCAGCATCATTCAGGGAAAGCCCAAGAAAAAGTAAATATATATATATATATATACACACTTTTTTTTTAACTCTTGGTTATCTTTTGCTAAGGTGCCCAGAAGTCTTTGATGAATGTTCACTTATTTACTTGAGTGGTGCTGATGGTATGTATGTAGTACTTTTTGTCAAGGCTCAATCAGCTAGGTTGCTAGCAATTCAGTGTGAAATGGACAGGCAGACCTTTCCTATTCCTTAAGTCCTCCTTTTGGCAATGGTCAAAACAACAGAAACTATACCAATTTAGGGGGATTAGGGTGAGATGTAGTTTGAAGGATGGAGACTTGTTAGATGATAACTGAAGGAATATCAAGGTTATAGCAAGATCTTTAGTATATGTCAGATCAGAATTTTTTTAGCCTTCAGCCAACATTGTTTCCTGGCTTTGCTTGGGACTGGACATTTGGCATCCTCCTTCTCGGTGTGTGTCATAAACTACTCAATAGCAAAGAGTATTGCTAATAAGAATTGAGCTGCAGTGACAGAGTTGTATTGATACGTTTTAAATATTAACATTCAATACTTCATTGCTGATCAAGCATAAAGGAAAGAGGAGGGATGATTGTATTAGGAAGTTATGCACAGTCTACTGTGCGTGACATCTGATATTTTGTTGCCACAAGTAGGGGACACTTGGGGAATACCATTTTCTCCTTGTCCAGTTGAGAAGGAACCGAGCCTAAGGTGCCTAGCAGATCCCAGCAGTGTACATAAGGCCAGATCTTTACAGTTGTTCACGAGGCTAAAGATGCAGATTGGCACATAGGGCTTTTGAAAACCCTGCCAGCCCCAGCTGCATCTTTAGCCTCCTAAATAATTGTGGAAGTTTGGCCCTTAGCTCTAGACCCACACAGGGACTTGGCATGTAAGTCCCGTTTTGGGCACCACCATGAGCCACAAAGTTCCCACTCAGCTTCCCCGGAACTCTGTAGGTGCCTGAATTTCCACTCTGCAAGTTTGCTAGCCACCTGGGCTCCTGCCCGTGGGCAGGGCTTAATTTGTGCCAGGGGTGATCCCTGGCATCTCTAGGCTTGGCAGTTCAGAGCCCCAGCTCTTCTGGGCTTGCTGCATCAGTTATGAATGTAAACAACTGCGTGACCCCGGCCCCTCTGTCATCACCAATTACGCGTTGCCTGTGAACATTGTTCGCTGCTTCCTCGCTGGAGGCAGCTGGATTCCTACCTCCCATCTATGCCCCAGTGTGATCCATGAACAGGAGAGGACAGGTGGAGGAGCATCTCGTTCACCCATGGGGCCCAATCCAAGAGGCATCCTCAGTGGCCACCTACCAGATCAGGTCCCATTCAAATCTCTCCATAGAATGAGAGTTGGAAGGGACCTCTTGAGAATGTTGGATGGGATGGGAGCTGAGTTACTGCAGAGAATTCTTTTTTGGGTGCTGGCTGGTGAGTCTTGCCCACATGCTCGGGGTTTAGCTGATCGCCATATTTGGGGTCAGGAAGGAATTTTCCTCCGGGGCGGATTGGCAGAGGCCCCGGAGGTTTTTCGCCTTCCTCTGCAGCGTGGGGCATGGGTCGCTTGCTGATGGATTCCCTGCAGCTTGAGGTTTTCAAATCTCACTTTTGAGGATTTCAATAACTCAGTCATGGGTTCGGGGTTGTTATAAATGTGTATGTGTAGGGTTTTGTGGCCTGCCTTGTGCAGGAGGTCAGACTAGATCATATTGGTCCCTTCTGACCTATGAGTCTATGAGTAACCCCCTGATCAAAGCAGGACTAACCTCAGGTAAATCATCCCAGCGAGGGTTTTGACAAGTCCCAGATTAAAAACCTCTAGAGATGGAGATGCCACCACCTCCCTAGGTAACCCATTCCAATGCTTCACCACCCTCCTAGTGAAAAGCTTTTTCCTAATGTCCAACCTAGACCTCCCCCACTGCCACTTGAGACCATTGCTCCTTGTTCTGTCATCTGCCACCACTGAAATCAGCCTAGCTCCAACCACATCCCTGGAACCCCCTTTCAGGTAGTTAAAGGCTGCTATCAAATCCCCCCTCATTCTTCTCTTCTGCAGACTAAACAGGCCTAGTTCTTTCAGCCTCTCCTCATAAGTCTTGTGCTCCAGCCCCCTAATAATTTTTGTTGCCCTCCGCTGGGCTCTCTCCAACTTGTCCACATCCTTTTTGTAGTGGGGAGCCCAAAACTGGACACAATACTCCAAATGCAGCCTCACCAATGCCGAATAGAGGGGAAAAATCACTTCCCGCGATCTGCTGGCAATGCTGTTACTAATGCAGCCCAATATGCCATTAGCCTTCTTGGCAACCAGGGCACACTGCTGACTCCTATCCAGCTTCTTATCCACTGTAACCCCCAGATCCTTTTCTGCAGAACTGCTGCCTAGCTCGTCGGTCCCCAGTCTGTAGCTGTGCATGGGATTCTTCTGTCCTAAGTGCAGGACTCTGCACCTGTCCTTGTTGAACCAGATTTCTTTTGGCCCAATCCTCCAATTTGTTTAGGTCCTTCTGTATCCTGTCCCTCCCTTTCAGGGTATCTACCACTCCCCCTAGCTTAGTGTCATCTGCAAACTTGATGAGGGTGCAATCTACCTGGTCCTCCAGATCATTAATGAAAATGTTGAACAAAACCGGCCGCAGGATCAAGCCCTGGGGCACTCCACTTGTGACAGGCTGCCAGCTAGACATGGAGCCATTGATCACTAATCGTTGAGCCCTATACTGTAGCCAATTCTCTATCCATTTTTATAGTCCATTCATCCAACCCATACTACTTTAACTTGCTGATAAGAATACTGTGGGACACCATATGAAAAGCTTTGCTAAAGTCAAGGTATATCACATCCACCACTTTCCCCACATCCACAGAGCCAATCACCTGTTCATAGAAGGCAATCAGGTTGGTCAGGCATGACTTTCTCTTGGTGAATCCACGTTGACTGCTTCTGATCACCTTCCTCTCTTCCAAGTGCCTTAAAACGGATTCCTTGAGGACCTGCTCTGTGATTTTTTTCCAGGGATTGAGGTGAGGCTGACTGGTCTGTAGTTCCCTGGATCCTCTTTCTTCCCTTTCTTGAAGATGGGCACTATATTTGCTTTTTTCCAGTCATTAGGGACCTCCCCCAATTGCCACAAGCTTTCAAAGATAATAGCCAATGGCTCTGAAATCACCTCTGTTAACTCCCTCCGCACCCTTGGGTGGATTGCATCTGGCCCCATGGATGTGTGTATGTCCAGTCTCTCTAAATAGAGAGGAGCAAGAGATGGTGGGGGTGCCCACCTCATAACTCTTCGTCCAATGGTTAGAGCAATCGCCTGGGAGGAGGAAGACCCAGGTTCAATTCCCCACCCTCTGCCAGAAAGGGAGACAGGATTCCCAATTCTCAGGAAAGTGCTCTGACCTCTGGCCTTTTTGATGTGGGTTTCCCAGATGCTGGCAGCAAGCAATGCCCAGAGGCAGATATTTAGGCCGTAGGGAATTTATAGTGGAAACTTCTGTGCTGAGTGAGGTTAGGTGCCTATGGGATTAGGTGGCAATTGAGTGGAGTTTTGTCGATCCTGGTGGCACCTAAAAATGGGACTTGTGCTACTATCCCCAACTTTGCAGATCTGGGCCTTAAGTCACACTCAGACACCAAGCCTGAGGCACCAGCACACATCATCCAATATTGCCCACAGGCAGCCAAGTGCCAAGGATCCAGAAGAGCATGTGTGGTAAGGGATTGTCATTTACTATGATTGCACATTGCCTAGCAAAATGAGCCCCTCATCTAGTGAAGCCTCTTACCATTAATGCATCAGAAATGTTAACTAATAATAATCACCATCATACTTTGCACATCTGCATCTCGTTTGGCTGTCTCAAGTGTATTTGTGGGGTGGAACCTATTTTTGGGGGTGTTGGAGCCTGGGAAAGAGTCAGTACCTTCCCCCACCCACCTGTGCCTTATTCTGATAGTAAGAGAACCTCTGCAATTTGCAATGGACCCTGCTACAGTGAGAACCAACAATGCACATTGTTGCAACCTGCATGAAACTTAAAGGGAAGAGCACAGGCCGCAGGAGGGAAATGTTTGGAGGAGGGTCCGGTAAGTCAGTCTGTGTGCACATGGCTACAATACTAGCTGCAGTTGCAACATCTCTGTAAATAGTTTTCCTGATTAAACAGCCTATTTAGTTTAGAGTCCTTTCGTGTTCTTAACCAGCATGTGGTACATGGAACACACATTGCTCTTCTTTTATTTTAACTTTTTTCATTTGCTCTATTTTCTGTCTGCCTTTTGATTTGAGGCGGATAAAATCCAGACAGCTTCTGACATCTGGCATCTGAAGGAATCTGCATGTGGATCTAAACCAGCCACCCAGCTTCCAGAATGCAGTGAAGGGGAGAAAATGTTTTTGGTGTTTGGGGACTGATTTATTGTTTGTGCTATTGATCTAACTGAAATCCTGCTTATCGAGGAGCCTCTTCAACAACTTAGTAAACCAGGGAAGCCCTGGTTTCAAAGCCCCTTTGAATCAGAAATGAGGATGGGACCAAGTTGATTCCCAGTGTCTTTTGCAGAGCACTCAGTGCGGTAGTTTCAGGATATTATTGTAGCCCATCTTCCCCCTCTCCTCCCTCTTGTGCTCAAAATGCACTAAACTTAAGGTCTTGATTCATGAAAATGAAAGGCTGATAACATTGGCTAAGGGCGGTTGCTTCAGGTTTTCCCCGCAGAGTCCAAGGCTCAATCTGCACTAGAGCCAGATGGGAAATTAAAAACAAAATTAATTAAATTTATTTGAGAAGTATCACAATATTAATTAACAAAATTGCCTGGAAGATGCCCAAGGGCTATCTGGACCCCAAGACCTTTTCAGAGAATCTTGTATTTCAGGATACAAGTCAACCATTACATTAACTAATTGAAAGAGGCTAGGAAAAAAATTCCCTTGTGGGCAATCTAGTCCATAATTGCCCATGATGAGATTTATTTTATCTGCCTCTGTAGCATCTGGTTCTGTCCATTTGCTGTATTTAACATCCTGGACTAGAGGGTCCAGTGGGGTATTCTGGTTTGGCAATTCTTCTGCTCGTAAAAAATAGCTAAGAAGAAACCATGAAAGCATATTGACTTTCAACAAAAGAAATGATTGATTATTGCAGGGTCGGGTGAGGCTTACACAAAGATATGGAACCATAGAAAACAGAATTACTAAGCAATTAGCATCTCTCACTCAAAAGGTTAATTGCCTCCACTAGATTACTTAAGTGTATTAGACCGCTTTGTTTTGTTTACATTATTTGACACAGGAAATGTAGCCAGGGCCTTTCTTTGTCTTCATCAGCTCTATTCATGGATAAGAGGAAATGGCTTTCTAAATGCAATTTAAAAGTGGACTGCAGTGGTTTGTTTGTTTGGGTTTTTTTAATTAAAGAACTAATAGTTAAGATCTCAAATCAGTAGGGGAATAGATGTCAATTGAATATAGTTAAAATAAAATATTTGCAAATCAATTCCTTCATTGTTGATTCCTTTTATGAAATTACTTTCGTCCATCCAGTGTATGAGAGCAAGAACAGTATTGTAATTAAGGCAATTCACTGGGACTCCAGATCCTGGTTAAATACCCAATTCTGCCCCAGTCCTTGATAAATCACTTGGCCCCCATGTCAGGAAACAAAGTTATGCATGTGCTTACGTGGAAATGTGAACAGCCTTGTTGACTTCAATGGAGCTACTTGTACACTTAAAATTCAGCATGTGCTTCAGTGCACCTCAATTCCCTACATGTAAGGTGGGAATAATAATCTTCTACCTATTACATGTCTTGTCTATATAGTTCACAAAAGCTTTGGTCAGAGAGTTATCGCTGACTGCAGGCACCCAAGAATGCTAGAAGAAGAAACATCTGCAACAAGAGGAACCACAACAAAATATTAGTACAACAGGGAAGTGACAGGATGGCAGGAAAACAGTATGATCTGATGAATTGCCTTCCCTGTAGGTGGATTTAATGATCCTATTAAAGAGAGCCAAAGAAATGGAAAAAATCACCCAGCCTAGAAAGAAAATGATTGTGTAGAATTAAAAACAAACAGAAAAGTAAGATTTCTTGTCTCAATGCAAGACCTGCCAAATAGCTCTAAGCAAAGCCTACTGGCTCATCTAAGCTATTGTTGGGGATTAATAACCACCTGGAAGAAGTTGAAGCAATAATTTATTAATCCTAGATGAGCATGATCACAAGACTACTGAAACGTGTATCGTTTTATGGATTTGACATTTTTTGGAGAATCCTCTTCCAATTCATTAGCCTACTTTTGCCACCTTTTGCAAAATTCCACTTAAGCTCATCACAGCATCTATCCTACCTTGCTGTGTAGGAAGTTGAATGCTGCTGCCAAGCTGAACCTTCTTCACATAACAGAACATGTGCCTGAAAAAAGTGTTCAGATGGAAACATTTATTATACAATATAATCCACTCGGGGCATAAGAGATTGCAGGAAACATGATGTTGGCTGATAATTGGCCTCCCTCCTTATGGTAAATGTTGAACAATTTAAATATTTCCCTGGTAGTGCTACAGATGTGGGGAAAGCTGTGTGAATAATGCATTTTTCAGTTCACTGGCAATTCCAAAAATTGGAAACAAAATTGTTTCCTGTCAAACAGAAATGAAAACTACACAACATTTTTGGTGAATTGAAAAAAATGTTCTTTTGGGTGGAACGAAACGTATTCCACCCAAAACAGAGTGTTCCATTTTTTACTTAATTTTTTAATTTTAAAAAAATAAATCAATTTGTAGGATATTTCTAAACAAAAAGTTGCTTCAAACAAAAAAATCAAAATACTTTTATTTCAAAAGCACCAGACATTTCTGGGGGGTGGAGCTGGTATTTCTACATGGACAATCAGGTGAAAATGAAAATTCACAAAAGGTTTTGGTGTTGCTGAATCTGCATTTTTCACAGGGAAAATAACTAACTTTCAGACTAAGTTCACCCGGGTGTGTGTACATTTTGCATAAGTTAGAATGATACCAAGTAACATTTTCCTCAAAATATTGATATCCCTCTATAAAAAAAAAAAACCCTAGCTCCCCTGGGAGGATGCGTGGTGGAAAATAGCAGCCCAAACCTGCCTGGTCCACCCCAACGTCTGCCCTACCATGCTATCCAAGTGTTACTGAATTTAACTGGAATAGTCTGCAATGGAGATTTTTGTAGTAGTTGGCATCTTTAAAATCCTCTTGGCAAATTCTGCTCTTTCCCTTTCTGCCCTGTTTGGGGAAGGAGATTATGGAAAGAGGTAAACTAAATCCCGGTTTATAAATACAGACATAGAGAAGATATCTGATAGTAAAGCACTCGTTCATCTAACAGATAGATGCATAAGAGTCAGCGACTGGAAGATGGAAGTAAGTAGCCTCAAACTGTAAATGAGATGCAGATTTTTAACACTGATAGTAAGTAACTATTTGAATAACTTCCCCAGGGCCAGGGTAAAGATTCATTCATGGAGTCTCTAAATGAAGACTCCAAAATATGTTCTAGTTCGACTACAAGTTGTTGGGCTAGATGCATTTCACTTGGTGAAATTCAGTGGCCTGTGTTATGCCAGAAGCAGCATACCTCATCCGAATGGCCCCTTCTGGCCTTGAAATCTATGAATTCTTAATGAAATAAAAAGCCAGATCCTTTTTGCAAACTTCCCAGAAACATATACCTGCACACACCGCATCAATCTACAGCAGGGAAGGAGGGTCAATATTGTATACTAAACAGTATAGGTCAGTGAGCTAGTTGGGAACAGACAGCTGGGAAACAATTTTCTTACAGTGCAAAAACATACTTGAATGATGTAACGAATCTTTTTTTATTGCGCTGTTCAGGAATATATGAATTTACCTTCCTGGTTCATGTTGAGTGTCTCTACATCTGACTGTAACCTGAGAATAAGGAAATGGGTTTTGTGTCTGTGTGGTTTTTTTTTTTATGGATGTGAATGCGTTGATCCACCAGGAAACACAGCATTACAACAGGCTGGCTTTTAGTTGTTTGAAAATACACTGTTACAGTAGCATGAACTTTGAGGCACACTGTATGAAAGCAAAGAGATACCTGCCCCATTAGGTTTGGCTGCCACAATGTCATGTGAATAACACTCTCTGAAACAACTTCCTGGTAGTCAGTGCTACTAAACTATGCACTACGTAGTGAAAGCTCTGCCACTGGGACTTTTTCAAAAAGACAAAGCAGAATACTAGACAATGTACTGCTACATTGATGGGGGCACAGACTTGTTCCTCTGGCTGCTAATTCTGTAAGGGTCTGATCCAAAGCCCATGGAAATTTTTCTGTTGTCTTCACTAGTTGTTGAATTGTGAACTAATGTGCCATCTTACCGCTTCTGTGCAAAACAGGCAGAGTGAAGGACACTCCAAGCTCTGTTCCACGCTTCTCCCTCTCCTCCCACTTCTTGCGTGGGTGTTACAAACTTAACGCCTTTGTACCCGTCTCTCCCCCATCAGTTTCCTTCCTGCTTTCTGTGAGGTAGGGAAGTATTCCTTCTCCCTCTTCCTCTGGGAAGACTGAGGCACAGAAAGTCACTCGCAGAGTTTGGTAATAAATGCCACTGCTAATTCCACGGCAGGGTTCAGATGTGATGGAGAAGTTTTGCTCCTTGCAGCCTAGTGGTTGTTTATGAACCCTTCATTTTGAATGCTCTTCAATATTTGTTGCCCTTGGATTTGACTGGTCTCCTGTGTATCTGCATTTTTGTTGGATCACTGAAACTTTCATAGGCAGACAGAGTGAAATCAAAGAGAGATGTTCATGTGAACACTCCAGTACAAACATTTTCATGAGTACAGGTTTGCAATAGCATCCAGGAGTCACCTGCTCTCTGAAGTCACTTTTTGAGTGTGAAATCACTTGTATGACTGTTTGAAGAAAATGGATAAAAAACAGAGGAGTCCGTTAAAGTAAACATGTGGCTTTTATTTGAACAAATGCTAGTGAATACTGGTTGGTTGGTTTTGCAATATTTTCTCAGCTCTAATGTTCACACTGAAAAATAGAGCTACGCTATACCTTTCTCATCAACCTGAAACACTATCCTGAGAATAAATATGGACATGAACTCATTTTTAGTAATTTTTGAACCATGACTGCATTTGTCTACACTTGCTGTTGGAGACAGATGGTAGAAATTTTTTGTCCATTGATGTAATTCTGTTACACTGTACTTAAAGGTGCAAGAACTTAAGTGAAAGAAATTTCTTCAGAATATACCTCGTAGAAGTTTAAAATGCATCAGACAGCCAAGAAATGTGTTTTAATGGAAAAAATAGAGTTGAAAAATATGGAAATGCAAAGTTAAGGATCTCAGAAAACCTTAACTCTGTCCCAGTCTCCCTTTGCCTAAATTCACAAGATGAAGCTACGTTTGCAAACTAAATCAATATTGATCTTGCATTTGTACAGATATGAAAAGGCATCATCAATTTCTCAGCTGGTCAATCCACCTCATATTGACCAATAGGATTTCTTCATGAATAAATACAATTCTCAGTGCATAAGTGGGAGTAGATCAACTACTACAATGATTCTCGCTCAGATATGGGGTTTAAACTGATTTCTGACCCCAGATTTGGAAAGTTGGCTTCCTTCTTGTCTTCGTCTGTTGGCTTCCTCTGGAGTACTGATCAGGGATTTTCTGATTTGGAAGTCAGTTTGGCCATGGGCCATATGATTGCAATGAGGGGGCCTAGATAGGTATTGGTCCTTTATACCTTGTCTTTCTATGTTAGTAAATCCTATCTGGCTAATTGAGATGCTCCTTTAGTTTATCTGGGAGAGGCTCTGTCCTTTTCCATCAGAATGCTGGAAGCTGTGTTCCTGCTGTTGGGAAGGTCCAAGTTGACATACTGTTCAGAATCTTGGCAACTGTTAAATCTGAGGGGGGTCCACACGTTATTTTTAGTGTATAGAAGAGGACCAGGTTTTTAAGACTTTAAAAATTCTCTGTTGGAATGTTTTTTTACGCTGGAAATTCTCCCTCCAGTCTATTTAGAACACCATTTTTATCAAGTGAGGAAATGTCAGGCAAGATGGAAGTGCTTGAAACACAGCCTAAGAATAGTTTAAAAAGATGGGGTGAGATGTTCATTTTTTTTTACACCAATCTGTAGGACTTGGGAGAATTTCCATGCAGTGTGTGTGGGAAAGGGTGAACCTTGCCTCCTCGTCCGCCTGTCAGTGTTGAAGAGCTGGCTGCTCCCTTGTTACCAGAACACAGCATGTGTTGCCATAGAGATGTGCTCACTCTCTCATACAGAGTCCCACTAAACTCTAAAGAGATCTAGTAATGGTGTGCTTTGAGGAGGGTATCTTTGATTAAGAGGTGATATGTGACAGTAACTAAGCTGACATCGCAATTGACCCAGAGTCCTTACAAGGTTGACTCTTTCTGAGCTTTAGCATCCTACTCATGTGCAGCCCTTGGCTATTATGTTTTGGGAATAAAGCATCATTTTATAAACTAACGTTTGAGTCAGGGCAAAATATACTTTGCTGGCCTGCTTGCTGACAGTGACATACCTGGGTTTGTTCATTTGAATCACGTGTTCCCTTAAGGCAAGGAAAAGATATCAGTCATGATATTAAATATTAGGACCCAGGAAATGAGAAGTTCCGTCTCTCAGAAGTCCTTTTCAGCTCCTGCACTTTCTTCCCTATACAGTTTTACTGCATAAGGCCAGTGAATTCCTTCTTGGGAATGTATCAATGTTGCATGAGTGGCCATTTACAGAACACTTTCAGGAAGGGTCGGGTAAGCTGCAAAGGAATGTGCCTGAAAGATGAGTCTTGGACATAAAATGGGGAAGTGCCATGTGAACATGTCTCTATTGCCATTGCAAACGTTTATAGGGTCCATCCTCTTAGACTATAAGAAACCAAATAAAAGTTTATTTTTCACTGCCCTCTTCTCCCCCATGCTCAGGTGCAGAGGGATCTACTGAATGAAAAGCTAACTCTTGTCAGTGTAAGAAGCCCCAGGAGGAACTGTCAAACTTTGGATGAGCCTCCTCAGAAGAAAATGATGCAACCATGCCCAGCCATGGCACTCTGGCCTCCTTTGCTTTGTTACTCCTGCTTGCATTCACCCAGGCATGTTTGTGTAAGAGGTGAGTTGGCTTCTCTCAAGCCCAGGAGAAGTTGTGTACACTATAGCAGAAGGAATGTAAAGAGCGTGTGTGTGTGCACAGTGCTGGTAAGTAAACAGGAGAGAAGGGGAGGAATGATAAGATGTATGTGGAATGCTAACAAGGTGTGTATCTCGAGGGCTTAGTAAGTTGTGTGTTGGGGGGTCAATGGTGCTGCTATAGAATTTTTTGTTTGTCTTGAAATATGTTGCTAAGGAGAGCAAGGACTCTTGCCTTCCCCTCTCTCTGCCAGTCTTTAGAATCAGATTTTCAGGCATGCTCAGTGTTGGCCTACTTCTCTACCCATTTTAGCAAGTGTAATGGGAGTTAGGTGTTTAATGGATATTTGCCTTCTAAACATCTCCTCCTCATCCTGAATTAGCTCAACACTGAACACTTCTGAAAAACCCCGCCCATGCTTATTAGGACAGTTTTTGACAAATGTTTGTAAAGATGAAAATAAACCTTCACATCAAATCCTCCATTGCTCCTCCCAAAGGTTCAGGAAAGTTTTTGACAGCGTCCCTTGTGATATTCTCATAAGAACTAGGGAAATATGGTCTAGATTAAATACTGTAAAGTGGGTGCACAACTGGTTGAAAGACTGTATTCAGAGTAGTTATCAATGGCTTGCTGTCAAACTGCAAGGACTTATCTAGTGGGTCACAAAGTGGTCAGTCCTGTGTCTAGTACTAGTCAATATTTTCATTAATGACTTGAATAACAGAGGGACGAGCATGCTTATAAAATCTGCAGTTGACACCAAGGTGGGAGGGGTTGCAAGCACTTTGGAGGACAGGATTAGAATTAAAATGACCTTGACAAATTGGAGAATTGATCTGAAATCAACAAGATGAAATACAATGAAGACAAGTGCAAAGTGTTACACTTAGGGAGGAAAAATCAAATGCACAACTACAAAATGGGAAATATCTGGCTAGGTTGTAGCATTGCTGAAAAGGATCTGGGGGTTATAGTGGATCACAAACTGAATATGCATCAACAATATGATGCAGATGAGGAAAAAGACTGATATCATTCTGGGGTGTTGAGATGGGGTGTGCTCCCCACCACGACAGGGAGGTGGGCCCAATCAGCTAATCAGGCTGCAAAAGGGGGAGCTTTAGACTGGAGGCAGATAATTAGAGAGAAACTCACCTGTAAGATAGGTGGGGATTCTACAAAAGACAGGAAATTGGAGGCAGAGGATGTAGCAAGCAGAAATCTGCAGTCACTACCTGGGAGGAGGGAGTGAAGAGATTGGCAAACCCAGGGGAGTGGGTAAGGCTGGGAAGGATGGAAGAAGCTCGGGGAAAGACCGCAAGGTTCAGGGAACAGACCTTGACTGCTGTGTAGAGGGTCCCTGAGCCAGAACCTGGGCTAGCAGGAGCCCAGGTTCCCCTGCCAGGCATCATGAGGCAGTGAAGCAGAAGACTGCCTGAAACTGCTGGAGAGCAGAAAGCTTGATGCACTCCCGCTAGAAGGAGAAGCCAGGAGAAGCTGGAGGGCCAAGTCATGAACAGGATGCTGTAGTTCCTCAATGGAAGAGGGGCTGCAGAGGAGAACCCGATAGGGTGTAACCACTGAAGGGGTGTAGGCCTGACCCAGCTAATTCTCAGGACCGCCAGCAGGCAGTGGTAAGTAGAGCAACTCGGTCACAGGTGTATTAACAGGAGTATCTTGTGTTAGATGTAGGAGGCAATTGTTCCACTCTACTCAGTACTAGTGGGGTCTCAGCTGTGTGCAGTTCTGGGTGCCACGCTTTAAGAAAGATGTGGACAGTCCAGAGGAGAAACAAATAATTAAAGGTCTAGAGAAGCTGATCTATGAGGAAAGGTTACAAACAAGCCAAGTTTTTTAGCTTTGAGAAAAGAAGACTGAGAAGGGACCTGATAACAGTCTACAATGGTGTTAAGGGCTGCTAAAAAGAGGATGGTGATTAATTATTCTCCATCTCCACTGAAGATAGGACAAGAAGTAATGGGCTTAATCTTCAGCAACTGGAAAATTTAGATTAGGTATTAAGAAAAATGTTCTAACTATAACGATAGTCAAGTTCTGGAATAGGCTTCCAAGGGACGTTGGGGAATCCCCATGGTTGTAGCTTTTTAAAAACAGATTGGACAAACACCTATCAGGGATGGTCTAGATCAGAGGTGCCCACCAGAGCATTTTATAAGGCCCATGGCCTGCTTCAACACAATATACTAACGGCCGATTAGGGAGAGGGTTATGTGGGTTTTTTTTTTTTTCCTGTTTTCTATAATTTACTGGGTTTTGTCCCTGTTTTCTATAATTCTGATGCACGTTTTATGCACTGATTACTTTTTGTTTTTTAAATAGGTTGTTTGTGTGCAGTGTTGTCTATCTAAATACATATGAAACAAGCTGAACTCAAAATATAAATCAGTGCAGGTGACTTTAAATCTTATCAAAATATGTAGAATCTGTTTGGTCCACACAAGGTTGTAGCTCTCCTATGTAATAAGATAGGGCACCACTGGTCTAGGTATATGGGTCCTGCCACAGCACAGGGGGTTAGACTTGATGACTTCTTGAGGTCCCTTCCAGCCCTACATTTCTATGATTCTATGAAACATCAGCTGCATATTAGGACATTAGGATTTGCTGATAAGGCTGTTGCACATCTAGAAAAGAATTTGTCAATATAATGCTGACCAGGACGGTAGGCTTATACCCTACTCTTCACAGACATGTGCCATAGCATCTCTAACTTACACCTGAATAGCAAGCAGGAACGAGTAGAAGAGATGTCGTCATGACAGCTCCTCCAAATGAAGGTGCTGCCAGCAATCTAGTGCCTCTCCCATTATATGTCTCTGCTGTGTTGGCATTTGAGTGAGACTAAGTTCTGGAGCACGATTTGAGTGTATTACCCCAAAAATGAGTGCATTGTCAACTGATCAATACCATCTTTTAGATAGGTGCTATTGTAACCTCCTGGTGAATATAAGAAGGCTACTCGTCCTGATCCACAAAGGATACGAGACTGTTACAACCTCACCTAGAGAGGCTTGGCTCTTTAGCTCAAAAGCATGAGTGTCGATCACCTATTTCAAGAGGTCCCTGGAATCAAGATAGCAGCTATTGCACTGCTTTAATATGGACCATCTTCCCTCAGCAAATAAGGCTACAATTATTGCACAGGCAAAAAAGCCAGAAGCTCAAATATGTTACACCTGTGCAGCAAACCCTTTAATGTTTAACTAGTGGAGTGGGGTAGAATTTGGCTGAATGTAGCACTTCCAGGCACTAAACTGCAACTCAGGATAGCGCTGACTGGATGATATGAAGTTGTTGTTCAAGGATTTCTTTGGAAGAGGTTCTAGGCTGGTGACAAAGTATGCTGATTCTCCCTGGCTGATTTGTGCAATGACTGCAGGTAATACAGTTATCAGGAGAATCCCTGACCATCTTTTGAAGTAACATGTGAAATGTTTGCGCTGTGCTAGAGAGGCGAAAACTGGAGATTCACAAGTATGGAACGTACATTATTGGAAACATTGCCTTCATGAAAGCCATCAGACTTCACGAGCTAAGCAGGGGCCTGTCTGGTCTAAAGCTTGTTCCTGTTGGGGTCAGGGGTGGGCCTGACTCAACCTCCTGGATCTGAACAGTTCTGAAGTCGGAGGATGTTTGAATG
The DNA here is from genome assembly GCA_007922155.1 of Mesoclemmys tuberculata. Lineage (NCBI taxonomy): Eukaryota > Metazoa > Chordata > Testudines > Chelidae > Mesoclemmys > Mesoclemmys tuberculata. The sequence goes on from ML677085.1 coordinate 5,706,202, forward strand.
TCGACTCAGATTTTGCAGCTTGGGACTTGTCTCCAGTTAGGACTCCTAACCTGAGACCAGGCCAGAGGAAAATGCAAAGGTACAGAAGTGCAATGGAAATAACCGTAGCTGCTCAATATGCAAATGATTCATTCCACTGATAGAAAAGCTGGTTCTCTCCAGCAAGTTGTTCCTCCTATTTTTAAGATGTGGAGGTGGCTTGAGCTGTGTGCTCATCTGACTCAGACGTCAGCGTAGCTCATCACGCTGCGTGGATTCACTTGTGGGGGAGTCAGTGAGACGCCAGGTGCTCCCAGGGTAAAAAAGGAAATGGGACAATACTGAGCACTGAACTGTCAAAGAACACTTCGGAAAGTCCATACGAGGCAAAGGGAAACCGTTCTGGGTGCCAGTTACAGACTGGAAATAAGGCATGAATTTTTCAAGGTGAGAGTAATTAATCATTGTAACAACTTATCAATGGTTGTGGTGGATTCTCCATCACTGACCATTTTAAAATCATGATTGAATGCTTTCTTAAAAATATGCTCTAGGAATTATTTTGGGGCAGTTCTCTGGCCTGTGCTATACACGAGGTCAGACTAGGGGATCACCACGGTCCCTTCTGGCCGTGGAATCTAGGCATCTGGGTATTTTGTGGAATTAATATTTTATATAAACATATTGCATTATAAATATATAGTTTTTGTTTAGAAATACCTTAGGCTCCCGTTGACTTCAATTGGCTCTGGTTCAGGCCCCATATAATTACCTGGATCCAGTCTTGAGCTGAGTTTGCCTGGTTTTTTGAAGTCTAACATTAAGCAACCCTGTGTCTCTCAGAGAACTCATGGGTTGTCTCCTTGCAATGTGGATTCCTTTCCATAGCTGTGAAGCCCCAGTAAAATGTGGAGTTCTTGAAGACTTTGTGGCACAAGGAGTTTAGTACTTTGACTTGTATCTACCATAACTATTCAGCCATTGCAAGCTATCTTCCATGTATTTAGCTACTAATTAAACAGGAGGTGTATAGCATTTGTGCCTTGCAAAAGCTCTGTACGCTGTTTTGCTTGAGTTCATGTTAAAACATCTGGCCCAGACTCACTTGGTAGATTTGTGATCCTGGTCCAACTCTTGGATTTATAACTAAGCCTAAAACCACATTAGCCTGAATTATGGGCTTGTGCCCCGTCTGATCCTTTCCTAACCCCTCACTCTAATACATGGGCTGGAACCCTTGACCCAAAGGACCTATATTGTACAAAAGGGTCCCATAGCATGCAGCCCTACTGCTTCATCTGAAAAATAAATGTGACATGTATCCCTTATTTTTAGTTGAGCAGAGACTCAATCCATTTTTGAGCCATAGTCCATCCTGCTCTGCATAGCCTGGGTGTCCATTGTTCTATGTCTAATTAACAAGAGTGTGTGGGGGCGGGTTTTCGGAACACTCTCCCCTCTAACCAAATGCCTTTTTCCCCTAGTTTTAGTGCAATCCTGGTCTCTCATGGCAGCTTTGATTTAAACATCTGGTGTTGAGCACTATGGGGAATCTATGGCTCCCTTCCAGCTTAATTGTGTATGTCTTAAATGTCCTTATGGTAAGAGTTTAAACCCAAAGTAATATCCAAAACCCAAATTTATTACTAGAGAATTACTTGGCTCTGATATTTTGGTCGTCCTGAGCCTTTTAATTGAAACGCTTATCAGTATTGTAGCTCACTTTCTTGATAACTCCGTGATTGTTCTCGGCGCTGCTATGCTCCCCCAGACCCACACTTGCAGCCCTCAGTCTAGTCAGCCCAGCATGGGAGATGTCTGAGACCTGAAGATTTAGTAGTCACACTGCTCCAAGTGTTCAAGTCTGGCACAAACATTGCCTGTTTCTCAATTTGCCTTCAGTGTCCTTGCACAGTGGTTTGTATCTCCTTGATGGAGTAGCCAAGGTGGTATTTTACATGCTGTAATTGCTTGCTTTAGCTAAAGGGGGTGGAGGGGGAGAAAGTGTTGGACTCCAGCCTATGTAAACCACCTGTAATAAGCAGCTGTAAGATAAGTTGGAAGGGTGGGCTATTCGGTAGGGTGATGACTTGGGAGAGCTGGATTTGATCCCTAGCTCTGACACATGCTTTCTACACTTGGATCCTAGGGTGATCTAGGTATGTACATAGGAATGGATGAACATGGTTTTGAACTGACTGGTTCTCCACTGGTGAGCTGGCATCTGGGAATTGCCTGTACTGGATCAGACCCAGTGGCCCATTCTCACTGGTATTTATCGCTCACATGGAGCCAATACCAGATGCTTCAGAGAGAGTTTCAAGAAACCCCCTAATGGAATGATCTCTCTGCAGGGGAATCTTATTCTTTGCCCATCAGCTAATGGCCAGTTAGGCCCTGAAAAATAATGTGTCCTTATTCCTTAGACAGTTTTTGCCCTATGCTTAAAAGTCTGTAGTAAGAAGCACGTCTGTGGAGGAGTTCAGTTAAAGAGCTAAATCAACATGAGGAAGCTGGAGTAATTATTTCCTGTAGTCCACGGCCTGTTTGCCCGGCTGCCTTCAAATGCCAGCTGCAATCATTTAGCACCAAACCAACCCCCTGAAAAACACTCAGCTATACTTTCCTGAGCTCCTCTGCCTGATACACACACACACACACACACTCACACTGTGTGTGTGTGTTGTTCTGCTTGGCTTTCATTTCCTCTTCTGAAGGGGATTAGGGCATTTAAGCACATGAATCACTGCCGAGCCACTAATGCCACCAGCCCCTCTCGGCAATGGATATAAAGGAACTGATGATAATACCGGCTTAACATAAATTCAGCCAGCACAACACCAAGAGAAGTTCACCAGTGTCTCAGGCATGCCACTGTCCCTGGGCAGGAGGTTTTCATTTGGCTGTTAACCATGAAGCAGGCTGCTGAGAAGTGGGAGGTAGGAGGGGAGTGAGAGAGAACATTCTTCCTCAGCTAAACTAGGGGTCTCCCACAAATACATGCCACTTTGGCATCTAGCGGAGCTGAGTTCTGCTGGTAACCTTCCACTTGCCTCTCTTCTCCATGGGGAGCCCTATGTATCTCAGCTCTCCTTCAGTTTTGGAGACTGCAGTATCTGCTACAGTAGTGGTCAGCATGTGGGGCTGTCACTGGGGAAGCGATTCGTAAATGTTTTCCTTGTTGGTTTACTCTGATCCTCTGTTGAAACAGATTTGCTCAGTCACTATTTGCTGGGCATGCTGTCCCCCAAGCCAGTGTACAATGCTCCCGGCACCTCCTTCAGCAGGCCTGAGAATATCAGCTCTAAGGATTCGGGAGCACATCTGAGGCTGGGCCTGGCTGTGGTGAGCTGAATGGAATATCTAGCTGCCCACTGCCATTTGTCAGAGAAGTTTCTGCCCAGTGCTGTGGCTGCTGCTGTTCTCCCTTGTGGAGACTGACCGCAGCTCTGGGACACAGCAGCTTGCTAATCTTTTTTTCAGAATCTCAGGTAAAGAATGAACAATCAGGTCACACTCCCACTGGCTTGGCCAAGGCAAGAAATGCAGGATGGGGTCCCAAGGGCCAAAAACTAAAGCCCAATGAATTCAATAAAAAGACTCCTGTGGACTTCAATAGGCTTTAGATCAAGCCATCAGTGAAGCAGACACTGTCCCCAGCTGGGGATGGGTATTTTGGGGTATTTTTTTCCATTTAAAATAACAGGAGTAAATGGGACAGAATGCTATGAAAGCTACAAAGGAAGGACATGCTACCTATTTTTGGCTTGTGATGCATCTTTGATCGGTAGTGCAGTAGCAGAGCCTACAACTTCTGTCCTGGAGCTGTCTTGCATTTTAAATCCTGTTGGGAAAAAGTTAACAGCAGAGAGCAAATTATCTGCAATTTGCTGTACTTTTTCTATAGTGCTCGTCTGCTAATGACTGAATAATGTGTCCAAAGTATAACTTGCCTGCTTGTTCTTGAAGAGCTATATCTCACTGTAAGATATACATTTAATAACAAGCTACACTAGACAGTCGGGGCCGGTTTCTGTACGTTTTAGTAGACATCAAATGAAGTAAAGAAGACGGGGGGGGAGGGGAATCTGTAGCATTGCAGTAGGGGCTAGATTTTGCTTTATTAGGATTACAGAAGTAGCTAGGGCCCCCAACTGCAATTAAGGGGGGAGAATGGGTTTGTGCAGGTAATTGGTGAGGGTTCCTGCCCCAAAGAGCTTGCAGTCTAAATTGCCGTGACTGCCAAAGGCTGGGAATCAGTGGGAGAGATGTAAAACACAAGCAGTGAACAATGTGGTGGTTTGCAAACATATTGGATGTTCCAATATTGTGGGGCAATTCTGGTGCATTGTAATAATCCCTAATGGAAACACATGAATCTGTTGGAACAACGCAAACACCAACTCTGGTATACAAAGGCAGGACTGAACTTCCTGTCCTCCCATTCCACCTCCCTGGGTCAGATCAACAACCTAACAAAGAAGATAACTTAACATTAAGATAATGTTATATCACCATCTATTGGTGGAGGTGCTGTTTACACTAATCATAACATCTCAACCCTGGCAGTTTCAGCAGCTGTAAATGGTGCATTACTGGCTGACTGAGAGTGCTCACTGGTCTTCCTTTTGACTTAGAAAAATAACTAGAATCACATAATAGAATATTAGAGTTGGAAGGGACCTCAGGAGGTATCTAGTCCAACCCCCTGCTCAAAGCAGGACTATCCTCAGCTAAATCATCCCGGTGAGGGTTTTGTCAAGCGTCAGCTTAAAAACCTCTAAAGATGGAGGTGCCACCACCTCCCTAGGTAACGCATTCCAATGCTTCACCACTCTCCTAGGGAAAAACTTTTTCCTAATGTTCAACCTAGACCTCCCCTGCTGCAACTTGAGACCGTTGCTCCTTGTTCTGTTATCTGCCACCACTGAAAACAGCCTAACTCCATCCTCCCCTGGAACCACCTTTCAGGTAGTTAAAGGCTGCTATCAAATCCCCCCTCATTCTTCTCTTCTGCAGACTAAACAGGCCTAGTTCTTTCAGCTTCTCATAAGTCTTGTGCTCCAGCCCCCTAATCATTTTTGTTGCCCTCTGCTGGACTCTCTCCAACTTGTCCACATCCTTTTTGTACACTAACTGCACATTTTATTTAACTCTTCACTAAAAGTGATGGGAGTTCATATTAATATATTTTAATTTTTGCAGGTCTATCTCCAAAATGCTTTAGAGAGATTGTACAAATCATATAAAAATACTGAAATATAGCAAATAATTCAAAACAATGCACACCAGGAATACATATAGCCTGGTGGTATAAACTAGAGAGAGGACCAGTAGAATTTGAACTGGGATCTAAATGTTTCCAAAAGTCAGGTCCAGGATTTTAGCTATGGTCTGTATAAATCACGACTGTGGTGTGGATGGCACTGTACAAGACAAACCAATTAAAGCCTGTGATCATAAGGCCAATAACAGTGACAGAGATGATGGGAAGGAAATCTGTCTTAAAATGGGGTCTGAAAAGCAGTGAGGAGCTGAAGGGCTGGAGAAAGGAAATCAGTTCTCAATGGGATGAAATGCTTAGGAGTATCTTGTATCAGTAATGACATGATTTTTAAAAACATGATTTTGGGAAATTATACCCCAGTCAGCATAGCTTTGGTACCTGGAAAGATACTGGAACAAATTTTCAAGCTATCAATTTGTAAGCACAATAGGGTTATAAGAAATAGCCAACATGGACTTGTCAAGAACAAATTATGCCAAACCAACCTATTTTTCTTCTTCAACAGGGTTCCTGGCATAGTCAATAGGAGAGAAGCTGTAGTCATGATACATTATGATTTTTAGTAAAGCATTTTTGACATGACATTCTCATAAGCAAACTAGGGAATTGGGGTCTAGATTAAATTACTATAAGGTGGGTGAAAAAGTGGTTGAAAGAGTATATTCAAATAGCAGTTATTAATGGTTCACTGTCAAACTGGGAGAACATACCAAGTGTGGTCACAGAGGGATCTGTCCTGAGTCTGCTAATCAATATTTTCATTAATGACGAATAGGATAATGGAGTGAGAGCATGCTTATAAAATTTGGACATGCCATCAAGCTGGGAAGGTTTGCAAGCACTTTAGAAGATAGGATTAGAATTCCAAATGACTTTGACAAATTCGAAAGCTGAAATCAACAAGATGAAATTTACTAAAAGTAATTGGAAAGTACTACACTTAAGGAAAAAATCAAACGCACAACTACAAAATGGGGAATGTCTGACTAGTAGGTAGCATTGCTGAAAAGGATGTGGGCATTATAGTGGATCACAAATTGAATACGCGTCAACACTGTGATTCAGTTTCTAAAAAGGTTAATATTCCAGGGTGTATTAACCTAAGTGTCCTATATAAGATATAGGATTTAACCGTTGTGCTCTCCACGGCACTGGTGAGGCCTCAGCTTGAGTATTGTGTCCACTTCTGCACACTACCCTTTAAGAAAGATGTGGACAAATTGGAAACCGCCCTAGAGGAGAGCAAAAAAAATAATGAAAGGTTTAGAAACCTGATCCATGAGGAAAGGTTAAAAAAACGGGCATGTTTAGGCTTGAGGAAAGACTAAGGGGGGACTGGCTAATAGTCCTCAAATATGATAAGGGCTGTTCTTGTCCTACCTCCCACGGACATGAAGAAGTAGTAGGCTTAATCTGCAACAAGGGCGATTTAGGTTAAATATTAAGAAAAATGTTTTAATTATAAAGGATAGTTAAATTCTGGATTAGGCTTCCCAGGGAGGCTGTGGAATCCCAGTCATTGTAGGTTTTTTTAAAAAAGGTTGGACAAACCCCTTTCAGGGATTGTGTAGGCATAATTGCTCCTGGCACAGCATGGGGGGTGGGAGGGGAGGGCGGCTAGACTTGATGATCTTTTAAGGTCCCTCCCAGCCCTACATTTCTGATGCTATGACCGAGGAGAAAAATCCGAGAACAGCGTAGTGTTTTAGATGAGAGTAAAAGGAGAAGGCTATAAAGAGATCAAATCTGAGACTGGCCATGCCCAAGATAGAACATTAGATTTGGGTCCAAATTTGATGTGATATCTATCTCACTGCAGAAATAGAATGCCCTGTATCTTCCATTAGTGGAGTTCATATTTCATGTTGTCTTGTTTAAATGGTCATTGCACCTGCTCACCACAAGAGATATAAATGGCTCAGGAGGCTGGAATATACAGCTAGGCCATGGGTTCAAATCTGGCCCCATTTTGAAGCAACTCAAACAATTACTCATTAGGTTGCCATTCAGTGGCCTGAGTGTCAACTCAGTGTTAACAATTGGCATTAGCTGACACCCTCAATGACAGCCGTGACAAAGGAGGATAAAAAAGGAGATGTGTAAAGAGCTCCCTTCCATCCTTTCAGACCCCAAGGCTGTGGAGAGACAAGTGGAAGGCCATGTGGGAGGATACTGAACTTGACTCAATGTCCGCTTGTCAGTTTGGTACTTTTTGCTAGGACTAAATTTACATAATAAAGCATCCTGGTGAGAGATTCTCTTCTGAGTTAATTTCTGGGATATCTTCCCCCAACCCTCATTGGCAATTAGTCAGCATCTGCAAGGCTACCGTTGGCAACAGGCAATTTGCTCAAGGGATGAAAGGAGGACAAGCATTCATAAAGTTTCCTCCCCTCTCTCATGCTCTGGGGGTGCCTTGCCAGCTGTTTGCTTAATGACTTGCAGAACCCTCAATTTCTGACTTCACACCCGGGGACAACTCTCCACTCGGGGGCTCAGAGCGGCCAGCTATTCTTCACACGTGAAACTAGCTAGACTGCTGTGGATCAAATATATATATATATTTTAATTTCAAGAAAGCATATAGTGGGTCAAAATGTTGTATACACATCTGCAGGACACACAGTACCGGGAGGTTGCTTTTCCCATTGAGCAGGAAGGGCCAGATGTTGAAAACCAGCCTCCCTCTTTGGCAATGTAATTTCCTGTGAGGTCACCTGGTCCAGTGAACAGTGCACTGGCCTGGGACGTGGGAGCGCTGGTCTCTGACTGCCGTGTCATCTGCAGACAGTCCCTTCACCTTGTGGGACCTCTGTTTCCCCTTCAGCCCTGAGGGCGTGTCTGTGTTCATGCAGACCCTAGCACATTGGGCCACAAGCTGCTGCCATAATACAAATGCATGATAATGAACTGTGGGTCCAAATGTTGGTATGGGTTTACTGAATGGCCTTGCCTGAAAGCTGTAGGTGCTGGTATGGCAGTTCTGTACAGCAGGTTGGAGGGAGGGAATCCTCAGTGTATTTGACTTGCCTTATTAATCAAATAATCCTGGAGCAAAAGGAATGTGGCTCACCCATAATAAAACAAAGAGCAGCAGTGACAGAAGCAGAGCGGCTCTGTGCTAACTTATGGACAGTGTATGTTGACCTATTTATAGGGATATTTACTGCCTAAATATTTTTTTAGTTTAATAGAGGACTGTTAAGGGGAAAACAAGCGGGAAGAGAAGCGTGGCTCAAGAAAAGCCACTTCTCAGCAAACACCTGAGACAGTTCTAGGAGCAGAAATGGCCTGCGAACCTGAAGATCAAAAGGACTATAGAGGTTTTAAAAGGGTCTCCCTCTTAAGAGGTGTGAGCTGTGCAGTGGTCCAGACTGACACATGGGGACCCCACTGGAGTATCTGAAGAAGCTAGACTTGCCTGGGTCACAATTGCAAGATGGTGAGGCTTGAGGTCAGAGACATGCATGCAGACTGTTCTTAAAATCTCTCTCCTCTCAATACGTTGTTCCTTGGCTGAGACAAGAAGCAGACATGTCACAACAATGCCATGCCAAGGGGCTTCCCTTTGTAGTGCATGGCTGCGGCTGGAGTTCATTCATAACCACAGGTTTCTTGTCTCTCCAATGGCTGCATCAGCCTCCTCCCTGTGCCCCCATTATATAAACACAGCAGCCTTCTCCATTGTTAAATCAACGCCCACTCCCTCATTAACCTGCAATGCTCAGGAACTGTGCAGTTCTATTTTATTAAAGCTTTTTTCAAGCATTCTTCCCTGTACAAAGGGGGCATCTATCTGCCGATGGGTTTCGTCTGTGTTTAGATCATTGTTGTGCTGGGGCGGGTTGTTGCTACCCTTCTGTTTTAATAGGGAAAACGCTAGCACAACATAACAAAGCCGGAGGATTCCCGAAGTCCCCGTTGATTCAGCAAGTGCAGGCCAGTGTGTGAAAGAGATGACAGAAACACAGCAAGTTCCTCCCCCTCCCTCACCCTTTTATTCAAGGAATAGGGGTTGGTTTATGAACGAAAAGCCGAGGCTCATTCACAGACCGAGTGAATAACTGATAAACCACACAATGGCAAGCGGCTTGCAAGCTGCAGAAGTGCCTAAAATGTGGCAATCCCCAAAGGAGGGTTTAATTCCCAATGACTCATGGGTATGTGACAGATGGAAAGAGAACTATTAAATTATGAAGGAATTAGAGAGCTTTGAACTTCTGGTTTTGAAAAGTGCAGGTTCTGTCACTGAAAACAAGAGGGGGGATCTTCTTTTGAAGGAGCTACTCTGTGAATTGTGGTTTATAAGGCTAAGGCCCTGATTCAGCAAAGCACTTAACTGCATGCTTGCTTGATTTTAGCCACAGGAGAAACTTAACCGTTGTTCAGCAAAGCACTTATGCACCTGCTTAAATTTAAGCACATGGTCAAGTCCCATTGATTTCATCCGATTCAAGTTAAGCATATACTTCAATGTTCTGCTGGAAGTGGGCCAGAGTGGAATGCTTTGCTTTGCAATGGTATAATTGAGCCTATGCTCCCAAGGTTATATCCAAGAAAGAGTCAAATGTATTTATGGTCCAATCACTTCTAACTTTTTTCAGCAGCCCCAAGTGTTCAAAATTCATGCATAAGACCCTAAAAATGTCGAGATCTTAAATTTTGGGTTCGCTGTTTGCCCTCTAATGTTTGAGCCTTTATGTTTAATGTTTTCAAGCTTTAATCAACATCTATGAGGGCTAGGGATTTTACTTTTAAAATACAACCTGAGAGTCCCACATAATCACCTGACTCCAGGAGCAGGGACTTTAAGAAAAACACAAGACAGGTAATAAAAGCATAGGCATTAGTAAAGCTGTGCTTGTACAGCTTGGCTCTGCATGTCTCAGGGCTCTTTGGTGCTGATGGCTGATTGCTTAGGTTGCATGTATACATGTGGGAGCAAGTAGTGGATTGTAATAGGGTGGCCTGCCCCTTTATTCCTCAGGAGGCCTGAGGGTGGCTCAGTCCTATTCAATTAGCCCCACCTGTGCTGTAATTAACTGCATCTCAGCCTGAGGGAGCAGAATGTTAGGAGGGTGATCACTTGAGCCTCATGATAAAAAGCTTTAAGATAGCATCCTCAGAAGGAAGCTGGTATAGGAGTCAACCACATGCAGCAGCTTAGGCTCCTGGGGGAAGTCCTGAGATAGGGCCTGTAAGAAATAGGGAGGCCACGGGAAGAAGCTGCTAGAGTCCCTAGGAAGGGGAGGCAGTGGGAAACCTGCCAGGCCCAAGAGGGGCAGAAGCATGATTTGGTGGTGTGGTTTGTTTGTCTGTTTAATTGGACTTCTGCTACCTTGAAAGGGGGCTGACTTTGTGTGGCCTGGCCAGGGGACCAAGTCAACTAGAAGAGTACTGCGCCAGAGCCATATCCCCCAGCAAAAGGGGGCACTGAGGTGAGGACTCTCTGCCATGCCGCACTCTAACACTTGGGTTGCTCTGGTGGTGAGGAGCTGCTTAATGGAGGTAGGTTTATGGCCTTATTCTGTATTTCTAAATTGTGTGTTTGTTTTGTCCTTAATAACCTTCTCACTGTTAAGATGGTTGTTGTTGATCACTCAGTTTAAAAAGTTGCTTGCTTTTCTTCTGCTTCTGACCTAGCTGCTGCTATCGCCAGTGTGTTGGTTTCTAACATGAAGTCCCAGCCTCCTACTTTTCGGTCAGCCTGATCCGACTTTGTTCTGTTCACTCAGTTGTTGTCAGGGACATGACAATTGCATCTCTGGGGATGCTATAGCTAGCTTGCTGGTAAGGTGACATTTCCCCCTGAACTGGTTTCTTCCATCATCAGATTCCAGTTCCTCAACCTCACTTGCCAGGCCAGACACAATCCTGCCCCTACAACATCTCTGGACTCATTCCATTGACTCCCTTTCATTCTGTCCCCACTCTTGATTTGCTAGTCTCTGGGCCAGACTCCTAGACTGTAGAAACCACTGTGGCATCTCTGAAGTCACTAATGCTGAACTGATTTACACCAGTGGGGAAATCAGGTTCTTTAGGGTGTGTGTTTTGTTTTGTTTTTTTTGGCCCCATATGTTTCTTCATGCATTGAGTTCCCACAACTGGAACACACTCCCTGTGTTCAACTGCCAGCTCCCTCCCTTAATCCTATTTCCTCTAGCAATCCCCCTCCTTTCTGATCAGTGATCTTCTGATCTGCATTGTTGCTAACTCTTGTGATTTTTTTTTGATGTGCAATCCTGCAATATCTAGTGCCTTTTATTTAAAAAAAAAAAAAAAAAAAAAAAAGCTTCAGCTCCTAGAGTCAGGTGACTAGGTGAGAATCTCTGGTTTTGATTTAAAAAATGTGTCTAACTCTCATGCTTCTAGAGAAGCTTGAGAATGTGGCCTGTGCATGTTGTAATGGTGCACAGACTCCAAAAGGCAAGTAAACCACAACTTTTCTTACATGTCATCATGGTTTTGGGGGGCCTGGAGGAAATTTCAGCCCCAGCTATTGGATAGGAGATTGCCAATACTGGGTTTAGCTTATATCCTAAGCTTCCTTATGCAGTGCAAGAGTCTAGGTTTGTCAAGAGCCATGTAAACTAGCAGTGCTATAGAAATATGTTTACAGGATCACTGATCCATGTAGGGGAATAGTTACAGATCAGCTGTAGTTACAAACTAAAATACCCTCAATCTGCAGTGATGGCACAAGGAATATCGCATGACCCTTCTGTGGTCTTTTTAGCAAAAGACTGTGGTGATGTTACTGCAAATGTGGTCATGATTCTAAAAGGGCATTTCAGGCAGATGAACAGGAAGAGAGGAAAGATTTTTGACATCAGGTCATTCAGTATGCAACCTCAGGGCTTGAATAATGCCCTTCCATTACATGAAAACAGTATTTAACTTGTTTTTTCTCTGAATTCTTTAAATTCCTTGGCCAGTCCCATGGGCATTTAATCATAATAACTAAGGGCTGCTGTTCAAACCATAGCATGAAGTCTGCAGATGTGTAGCAGAGGAGTAATTATTTTGGCAGAGTGTCATGGATCTGACTAACTTCACTGTTTTTGTTATCTGTATGGTGCTAATAAAATACATAGCCTGCTTACTGCTGATTCTGGCCAATCTGCCCCCTACCGAGGATCAGAAACTAACACTTCCAGTAGCTGGCCATGAATCCAGAGTTTTAAGGGGAGAAGATGCCATTAGCGGAAGTTCAAGAAATATTGCGCTGTGGTTTGGTTGTGCGGGCGAACACCCTGGCATACAGACACCAACTAGAACTGGTCAGGAACTTTCTGACTGGCATTTTCTCTCTCCTCAAAAAGAGCGCTCTGCAGGAAAGAAGTAGTTCTGAGAAATTTCTTGTTTTAAAATCCAGTGTCTCACTTTGACATTTTACTAAAGGAAAAAGTTCTAATTTTTGGTTCAAAATTATCTTGTTTTGAAATTTAACCTAATTTAAGGCTTTTAAAATGTTTTTTAAAGTTTGGAATTGAAACAATGGTTTGATCACCCAATCCAAATGTTCTTGGATTTTTTTTTTCCATTCATAAAAATATTTGAGACATTGACTTTTTTGTCCTGATTTGGTAAAGGAACTCTTTTTATTAAATCTGATTTGCCCAGTCAGATGGGAAGTTTGTTTTTCATCCTGTAACACAAACCAGCCTGATCATGTGTCTTTATTCCTGAGATCCTTTTCCCCATGTGTGTCTACTATCTCAGGGCCTGACCCACTAAACACTTGCCATTGGATAAAGTGATTGGCTGATGCCATGCCAATGAGGTAGAAGGGGGATCAAGGATTTGGGCTCTAACTAATAAAATATTAGCTAAATCAGTATTCCCATCTGATATTCCTGGCACAGATCCTCTCCTTAAAAACCCATCTAGAGTCCCCTGGCAGCAGTCTTTTGCCATCTACAAGCTAGAAGACAAACCTGCCCAGAAGCCAAATTCCTCACTCTTAGAGTTGGAAGGGACCTCAGGAGGTCATCTAGTCCAACCCCCTGCTCAAAGCAAGACTTGTAGAGGGTTTCTCAGGATTTTGCATGCATTTGGGACTTGTGGCTGCCATCCCTTCATTGACTGCATCGTGAGTACCTGCAGTACTACAACAACTATCTTTTTCTTCTACATTTTTGCAACCTTTACCTCCTACTTCAGGAGCCCTTGGAGGATCAACGAGCCCTTGAGTGAAACTCCTTGGAGAAGATGCAAAGCCACCCACTTGCACCCCAAATCAGGACTAGCTCTCCACAAATCTGGCTAGCAAGCTATAATTTTTGAAGGAGTAAGATGCAACAGCCACTCAGGGCTTGTCTAGCTGGCAAGTTTGTGCAGGGTAAGCCAGGTTATAGACCTACAACAGACGAGCCTGCTGCATAGTAACTCGCCATGTGGCCCTGGCTTCCATGCACTTATGGTTCCCTAATGCGCATTTGTGTGTGGCGGCTGGATATACCCCGCTAATAAGTCTACAGCACACTGTGTGTGCACTGATGGTCCAGCTTGCCCCTCACTAACTCTCTGTCTAGCCAGGCCCTCAGAAAGATGCAGGGCCTGTTATGCGTCTCAGGGGAATTGCACTGCACAGCTTTAGGTTGCCTCAAAATCAGACACTAAGGGAGAGCCATAAGGCTGAGCTGTCCTTGGCCTTTGTGCCCAGGCAAGGCTGTAAAGGGTGGAAGGATGTCTTGCAGCCATAGACAGTCCTTGGGACTAGGCCTGCAGGGGTAAGTAAATGCCGTATTCCTGCAACTGCACAGGAATGGAGCAGGCAGCCGATGTGCTGGCCAGTGTACTTGAGCAAAGCCAGGGTAGGGCAGTCTGGTACAATCTCAGTGACAGTTACCATTCACACACAGGCCTCCAAGAGCTAGGGGCAATGAGGAGGAGACTGTGGGTCTGTCCAAGGCACAATCCTTCTGAGGGTGGTGGAGCTGCATGTCACCTCAAATAGAGGGACTGCAGCTTGATATGTAAATGGCCTTTTTGAAAACAACTCCAGAAAAAAAATAATTTTTTTTTTGCATAACTTTTTTGCTACCTCTTTTATCAACCCAGTTATAAAAGGAGAGCTCAAGACAACATAGGTTTCAGTTAGTGAAATGTTTCCATAACATTTTCAATACACATTTCACAACCAACCTTCAAAAATGAAAAATGGGCCTTTATTGGCCTTGACAAACTGGAAACAACTCTGGAAATTTCAATTCCCTTCACATCCATTTTTTTGACCTGCTCTGCAATCTAGCACATAGTGAAATGTATAGACAGAATGAGACTGAAGTTGAGTTGTTTTTTATAAAATGACTATTCTCCCCATATGCATTATCTGGACTGGATACAAATTCTTCTGGCCTGGGCTGGAAAATGTATTACCAGAAACAGGAAAGTACAAAATTTCCTACTGAGGAATGGTAGGGGAAAAAATGATGCATTACTATAAAATGGAAGGGAAGGACTGTGCCAGGAGACACAATGACAGACAGCATTTTGTGTTCAGAATTAGTGTGTGGAGGAGGAGCTGGGCCAAAACATACCTAGACATTGTTGTGGTGATAGAATTGACAGACTGCTGTGATCAGCTGCATTTGTAATCTTGAAAAAACCCCAAAACTATTTATTAAAAGGGAAATATATTAACACACCTTCCCTCCTAGCCTTTGTTGGTCTTTAGATTGTAAATTCTTTCAGGCAGTTACTATCTCTCTCAGTATACCCAGTGTTTAACACAATGGGGCCCTGATCTTGACTTCATGCTAAAGATTCTACTATAATACAAATAACATTTCAAATTGTAAAAATGGAACTACACTCAAAGATTTAAAAACCTTTTCATATATAACTGATTTTATAACTGTGGGATTTGTTTGGTTGTCTATAGTCTTAGAATTAGCAATAGCGTATAAAAATGTAATTGAACAGCTGAACTCTAATGTTCAGTGGAAGTTGGCATTTTGGAAGATGGAATGAAACTGAAGTTGCTGAAAAAACTCCTGTAAATGTCCGTGGGAGTTGGATCAGGTTTTACGTGTTGAGTTAGGCCTTGATTACGCAAGGCACTTGAACATGAACTTTGGCGAATTGTGTCCATAGACTCTAGTAAGCACCATGGGCCT
The DNA here is from genome assembly GCA_007922155.1 of Mesoclemmys tuberculata. Taxonomy (NCBI): domain Eukaryota; kingdom Metazoa; phylum Chordata; order Testudines; family Chelidae; genus Mesoclemmys; species Mesoclemmys tuberculata. The sequence goes on from ML677085.1 coordinate 5,721,592, forward strand.
GATCTAAAGCCGATGGGAGTCATGACACCGACTGAAGTGGGTTTTTGGAGCAGGCCAAATCACGCTTTCACTGGTACATTTTGCTGTCTCTAATGGGAGTTCCATGCATACAAAGTTTGGGAGCATGTCCCCTGTGGAGTTTTCTGTCACATAGTATGCACACATTAGATCTGGACACTGTTTTGTCTACTCTAACAAAATATTATACACACACAAGTATGGGCTTGTGAGCTGTTGAATTTTTGAGACTCTCTTCCTGTTAGATGGCAACTGTTGTAAAGCAGTGCTAGCCTCTCTTCCTAAATCCAGACCTCTGCAGCCTAAGTGAGACAGCTGTGACTGTTTGTTTTTGTTTGGGATGACTGTTTTGATGGGGAAATGTCATAGGCGCAATGACTGAGTCAGAGGTACTCAGAAGGAGCACGGAGCCATGCCTGCAGATCTCTGGGGGAGAGGGGTGACTCTAACTGAGAGGGATGAGAAATAATCAAGAGCTTCAGCTCATGGAGCGAGATGATCAGACTTGAGCTCCAGTCCTTCATGAAGGTCCATGTGAGTGGGTCCTTATGCCTGAGTTAAGTCATTGGGTCTCCATTCAAGCATAAGGCTTTAATATTATGTTTCAGACTTAGGCAAAAGTAGTGCCTGCCCCAACTTCAAGCCTACTTGAACACAGTGGGTTAGAAAGCTTCACTGGCACTAGACTGTTGTTGGATTTCCATTCTGCTTAGGGAAGATTGTCCCCCTTTCCTGCTATCTCAGTGCCCGGTGGAAAAACATACAAAGAATATGCGCTGGATGGGGACTCCAGGCTTTATGCCCACACAGTGCAGGAAGTGAAAAGACCACCTCTTATATCCCTACAGGGGCCACCCAGACCTTGGGTCCAGGTGCAGAAGAAGGAGGTGGTTGGGTGGACAGTAGGCAGGGAGGGATGAGGAAAAGACTGCTTTGGTTCCATCCCATCCCTGGCCAGTGCAGTTGAGCAGACTTTGGGGGATGGGTATCCTAACTTGCTGCTGATGTAGGCCAGCAACAGGTTAATCTCTATGGGATTAATCTCTAAATGTGGCTCCTCCCCTAGGGATGTGTCTAAACTCAATCTAGCCCTGTGCGGAAAGGGACAGAGGGATCATTCTAATGAAGGCTAAATATTGCCTGCATGTCATGGAGAGAGGGCACCCACTGATACCAGTCTAAGCCTGGGGTGAGAGGATGCATGGCTAATTCAGAAGCTGTAGCGTGGGCTTCTGAGAACTAAAGGAACATGGCTGCCTTTTATTTGTGGATTTTGTTACAGGAAGATTAATTAAAAAACATAGGTTGGCTGACTGGAAGAGAGAGCTTTAGGCTTGTAGGTCAGCTCTTCAATGCCCCTAAAATAGCATCAGAGGTTCCAGCATCCTCTGATTTTTAGGAAGCTTACCTACTTAGCATTCTTTTAGCAGAAACAAAGTGCGCTGCAACCTCAGCCTTGTTAGGCATCTCTCATGCCTATAATTCACAGCAATAAAATGGAGATAATAGCAAGCTTGTGGGAAACTGAAGTAAATTTGGATCAGAAAATGAGGGACCATTGAGAGGTGTGTTGTTTAGGGGAAAGCTTCGTTCTGGAACATGTAGTTCCACTATGTTATATTTACATCTCCTGTCTCTGGATTTGAGATGTCCTGTGCCATCTTAACTGGCTTATATAAATCCCTTTGACCTGCCTGTCCTTTATGGGAGACAGAAACAGGTTCGCTTCTTGCCTTACAATAAGAAGCGGTAAATGAAACAGCCCATGACCATGTCTTAGCCAACGAGTCCTAGTGATGGCAATAGCCTGTGTGTAGCATGGGGAGCAGAACTCGTAAGGACCTGCTGCTTCAGAAGCATTAGCCTCCACCACTGGAACTAAAAGAGAACCTGCCAAGAGTATTGGGACACATGGAGCCTGATTTCCAGAGATGCTGAGCACATGCCATTCCTGTTGGCTTCCACTGGAATTACAGGGGCTTCAAAAAGTCTCTTACACAATGGGATGAAGCTGAGACCTTTGAAACTCTTTTCTGAAGAGAGGGAGAAGGCATGACTCCTCAGCACACCCAATAGCCCAGTGGTCGGGGCCTCCCCTGGGATGTATGGAGGCGCAGGCTTTCCTGATTCAAAGCAGGAATTTGAACCTGGGTTTTCCACATTCCCTGTGAGTGCCCTACCTGCCAAGCTATTGGCCAAACTTGGATGTCTCTCTCTGGTTTTGATCAGAAGTTCCAGCCTGGACCTGAAACTTTCCTGACCAAAAGTTGAATCAAAACTGATACATTTCTGCAAAAAGGCTTGGTTTTGACAAATCATCATTTTCTGATTGAAAACAAATTATTCTGTGAGAAACAGGCCTGCAGCCTGTGAGACTAGCTACAAGGAAATGGATTCAGATACTTGGGTAGGTCTGGTTTTGTTTGTTTTAAATCGCTGATGCTAGGGCACATACCAAACAGCACTCTACACTATAGATTTGGGGTTGAGGGGTAAACCTTTCTTCCATAATGTGTCATCATAGGGGCTTCCTTTGAACTATTTAATCGTTTAGAGCCAGCCTGGAAATGCTTCACTCACATGACCAGTCCCGAAGGGATTTGTTCTCTTTCAAGAGTGTTGGGTGCCTTCCATGTGTGTCAAGTTGGACACCCAAAAAATGGAAACACTGAAAGTCACTAGTCACATTTGGAAAATCTTGGCCATTGTCTCTTAGGGCCCAGATCCCCAGATGGCATAAATTCAAAGATCTACTCCAGTGGTGAATGTGACCTGACGCGACATCAAGTCACATCAGCTTGGAGGGTCTGGCCCTATGTGTTGAATGCGTTACATGGCATAATTGATGCAGAAGCAATGAAATCTGATTTATCATTTTATTCTGTCAACACCCCACTCATGGAATGAAAACACTTTTCAAACTTGTCTTGCATGGAAGGCAGTATTTCCAGGAAACTCAGACTAGCCAAGCAGAGAGGCAGTAAAATGACACCTATAACTACCATTTCCAAGTAAAACCACATTGCATACCCCCAACTAATGTTGGGATGGTGGTCAGGAATGTAATTTTAGGAGGCAATGCACATGGGTGCACTATTTGTGTTCACTTGTGCCATCTAGGCACTACCCCAGATGAGACATGGCTCCTAGCCAGTTTTCTGGTGTTTATTGCCTCACTTTCATCTTTGCTTTCGCATCAGACACGTTCCATAACCATAGATCCAATGGCTAGAGAGTGAGTTTTAGCTGAAATCAGAAAGGTGAGAGGCCATGATGTGACAATCCAGGCCAAGAGAGGGCTGATATGTAATGCTAGCATGCTGTTATCTAGGTGGGGCATGTAGTGTGCCACCCGTTACGGGCTGCCTGGTCTGATCACCATGGAGGAATGAGGTCCATTATCGCAGGTTAGCAGGCTCATCTTGGGAAATGCTCTGCTTAACCTTGCCTTTGCAGTTCCCTGTCCCGCACAGTGCCAGTGACTGCTGGCCTGCGGGGAGGTGTGCTTGCTGCCTGAAACCATTATCACTTCAGAAGATAATTCCTTCTCTCGTGTGAGAAGGAAGAAAAGCAGAAGGACTATTAAGTGATCCTAGGGGCAGGGATGTCTGTATAACCAAGCCTGTCAACGGTGGCTACCCAGTTTTATGTTAGTTTCACGAGGGGAATGGAACGGAAAGCTCCAAAAAAACCCACCTGGTCAATGAATGTGGAATACAAGAGCTCGGGCATGAAAGCTGCCATCACATAGTATTGATTTAGCTACTTGGGACACAGTAGCCATCATGCTTCTCAAGTATTCAGTAGTAATAAGGTAACACCTCGTGACCTCCACCGAGACGCAGGCTTGGTTGTGTAGGGTGGTGTACAAACATACAGCAAGAGACCGTTCCTGCTCCAAAGAACTGAACTCTAAATAGACAAGGCTCAAAGGAACTGGAGGCACGGGAGTGGGGGAGTGCCTTGCCCAAGGACTAGGGATTAGAACCCAGGTCTCCTAATTCTCAGTCCAACGTCCTGTCTATGGGGCTATATACCCCTGTATAGTTCATAAATATATGGTGAAATTCCCCCAGTGGAAAGAGCCCATCGGGGCCTGCAGACCACTTAAGCCCTTACAACAGGATTTTAGTGGCAAACAGACATTGTGCAGTCCATCTGCTGAGGAGGGAATTTCAGCCCATACAGCCTTGGACATTGGAACATGTTTCTTCTCACAAAACAGTAGACAGAGAACTGGAGTTACATCTTTCTCTGTTCATAAACTACCATGGGGCTTCTAACACCCCTGCTCAGCCCCAGAGAGAGGCAGAAAGATCCTTTGTTGCCTTATCTGAAAAACAAGACCTGCCTTCCCTCCTGTCTGAAGATGCTTATTGTCATATTTAAGTGCTCGCGTGGCACTGGACAGTGACACTTGGAGGTCCTGGCCATGTCTTGATGGCCTGTCATGTCCCACAAGAGACACTACAGGTGAATTCAGTAAGCCTGGGTGCTTGGATGCCATCACATACAAACAATTTACAAGGAAGCTGGAATGAAGTTCTGAAGCTGAGGGGGTGTGGGGGGGGGTGAGAGAGATACCAGTGTTTGACTACCCAAGAGAAGAACCATCTTTAAAGAGACCCTGCTAGTGTAAACACTCATGACAAATACTTGGCTGGACTGATCTTTGGAGAAACCCATCTGGCACTTGAGCGCTAGGAATTTTCAGAGCCATTTCCACCTGCCTTTTGCACACTGATTAGAGCATTTCCACTGTAGAACCTAATGACCTCTTTCGCTACCAAACACACTGCAGTTGAAAACACTACATAGGCTTGCCATGTCAGACTCACTGTAAGTCCCAGCCCCAATTGGAATGGATAGATGCCAAGAAAAGATATAATTACATGCCTAGCACCCACTCTAATAATCCTTCTGCCTTTTCAGTTCACTTCAGTTTCTTGGACTAAATGCAAGATAAATGGATTTAGACAGCGGGAAAGGGAGACTGGGTGGGGGAGGGGGGCTCTCAGAGTAGTAATGGGCTATGCAATTTTTAACCCATATGTTGCCAATTCATATGCAGACCCGTGTAGTAGTGAACAAAGAGTTGTGATGTGATATTGGAGCAATTCCCATTATAGACCAGTGTCTACATCTGAGAATACCAAATATGATGGCAGTTTAATTGACCCTTTCTCAGTTTCAGCAGAGAAGCAGAAGAATGAACTAGCCTCTTGACAGGGTCTCTCATAACCAGGATTGAAGTAGATTGGCAGGACCTAAAGTAGGGCAGAATAGAGGAATTATCAACCTAAAATAGTTTTAATTTTGAGTATTAAAATATTGTTAGTTTCCCTGGGATGATTGGACCACTAGAGCTACAGCATTGAATCAATTTAGAGGTAGGCATCTAAAGACATTGGAGGGTCTAGGCCTGCTTTGATGTGCCCTTCACATTTAGGGATATTCTTCCTGCGGTGACTTTTCCCCCCTTCATTTTTAAGCAAATGAGATGTTTGTTCTGCTTCTGCTTAGTACATTTCATGGCAAGTGTCTTACGTTTCCTGCACGTTCGGACAGCAGCATTTTCTTACAGCCTTTGTAGGGTCCTCTTAGTTAGAATGAAACACAGAAGAGCCAGATGGTTTGGCAGAAGTCCAGTTACCTAAGAAACCTAGTACTGGAAACCAGCAAACTGTAATATTTTTCTCTAAAGATCATGTTCCTTCTGCCTTATTTTAATAACCAGTTTCAAGTCAACACCTAGCTGTCTAACCATCTCTTTCCATCAAGATCCGACAGGGATCAATATAATTGATCTCATGGCTTTTTCCTCCCCTTTAAATTATGTTTCTCAACATGACTCCTCCCTCCTACAGATGGATGCTGTATTACATGGTGCTTTTGTTGTGTACATGCTCTTCAGGAGTTTAATTACAGTTGAATTAACTTCTTAAAGGTAAACCAAATGGTTTCCTTACTTAAGCAGTAGAAGTCGGATATGCATGCTTGGGAAATACCTCAGACATGAGGCAGTATAGCTGCTTATGGCATATTTATTTGTAGTGTAGTTGCACCTAGGGTATGTCTACATAGCAAAAAGCCCTAGCAGCAAGTCTCAGAGCCTGGGTCTACAGACTTGTGCTTGTGCTGAGGCACTAAAAATAGCTGTGTAGATATCCTGGCTTGGCTCTGAAGCCTGGGGTGGGTTTCATAGCCCAAGACAGACATGTCTGTTTTAGCACATTTGCGTGAGCCGGAGTCTGTAAACCCAGGCTGTGGGGCTTGCTGTTGTAGGTGTTTTTGTTGTGAAGACTTGTCTCACACAAGCTCAGGATCCTAGTTTAATAGGTGCTGTGTATATATAGTGAAAGACAGAGCCTGCCCCTAAATAAACAAGGAGGACACAGTAGGAGAAAGGAAGGGGAAACTGAGGCACAGAGAAGTGTGGGATGTGAGTTCCCAGCATGCATTTTTAGGGCAACAAGGCTTTCCAAAGCGTGCAGCCTCCCACCAGCTTTCGTTGGTATGTGTGCTTCGGCTTTAAAAAGCTGCTCAGCATCACCTGGGCTGAGCTGTCTTGAAATCCAGCAACTTTTTTGGTGTCTCACTGGGAGCAGAGTTCTTTAAAAGTATGGCCCTGAGCTCATCTGGAAAGTCAGCCCTCTTACCTTGCCTTGCCCAAGGTGTGCCACGCTCCGAACAGACCCCTGATCTCCAGAGATGAGGCTAGTGCCTTAAACCCAAGACCCTCCTTCCTCTCTTGAGCATACCAATTGTTACCAAGTCCTCTGCAGTTATTTGGGGTTATCAACTGGGGGTCAGCCTTGCATCACTTTTTAACTGTCCTCAAAATAGCCAGGTGACATCAGATGTTCCCCTATGAGATGCAAAATTAAGTGTCTTGCTGGTGTCTTTACACTTATTTTGGCTTTTTAAAATTGTCCTTTGCCTGGGCTATGTAGGCGTTCCCCTAAAGATGTGGAATGTTTACTGCATACTGCAGGGAAGAGATTATGCAGACATGGGGCTAAAAACACCTACCATTTCTAAACCACATGTGGTGGATATGGATTTCCTTGTACTGAATTCACAAGGGAACACCAACACATGTGACATTGTTGCTTTTCTAGGAAATATCTGAGCCCAGCCTTGCGAAATAATACTTCCCACTGTTACAGCTGCTGCATGAGGGGAACGCACTGCCTTCATGTCCCAGGCTGCTGGAACTGCGTGCCAGTGCTTGACTCACTCACCCTGCATGTCATGCTTTCCAGGAAGGCGAAGGCCAATTTTGGAAAGTGTCAGACTGAAGAGTGCCGGAGGGAAATAATCAAGAAAAGGTCACCAGATGTTATCAGCTACCCCCAAGAACCGGAGGTTTCCAATGGGGACAGTGCCAGGAAATGCATGGTTTGGGAATGAGAGAACCTGCCTTCTGTCAAGGCAGCTGGAATAATGCCAGCCAAGATCTGGAGAGTGCTCTTAGTAGGGAGAAATGAGCTGGTAATGCAGAAGGGGCGGAGGCTGGGGGAAAGATGTGATGAAATAGCATTTAGCTGCACCCACTTAAAGCCCTGTATAAATATCAGCTGGTAATTCATTACTGTACACCTGAGAGAGAGGTATATGAGCTCTTGGCTTCACTTCAGCCGGGTGAACAACTGCATATCCCACAGAGCACCTTGAACTGCAGCCACGTTGCCTTGGGCTGGGAGCTCTCAAGCTCAGCCGCGCTGGCCAGGGCAATCCTTAGGCTGGAGGTGTTCAAAGGAAGCTCCGGTGCTGCAGCAGTGCGTGTTAGGTGGAGCGAGACCCTCCAAGTGAGTGTTGAATCAGTGCCCTGGTGTGCTGCTCGGGGGCCCTGGGCTTCTTGAAGGTGCCACTCTTCAGAGAACAGAAATCTGAATTCCTTCCTGCTCTCTGGCTAGACGACTGGGATTTTCAAAGGAGCCTAAGGTTGTTAGGCACCCAATGGGACGCCAAATCCAGCCTAAAATTCCCATGGCATTAGTTGCAAGGACAAGGGTTCTTAAGTCTTGTGTCCCATCTGAATCCTGACATAAGTAATTCCATTCTGCCTGCATCGTCTCTTCCTTTTGCAAGTGACTTGAATGTTTTTATTTGTACCCTTTTTGGAAATACTGCACAGCTATTCTACACAATAGTAATAGTTGCTGTATTCCACCCCAGAGATGGCTGCATTTCACTGGTTACATAGTAACATGCTGGGGCTGCTTAGTTGCAGGCCACCTAGGACTGTTTAGGTTGCAAGGTAAAATTCGTGGTGCCAAGTTTCAGGGCCTAGGTTAGCTGGCCGGGGCTCAGGCTGCAAGACTAAGAATAGTAATGTAGGCATTCCCTCTTGGGCTGGGGCCTGGGCTCTAAGATCCTCCCTCCTTGTTGGGTTCCAGAGCTGGGTTTTTCTTTGTGGTGTAGACATACCCAAAGTTACACAGAGCTACCGTACCTGTGACTAGACCTGGGTGGCAATTTTTGACTGAAAGGTAGGGTTTTATCACTTTTTCCATTTAAAAAAAAAACTGAAACAAATCTTGGTTTCCTGATTTTTGGGGTGTGTATTGTCCTTTGGGAGGCTAAAAATATCAGCGTAGATATGTTGCTTGGGCTCGGAAACTCAATGAGGGGAAACTTGTAATTCCCTCCTCCTCCCCCCTGCCTTCTCCCTCCTTTTTCTTTCCTCCCCTGCTCTGCCTTTTCTTGGTGGGGTAGAAGATTAATAAACCAAATCAACCCCCCCCCCCTTTTTTTTTTAATGGTTGAAAACCAAAGCAAAATTTCTCTATGAACCGTTTTGTTTTTGGTTTGACACTTTTCCTTGAAGTAAAACTTTAACTCTTCCCCCCCCCCCCCAGTCCAGCTCTTCCTATAACTAGCTACTTGTCTGCAGGAAAAAATAAATGACTTGTCTACCTCTCAGGGGTATAATGAGTTTTATCCTGCACTGAAATGCAGCCACTCCTGGGTGGAACGTGGCTGAACCACTCAAGTATAGTGGTTACCCCCAAACACATGCCAATGGACACGGCAGCCTGTGTTCTCTCTCTAATCTCACTTCTGCGACGTGCTGAGCATTTCAGCCCCATCTAGAGTATATGGTCTCCCAGGTGAAGCATACTTCTATGAATTACTGTACACAGTGCCTAGATGCTCTGATAATGGGCACATTATAAATTCAATAGATAGCAGTCCTTTCTCTAACAGGCCAGGCTGCCTGCTCTGTCCACAGCTGAAAAGCCTTTGGGACACCAGTGGGAGTGTCTCATTCTCTGCCCCCTTGACTTGCAGCTGCAGCAGCAGCAGCCTAGTTAATTTACTGATGACTACTCTACCACTGTGACAGTAGATGCTCCTCTCCTGCTCCATGTTCAGTATCAGCCATGCCATTTTATTTCATTTCATTGGCCTGCACCTTAACATGATGAGAAACACAGGATCAAGTAACAAAGCACCATAAAAAACCCAGAGCTGACTGACACATCTTCATACCCATCCCATTGTGTTGTCAGTGACCTTTTGCAGAGTCGGTACCCTCAGGAAAGAGCAGAATTGGGACAGCGAAATGTTGTCCACAGGTGACTTTTATGCTGCAAGGCTGTGGTGATCGTTCTGAACTGTGACACTATTTATGTGTAAGCAGTTGGTCGAGGGCCAGTTGGCCAATATGTCTGAGAAGCCCTGATATGTAGAAGTGCATTCCTCTGAAATTCTTCTGTGTTGGAATGAAAACCATCTGAAGAGCTGAATCCGTCTGATCTGTCTTGTTCTCGAGGGATTAGGTGAGCAACCCGGATACAAATTGCTGCCTAACAGCACTGAGAGGAGTGGTGCCAGGAAATGACCGCTCCGTAGGCTGTTAGCGATCAGTGGCTAGCCTCAGTCCTGTGTTTCTGGAATGGATTGCGGTGGAGTTGTGGGATATGGAAGAGTTGGCCACAGTTCTACTTGCTTTCCAAGGTGGAAATCACAAAGCCACCTCTGTCCCTCAGTTGGCTTATGGCTAAAACATTGCAGCTAAAAGTTGTTGAGTGGACAGGGCCTTAGAGCTTTAACCAGGGAGTGTGAAAATCTCCAGTGAGGATGACACTGACAGCAACCTAGGAGCCTTCTGGCCATGATCCAATGCCTCTGGAGGTCACTAGGCTCCTACTGACTACAGTGGAATTGGATTGGACCTTAAATTGCAATTGTCCCTCTTTAAAGCCACCATACGGTTTGCAATTGAACACCATTCCCGGTGCTGCTGGAGGACAGACTGTTGCAGGAGCTCTGGGAGGAAGGAGAAGGCCGCTGATACAACCAGTGTTAAACCCGAGCCTGTGCATGCTCATGACTCTGTTTTACCCAAGCTGTGCACAAACGAACCTTTAGGCAATAATTTGGAGCCTGTTCAATGTGTTGTGCACTAGCAAGTTTGAGAATGTTTCATTTCATCTTTGTCTATTTCTGCTACTGCTGAATGTAGCTCATGGGACTCCTGAGACCCTACTGCATGCGGCATGGCTGGATATAAAGCAGCACTTGTCCCTCTGGCATGTGTCGATCAGCCACACAGGAAGCATTTCAGTTTTAGATTTAGGGAGGTGGTTGAAGGGGAGAGAGTTTGAAGATTGGCTGAGGTTCATAAACTGCTTTTACTCCCGGAGTTTCATTGACTTAGAAATTTCTGTGGACATTTTTCTAACAAAAGGGAAGAAGAAAAAAGTCTTCAAGGGATAATGGGTTTTGTTAAGTGGTTGGCACCTACCTTCTCCCTAAGAGACTGGTGGGAGCCTTTGGCTGCTGTGCTCTTCTGAAAATCATTCCTTGAAGACTTCCTCCTTCTTTCCTCATCTTCATTATTGGGCTTCCTGCCTTCTGTCCCCCCCATGACTCCAGCTAGCATTTGTCATTCTGCTTTTTTTTTTTAAAGTGACAATTCAAACAGCATAAGAATAAGAAACAGAGTTGATTTGGGGGAGGCGGGGTTTCTCTTGCAGAGTTTGGCGCCATTTGAGTTGGCTGGACTATGCCAATCTGACCTATATCCATAATGCTTGAACTGAAAATCAAAATATACCAACCTCTAATCCCAAGCACTGCGACCGCTCACTTGTTTAATGAGGAAAATTGTCTGCTCTAGATACAATAGCAGCCCAGAGCAGAACATGACTAACTGCCTCCCACTGCTAAGCGTTTGCACAGAGGAACCATTCAGCCCGAAGAAGCTGCATAATCACTTTCCACCTACTTCTCATGCCATGATCAGACACAATGTCCGTACCCACAGAAGTGCCGGACACACAGTCCACACTCGCTACCCTTACGAAGGGACATTGTGTAATGGCCGAATACAAAGGTCCTCTACAAGCAAAACAGGACAGCAACACCACATGAAGGGGGGAGGAGGTAGAGTCGAACACGAACTCCCAGCGCAGTGCTGTGGCTAAAGGCGTGGATGCGAGCTTGAGATGTATAAAGAGGAACATCCTGTAGGGAAGTGTGCTAGATGGGGCTGCTCTGTACTGCGTACTGTTCATTAACCTGGCTATTGGGGTGTTTACTGTATGACTATATTGCTGTATAGAAAAGAGGGCTGGAAGGACACACTGGCTCCAGATAAGGCCGCCTCTACATTAGAGTGTTTTCGAGGCAAGTGACAGCAATGTCGTAATTTGTAACGCTTTGCCTGTTCATGCAGCACTCATGTTGTTGAGGCAGGTCCACGCTTGGTGCTCTAGCATTGACAGTGAGAGCAGTGCACTGTGAGCAGCTATCCCACTGTGCAACTTGCCAGCTTCTGCTGCTAAGAATTGTGGGAAGGTAGAGAGGATCCCAGCGCATCATGGGTGTGGGCTCAATGTCCCATGATGCAGTGATTTCTGCCCATCATTCCATGAGTTTCCAGCTGTATTTAGTGGCATTTTTCAGCTGTTTCCTGTGCACCTCCATCTGAAAGGATGGATCCTGCACAGCTCTCTTCTGTTGTGGTCCATATGCTGCTCATGCAGTATAGTGTGAGCTCCCAACTGGAACAGGACTCCGAGGTGCCTGACCTGTTGTGTCCCATGCGAACAAACAATGCTGGATTGCTGTTTGCATTCATGGACCGTCTGCATATGGTGCACTGCCGCTTCTGGGTGTGTGAAACAAGCACTGAGTGGTGGTATCGCAGCATTACGCAGGCCTGGGATGACAAGCAGTGGCTGCAGAACTTTCAGATGTGAAAGAACGTGATGGAACTCCTGCCCTGTGGCGCAAGGATGCCAGAATGAGAGCTGCCCTGTTGGTGGAGAAGCGTGTGATGACTGCCGTGTGGAAGCTGGCAACTCCAGATAGTCAGTCACTAATCAATTTGGAGTGAGGAAGCCCACCATTGGGGCTGTGTTATCACAAGTGCTACCCCATGTTTGGACTTGTTGAATCCTGGGCCTCCAACATCTAGGCTGCATTATGCAGCCCTGAGTCCAATCATGCCCATCCCAGATTTCCTAGCACCCTCCCAAAATGTAGACACTCTTCTCCTTTGTTTGTGGTATAGTCTGGGAAAACTTGACTGTCCAGAGGACAAAGTCAGCCTGGGGGACTGTGGGATACTTTTGGCAGACTGCTGGAGCCTGAGTCCTATGGGGCTGTCTACACTGCAAAGCAATAGGGCTTGAACCCTGTGTCCGACTTGGATGCTCCACCTCCATGGGGTCCTCAGACCCTGAGTTAGCCCTGTGTACAGACAGAAGGAGGGTTAGGCTTGAACTGGACGTTGAGCCCTGGGTTTATCTTGTGGTGTAGACATACTCTGACACACAGAAGTGGCTGGAGAAGCCACACCAGCTTAGGCCACCCCCATGTGCCTCCAGATAAGAGGGTTGGTTGTGTGTAGATTTCAGTTTTAAATCCTCTCCTCTAAATGCTTTATTCCTACAGTTAAGATTAAACACTGCCTTGGTTTAGAAGGCTGTCTAATGGCTACAGACACCCCGGTCAAAGGAAGAACTGCAGGTGTAGAATCCAGATAGACCTGCTGCGTTAGCATGGCCAATACGCAGGACAAGGTATTGTAGCCAGCCTGATCCACTTGTTTGGCACTGGTGCTGCTGCTGCTGGAACACTGCGTCCAGTTCTGCTGTCAACAATTCAAGAAGGATGCTGGTACCTTGGAGAGGGCTCAGAGAAGAGCCTTGGGCATGACTAAAGGATTAGAAACCATGCCTTTATAGTGACAGGGTCCAGGAACGCAATCTATTTAATTATTTAAAAAGGTTAAGGGGTGACTTGCTCACAGTTACAGGGCTGTCTGTAAATTACTGAACACATTTTTGGTGACTTTAAGACCCACCCATCCCGTGTAACACTGAAACAAACATGCAAAATTAAGGACCCACTGACCTGGGGAACTGCCAACACAGGGCTCGTTAATCTAGCAGACAAAGATATTACAAGTATTTCAGATACTCTGCACCCTTCAGAACTTCCCCTCCGAATGGGATCGCTCATTGTCTAGATCTGGCTCTGTAAAATTAAAATGGTATGCAGGGCTGCTAAAAATAAAACTAATTTAACTACTGTAGCCATTGCTGCTGTAGTTTTTTTTTAATCCTCTGTAATAATGCACAGCTGTGTCTTTGTATATGTTACCAGCACGTGCCTGTCTCAAACCAAGAGAAGTAGCTTACTGTTTACAATCTGGAGGAGGGAAGCTTCATTTACACTATATTTAGCCCGTAGACTTGCAGCCATCAAAAACACGATCAGGGACAATTTTTTCTTAAAGCAAGATGTGAGATTTTCAGAAGTTCCCACATTGCATTAGGCCACCACAGAACATGTGTAAAAATACCACCTTTAAGGCCCAATCCGATGTTCCTCGCACCACTAAATGTCTCAGTGATTGGAGATACTTGGAGTGCAGAATAAAGGAAACGGGCATGAGACAAGGTGGTCGAAAGGAGGAAGAGCACTGTGATGATGGAGTCAGAGAATCTGCAAATCGGCTGCAGGCCCACCAAGAAACACAACTGTCACAGGGCATCAGAGGAGGTGGCAAATCAGGAGAATAAAGGACATAGCGTCGAGGCTACTGGCCCCATATTAGTCAATGGCGAATATCTCATTGACTTCAATGATATTATGGCCCCCAGTCAGGGTGGAGAAAGGGGTCTGAAGAAAGGAAAGGAAGAGAGTTTAGAAGAACTGTTGGAAGAGGTAATAGAAATAATGACGAGGTTGGGAGTGGCTTCCGGCTTATTGTAAATCAGGCATCCTACTGCAAATGTGACACCTACCATCTTAGTTTGAGTGGGGATTGCACCAGAGAATCTCCAGAGCTAAATGAATAAGCCTTTGCAGCTCGAGTGAAACCCTGGAGCTGGGAATTGCTACAGAACTGTATCCTCTGTGGCATGAGTGCCAGGGGGGCGGAACATGTGTTGAAAAGCAGATTAGGCTTGCATGCGCTTTATTTGGTGCTTTGATGAAATGGGATTATTTTGTGCACGGGAAAGGAGGTTAATTGTGGTGGTAAATGCAGTATTCTAATGCATGAAATCTGCAGTTTCAATAGATAACATGACAGTTGTGTGCTTTGTAACAAAAAATCATGGTAATGATCCTACAAGAAGAAGATATTTATTTATGAAGCAGGAGATTTCATTTTAGCATTTTCATATCCTATTTGAAATGCAACCAAGCCTCACTTCCTTAGCAGGTTATTTCCTTTCCTGCAGACAAACAACATACTATTTGTTTTGGCTTCAAGTTGTTGGAGCTGTATCCCCACTCTATTAGCATCTTGTGGTCCTAGCTGAGATTGGTGCCTAGGTGTTGTAGACACACACAATAAGGGACAGTCCTGCCCCGAAGAGCTCACACTCTAAACAGACAAGACCAACAATGGAAAAAAGAAAATCTCCCTATTTCCTTTTACAGATGGGAAATAGATGTACAGAGATTAGGTGCCTGGACAGGAATGGCAGTGGCAGAGATAGAAACCAACTCCAGATCTCTCATGTACAAATCGAGTGTCTTAACCGTAAGTCTCTCCTTCCCAATGGCCTGTAAAGCACATGCCCTCTACCACCAGACACCACATGAGGCTGAAGTCCCTTGTCCCAGGGTGGAGCCTGCCCCTGGGACTACAGTCCTAGGGCTGATGGAGAAGGCAACATTAGGTTAGAAGCAGTGAGATGCCCGAGCAGGCTCCTCTTCTTGCCGCATCAACTTTAGCCAGCATCAGCCGGCAGAGATACAAATTAAACATGCAATATGTGCATGTGCACGCCCGCCCCCCTCAGTGATGACTTCTGCTTTAAAATCTAGTATGAAATCCTGCTATTTAATCATACATGTCAATGGCAGAATGACTTTTGCATCGGGAAACTGGAGAGATCAGTAATTATTTACTACTGTGAATAATGCACAAGCACGGCAGTTTTCCTTAGCTGTGTGCAAATTCTAGTTCCTAACACAGCTGAGATGTTTCCTCCAGTGCATTTCAGTTAACTCTGCAGTTCTTTAAACAGGGTTTGATTTCAGCTTTGGTTATGTTTCTAACTTACTGCCAGTCCCAGAGCCCTGCCACCCTTCCTCTTCTCCTCCCCCCCCCCCCCCGCAGAGAAGCATCTTGCACCAACAGCAGGTTCCTTCTTCCTTCCTCTCTACTAGTGGAGAGGCTGAGTTAGCAGCATACGGGCCTCTGGTACTCACCCCAGCATCCAGGGTATAGCTGGTTTGACGTGTGAGGTTTGTTTTGGGTGAGTAAATTGGGCCTGCTGCTCTTTTCTCTTGCCATTCAGTGTCCTCCATTGCAGTGATTTTGGCAGAGCCTCTCAGAACATCAGGGCTTGGCGTCCACACCTTTTAGTAAGTGGAACAGGCAGTTCTGGCTTCGCAGATGCAGCTATGTGACTTTTCTTGATGATCACGAGGGCTAGAAATGTTCTTTCTATTTTTAAATGGACATTTTAGGTTCTGCTGTAATCACATCAGGTACTAAGGCAGGAAGCACAATCTTAGGACCTGTCTACACTTACCTTGGAGATTTGACGGGAGTTACGCAAGCTACACAAAAACCTTGCATAATGCCATCGACTTCTCTGCTTCTCTTCCTGTGCTCCGTTTTCAATGCGCTGCGCCGACGGGACCTGCGTTCTGTCGATGCAATGCTACGCCACTTGAGAATGTGGTCTTAATATGTCGATTTCTGGACCGACTGAGCGAGCCTTCCCTGACTGCTCAGTCGATCCAGAGAAATCGAGCTGATAGTGGTGAATCTGCCGCTGTCCGTGAAGACACAGCCTTAGAGTGCTTAGGCCTTAATCTGGGCCTGGATTGGTCAATGGAATCTGACTCAGTGAATTTCACCTGAGGAGCATATCTGACAATGCCATTTTCATACAGACACTTTCTGGACATAATTGCACTTCAGGCAAATAGTTGATATTCTCTGCTGTGCTTTCTATCTCACAAAAACCACTAGAGTCCTGTAGCACCTTAAACACAGACAAATTTCTGTGGGCATAAGCTTTCGTGGGCTGCAGCCCACTTCGTCAGATGCATGAAGAGACAAAGATGCATCTGACGAAGTGGGTTGCAGCCCACAAAAGCTTATGCCCACAGAAATTTGTTAGTGTTTAGGACTCTCGTTGTTTTTGCTGTATATAAACTAATATGGCTACCCCTCTGGATATTCTCATACAGTCTCAGTAATTTTGTTTCTTTCTAGTGTCTGCACTTGTGGTGGAATGCTCTCAGTCATGGCAATTTTCATATTGTTTTGGGTTGGTTTTTTCTCTTTCCCCCTCACCCCCACAGTGCAAAATATCCATCCATGCAAGTCATGCTTGGAATTTTAAATAATGAGACACCAGATCTTACTCAGTAGTGATGTATAAATTACTGGCAGTGTCATTCCTTGTATGAAATATATGGGTAACTGTATGTGTTTTTTTTTCATTAACATACCTCTTTGCCTCTTAGTTAACTCAAGTCCCCATATAAACACCCCTGTTGTCAGTAAGTCAACATTATATACTGGAAAAACAGCTGAGATGCAGTGAGAAGCAGAAATATTTTCAACCATGATGTAAAAACCCACAAGAACCAAGTTCTTCTCTTCCCTCCTGGGGGGGGAGCACCCAGTCGTTTCGTTTCCAGCCCTGAGACGACTTTGTTACTTGCAGGCGGTGTTACGCACTCTGATACAGACTGGTTTGCTGTATGTGGAGTTGTAATGGATAGACATTGCCATGACGGTGTGGTGCATTGGTACTTGTGTGATGACTGAAGGAAAAGAAGCAGGTCTTGCTCAATGTTTGTCTGTAGTGCTGCATCACAGGAAGGAAGTTTAGACCAACTTTATTTACAACAGCTGCAAGAGTAAATCTGTGTTTTGAACATATCAAGAGCTCTGAAGCTGCAACATCCCAGAGCTCTGGATTAAGAGCGTCAGTAACATTTGCAGTTGCCAACAAATTCCACTCTTAAGGTCTCTTTCCCTCCCTAAGTCTGTCTGTCTCCATTCAATTTACTGTTGCAGGATAATGTAGACCCTGCTAGTGTAATGAGAACCACATGGCCATACACTGGCACTCCCACTGAAGTTGTTTGGGGGCATGGGAAAGTGGGGGCCATTCATATCATTACAAAGGCTGTGATACTAGAATGCTCAAGTTCAAAGATCAGACAATCATACTGTGAAAGTCCTAAAAGAGGGATCATCAATATCCTGACCATGGTCCAAATCCAGACTACCAGATGCTTTTGAATGGACCCCAAAATCTTTTTAGTTGTTGAGTTTTTATCATTTTCTCTGGAGTCTGGACCTTGTTTGTACCGTGACCAAGAAATGTAGACCTTTACAAAAAAAATAGACTATCCTGCCCTAGACTGTTAAGGATTTTGTAAGATCAGCCAATACAATTTGCCTTAGCTTTCTCTCTGAGAGTCAGTTGTCAACTCTTCATCTGGACAAATGGCAGTGATGCTGTCAAGGGGATTCTCTATGTCCCACTAGCACTTGTCTATGGGAGCCCTCTTCTCATTCGAGACTGACACTGTTTGAAGGGCTACAAAGTTTGAGAATGAGGGTAGAAGCCGTCTGACAGCAAGGAAGAGTCTGCCCCAAACACAAGAGTCTAGCCACTACATTTTCTAATAGTTGGTCCAAATCCTAGTCTTGTAGGTCCTACTTAAGCCCCTGGGAGTTGTGAAGTCAGTGTATTTATCTGGAAATGCTGTAGCCCTGAAGGCTGGATCTTCACCTGGTAGAAATCAATGTGGTTCCACTAGCTTTATTTTAATGTGACTGCACAACATAAGTGCATCTTTGCTATGTTACACTGTTAAGGATCTAGACCTCCGTGATTTATGTTCTTGTTCCTATGGTCTCTGCCTGTCCTGCCGATCCCATATCAGACTAAAATATCTACATGTATGTACTTCAAACCATCTGAGGATGGCAAGATATTGTAGGGCAAGGGAAGGTCATGCTGAGCACCTTGTCTCATAACTGCATCAAATAGCACTCTAGGAGTCCAGTATTCCCTATAAACAGGATCACCTCCCACGGAGTTTGCCCATGGCCTGGAATAGTGGGTCCTTGTCCGTAATGAGGCCTCCTTGCTGTTGCGGTAATACAGATAATAAATGGGTTGCGATCCATTTTGTTGAGTGTTCCTAAACACAAAAGAAGGCCCCTTATCTCTGCAGATGAATGGAATCTAGTGGATGATGATTCACAAATCTTCCTGTTTGCTATGTATGCCCCATAACCTCTCCCAAGTAGTAGATCTTATTTTCATTTACCCTAACTTAACTTTTTAAAAACAATAGTGTTGCCCATGAGCACTTGGAAGATGCATCTATTTGTGAAGGAAAGGCTAATGGATGGTTTGGAGGGAGTCCAAGACACAGAGGGAAATCAGTCATGCCCATTCCGGTGGAGCTTAAAAAATGTCTGCACTTAGTAACACTATCCAGAGGCAAGCACAAAAAGGCACCTGCAGCCAAACAAACAAGTACTTCCTCTCCATGTGCCTCTCCGTCCATATCCACACTAGCAGATATCCATAGAGTCCTGCACAGATACAAAATTTGTATCCACATCCGAGCCACGACCCGCAAAAATGGTCCACAGACATTTGCGGATTTACAGGGCTGTAGATATCTGCCTGTACTGATGCTGCATTAGCAGTTTGGTATGGATTATGAGGTTGAGCAGACCTCTGAAAGAATTCTCTCCAAAGATGCCGATCAAAGAAGCCCTTACATTTCAAAATGAACTGGGGTCAAATCTCCCTTTTTCCAGATGTAATTTGCACTGGTGCAATGAATTGCAGATCAAAATAGAAGGTGCATGATTCACAGATCCATAGTTCTCGGGGGGGGGGGGGGGGGGGTGAAGGCAGAAGCATCTTTTATGATCCTGTAGTCTGATCTCTTGCATAATACAGGCTATCTAATTTCAGTCAATCATTCCTGCATCTAGCCCACAATGGCTGGCTGAGCTAAAGCATACTTTTTAGAAAAAAATCCAGTCTTAGCTTGAAGTCTTTAAATCATCTCAAGACCATCTCCAAAACTGGTTTTAATTATAACCATAATACATAATTATTACCATCTTAATATTGTAATAAACCATTTAATTTGACCTCAGGTTATGGTTTTCAACAGCAACTGTACAAATGCATTGCCCCATGGCTGACAATTTCTGGGAATTCAGCACTTCAGTCATTAGAGGAGTTCACCCTTTCATTCGCAGTTTTTGGATTCATCATTTTCACATGAGCTCAGCTCTGGGTAATTCAAGACCGCTTTATGCTACTTGACTCCAAATAGCCCATATGAATCATGCAGACATTCCTCCGATCATACAAATGTGGGGACCTTGATAGGACATCTAATCCTGTCCCTGTACTGAGGTAGGACAAGTACTATCTAGACTAGTGTTTCTCAACCTTTTTGATACCAGGGACCGGTTTGCTGCTTTCTAAACTGTCATGGACTGCTTGGGAGGAGGGGAAAAAACCGAACAGTATTTCACTGGTATTTTTTGCTGTTTTTGTAATATAGCCATGCATTTCTTTTTTGTACTATCTGCATGTAAGGCGCTTACCAGCACATGGCCGCTAGTCCAGTTCTGTTTGTTTGCCAGCTGGCTGAACTGGACTTTATTTTATGTGATACAAAAATGTTAACTTTGATTTTTAAACATTGTTTCAAAGGAAGGGTACCAATAATTTTATCTACAACTGTAAACTTCCTTTTGTACATTAGAGATAATTCAGTTGATTTAGTTTAAAAAAAAAAATTCAAATGGATTCACTCACCATACTGTTTAATGAGATGTTTGTGCCTATCTTGTAGACACAGGTCTTTTAATCTGGGATGAATGTTTGACAAGGACACTCTGAATATCTTCCAATGGTCAGCCAGTTGCAGTACTTTTTCGTTGCAGTCATTGCTGAAAATCCAGCTTCGCAGAGGCATTTGGAATGGAATGGGAGCAGAGTTTTGACAGCGAGTTCACTAGATTGTGGGCATTCATTTCTGACTTTGCTCCAGAAAACAGGTAGTGTCATTTTGTGAAACTGTAACTTCGGACCCTCATCACTTGAGAGTTCTGGCAGCTTCTCCTGCAATGATGGTGACTGGTCTCTGTGATCCTCTCTTCTCTAGAAACTAATCCATTGCTTTCCTCTTTATGGATCAGAGTCTGATGGAATATAGTACTCAAACTTTTGAAGAGTTGATATTAGATGGGATGCAATTATTTCACATAGGAGAGGCAGAGCCACGTCTTTACTACCGTCAATAGCCAGAAATGCAAAAGATGGGAACATGCAAAATAGTCACACCCACATCTCTCTTTCCACACTTGGAGCTTTTATAAAAGGCTGTGATCTTGTCAGCCAATACAAAAACACTCGACATACATCCCTGCATAGAGAGATTGAGGTGATTGAAGTGATCAAATCATCAGCAAAATATGCAAGTTTGGCGAGCCATTGTAAATCCTGAAAGTACGCTGCCAGAGATTTCTGTTGAGACAGGCTTCAAGTTCATATCACAGTTCATGCACTCTGTTTAATACTTTGTCATGGGATAACCACCACACTTCAGCATGTAATGGTGAGTGATGGTGTTCAGGCCCCGTTTCTTCACACGTTGTAGCAAAGATGCAAGAATTGAGTCCATTTGCTTTCACAAAATTCACAATTTTAACAACTATACCGAGGACATTGTTAAGCTCTGGAGACCATTTCTTGGCTGCCAAGGCCTCTCAGTGAATAGTGTAATGTTCCACTTGAGTGGCCGGTGTAACTTCAATCTCATTCACCACGACACTTGAACGTCTACCTGTTGCTGCAGCCACTCTATCCATGCAAATTCCAATACAGCGGTCCACTGATGTCCATGTCCTGTCATTTAGGACCCAGAAGGCTTCAGCACCTGTTGCATTTTTGTGGCAGTTCTTCAGAGCAGAGTAGATCTTTGTGAAATGTGTCGTCTTAGGCATAGCACATATAAACAATAAGAACCGCTGCATTAGAAATGTCCATTGACTCATCAAACTGAATTACAAACCAGCTTGAATCTTTCACTCTTTCTATCAACTAAGCTTCAGTATCTTCTGCAATATCAATGATTTGATATGAGATGATATTATTTGACAGTGGAATGCAACTCACATTTTTGGTATCACCCACGACTTCACAACAAGCATCTATTACTGAAAACTCAATTAGATCACCAACCGTAAATGACAACTTGCATTTAGCTAAGTGTAGGGACAGCAGATAAGATGCTTTTAACATGCCTTCATTTGATGCTATGGTGGTATGCAGTAGTTTCTTTTGCCCCTTCACTTCATCTTGTTTCCACTTTGGAAGAATTTCACTGGTTTCTTTTTTTTTTAAATTCAGATGTCTGGTTTCAAGGTGTTGATCATTTTTGAAGGTTTTCTATCAGCCTTGTCCAGAGTCATGCCATATACAACACAGAGGTTTCAGGAATTCTACATCCTCACTTGCAATAAACCCATACTTAATGTAAGACTAATACTTTCAATTGCAGGCCAGATATTTTCTTTTCTAACTCTTCTTTCTTATCACGTTTGGAGTCACTTGCATCTGTTTTTTCTGAACTTTCATTCGTTTAAAAAAAAATTGATCCAGAGGTAACTGCTTTGACACTGACGTCTGGTTTAGCTAAGTAAAATTTTTACTAGAACTTAAATTTTTCTCACTGCTTTCTGTTAACTACTTCCTTCCAAAAAATGCTCATAAATGTGCTTTGCATATCAGCAGCATGGCAACGGATGTCAACCCAGTCTAATTATCTATTTGTTTTTTTTTAATGTTCAGAAAGAATTGAATGAATACAGTGATGTAAAATACATGTACATAAAAAATCTTTTACATTTTAAATATTCTGTGCCAGAGAAATATCAGGGACCGGCAAGGAGGTTGCCATGGACTGGCACTGGTCCACGGAACAGTCATTGAGAAACACTGATCTAGACCGTCCTTGACAGGTGTTTGTTTAACATGTTCTTAAAAATCTCCACCGACAGATCCCACAATGTGTGGTAATTTTTTCCAGTACTTAACTGTCCTTACAGTTAGGAATTTTTTCATAATGTCCAATCTAAATCTCCCTTCCTGCAATTTAAGCCCATTGCTTCTAATCTTGTCCTCAGTGACTAAGGAAAATAATTTATTCTCTTTCGAACAATCTTTTATTTTGAAGACTTATCACATCCCCCCCCCCATCCAAACTTCTCTCTCCCAGACAAAGTAAGCCCAGTTTTTTTCAATCTTTCCTTGTAGGTCATGGTTTTTCTGGACCACTAGAAAACCATTTTTGTTGCTCTCCTCTGGATCTTCTCCAACTTGTCCACATCTTTCCTGAAGTGTGGTGCCCATTAGTCCAGCTGAGGCCTTATGAGCTCTGAGTAGAGTAGAAGAACTACTTCTCATGTCTTGCTTGCAGCACTCCTGCGAATACATCCCAGTATGATGTTTGCTTTTTGTGGCATGCAACAGTATTCCTCATATTTAGTTTTTGATCCACTATAGCCCTCAGATCTTTTTCTGCAGTACTCCTTCCTGTGCAGTCATTTTGTATTTGTCCAGTTGAATTTTTTTTTTCCTTCCTGAGTGGAGTACTTCGCATTTGTCCATATTGAATTTCATCCTATTTATTTCAGATCACTTCTCCAATTTGTCAAGATAACTTTGAATTCTAATTCTGTCCTCCAAGTGCTTGCAACCCCTCTTAGCTTCTTCTCTGCAAACTTGATACATGTATGCTCTGTCACTATCCAAATCACTTATGAAGATATTGAATAGAACCAGGTCCAGTAAAGATCCCTGTGGGACCCCACTCAATATGTTCTTCCAGTTTGACTGTGAAGCCCCGATGATTGATTATTCTGAGTACAGTTTTTGTTTTGTTTTTTTCCCCCGACTGGTTATGCATCCACCTTATAGTATGTTTGTCTAGGCTGTATTTCCCTAGGTTGCTTATGAGATGGTCATCTAAGACGGTATCAAATGACATACTGAAGTCAAGATATACCACATCTAGTACTTCTCATCCCGAAGGCTTGTTACCGTGTTAAAGAATGCTCCCATTATTAATGATATTAAAAGTAATGTCTGGAGGCCTTGAGTACTATCAGGGCTCCTGCTCTAACATGTTTACCATCCTAAAAGATGAGATAGACAAAGGGAGGGAGAAAAGAGTAGCACTCTTTTTATACCAGATAAATGCATCCACTCTAAAAGGGGATGTATTGCTCCAGGACAGAGCAGTACATAGAACTTCTGCCTCCCTTCCAGTGCCATAGTTCCTTTCTTAGGGTCACGACCAAGGCATGGGCCGTCTGACCTAGTGGTCAGACTGTGAATTGGGAGCCAGGAGGCAGGTTGGTTGGGTGCCCAGGAGATCTGTCAGGCAGTAGGCTCAGGTAGTACCGAGAAGGCAGCCCAAAGGAAGGGAAACCCACTTGCATCGACAACTTCCTGTATTTTTGCTTGGTTTAAATAGAAGTAGGGAACCAGTCAGGACCCTTGGATTTCCACCAATTACATCCCAGGGCTGGAGTCCTCTGTGTTTTGTAATTTCAGTATCTGTTAACAGTATTGGATGGCACGATGGAACTTACTGATGCCTAAGAGGATGGCGGTTTGATACCTGTGGTCCCTCACACACCAGCCTATGAAATAACTTCATTGGGTTTAAGTCTCTCTCTCACACATACACTAGAGTTGAAGAATAGAAAACAGCAGCAGAAAATCCCATTGTTTCCCAGCAGGGCATGTCACTCTACCATCCAGAGAGATCCTTTACACAACCCTGTATTATTTCCTAACTAGAAATAACCATGTGTGTGTTGGGTCAGAAGACTTTCTGTAATGAAATATTAGACCACTTTTGACAGTGTTGCTAAAAATACATCTATCTATCTATACTGGCAGGAACAAACCTAAAATGTTCTTTGGATAATTATGAACATGCTTTTCCCTGGCAAGATGCCTCTGCCTCAATTAGTTATTTTTCAAGTAAATACAGAGAAGGAGTTTGCTGAAGAACAGATGGGCTGGAATGAGGAGTAGAAATATTTTCAGTGAAAAGGGCCATATGATGTAATAAGCCACAGGAACAAAGTTCAGTTATTTTATACTCTCATCCAGACCTCAAGACTGAAAATGCTTGTGGTGTTAATTTCAGTCTCTCTCATCTGCTTTTCGAAGCTGGCTTCATCTTCAGCTGCTTTTATAATGCATATGGTGTTCTACTCGGGCAATAACGATTCACTAATGATGGGGGAACACCTGTCAGTACTGTAATGACTGGGATTGTGTTTGTCATAAGATGATATCCTGGTGTAAAGGCAGAGTATCTTCATTGAGTTTAATGGAGTTACTCTAGATTTTTACACCCATCTACTTGATAGAAAATTTGGCCTGTGGTATCTCTTTATCTGCATGACAAGGAGGTTGGGATAACTGTCCACCAGTATTTGAAAGAGCTTAAGTGCACAATTCTTAATTTAGTGTCTTCCCAAGACTCACGTTATCCCATTGGAGAGTGTTTACATGAGGAGACTTCAGTGTGGTTATGGGTTGCGTGATGAAAGAATAACTGTTTTGGATGATTGACTGCGTATAACTAGATGGCAAGGAACACTTCAGATGCACATTAAGAGCGGTCACTTCTACTAGTCTGGGGAATAATCACTCTAGGAAAATGGTGCAATAGATTCATAGACTGATGTGAAGGTGGGAAGGGACCATTATGATCATGTGGTCTGACCTCCTGGCCAAGAAGAACCTCAACCAGTAACTTGTGTGTGAACCCCCACTTCTTCTGTTTGAGCTGTAGCACCTCTTTAGAAAGAGATCCCATTGGTTGCGTAATATAAAACGGCACTGAACCAAATATTGAAATATTGGTAGGAGAGTGGGCTAGGTGACTTAATGTTGGTTTTTATAGCACTTTGAAAAGAAATAAGGGATTTGACATGATAGTCATATGGCTCAGTTCTGCATTCCATGCAGTAACATGGAAGTCAAGGGAACGGCAATAGAGTATTAACTAGTGCCAGATTAGGCATGGGGCTGAATTAGCACTTAGTGTAGTTTCACTGGCCTATGAACCCAGATTTTCCAAGGTATTTAGGTGTCTAAAGATGCAGAAAGGTATTTAATGGAATTTTCAAAAGTGCCTAAGCAGGTTTAGACACCTATCTCCCATGGAGTACAATGGGAATTAGGTGCTTTTGAATATCCCATTTGCATCTTTGGGCAGCTAAATACCTCTAGAAAATCTGGCCCATGCTGACTAAAGTTTTTGAATCAGCACTCTGTTGTATATTTTCCAAACAATTCAGGGGTCATTCTGGACACCTTGTATGACACAGTGGGATTAATAAATGCTCTTACTTGGCTGCACAGTGGAGTGTCTTTCGCTTCTGGAGACCTATAGCATGGTTTGTCCACAGTTTTCAGTATAGCTCCAAGGGGAGAATTGGTAGGACAGGTCTCAACTTTGTGCATATCCCAAAAGGTGCTACACATCCATCAGGCTCTGTTCAAGTGAGGTGCAGCTGGGATTTAGCAGAGGTGGTGGCTGCACATTAGAACTGAGGTCCGTGTGCAGTGCTAAGAGCCAAGGGGCACTTGCCGTTTGGCTCTGTAGAGCTAGTTCTGTTCGCTTGTCATGAACAGTGAATTCACTGATAAATGTTGATCAGAACAAAGCCCCTGCGAGTTGTTTAACAGTTCCCATGTCTGTCTCAGTAGTGTTTCCTTAGTGGTAAATAGTAATCCTATTTACACTTTAGTTAACTTTACCTTTAAAGGCAAAAGGGCTGCTCATGAGTCATGCAGAAGTACCTATTTGATAAGAGATGTCTAATGGATGGTTTGGATGGACTCCAAAGGGTCAGTTGTACCTATCTGGACTGCGACTAAATTTTTCTGTACTTAGTGACAAAATCCAGAAGTGCCCATTGGCTCAGTGCTGCCTACGAAACCACCTGACAAATGGGACTTCCAGGCCTGTATCGCCCTGCTTCCCCAGCAGATCAGCAGCGTTGGCCTGTGAAGCGTGCGGTGTAACTGCAGAGCCCAAATACCACTGGCTTACATCTTATTCTTGCCACTTAAACAGCAAGGATGAGATTTTAAAGCTGCGTGAAAGGGATTCTCAGGCCCAATTCCCAGTGGCTGTGAAAATCCCCTAGATGGAGCTGAAAATCTCCTCTTTTTGTCTTCATTACCTTTTTAACGTTGTAAGCACACACAAACAATGTTACTTGGATATCTGTAAAACAGAAGGCTATGCAATTATACACCGAGAGAGCCCTGCATCTTGCCAGGCCCTACCTGGCCTGAATTGTGTGTGCAATTTTATGGGTGTGAAAAGAAGCCTGGCTCTCTCTAATTCCGTGGTCCAAGTTCATTTAAGTGAATGGGAGTGAGCCAGGGACTCAAGGAGCATCTGCTCAGTGCCATTTGTAAAGATTGAACATAATCTGATCTTGCTGATGAGACTCTTGTTCTGCATGGTACGGTGTAGGAGGAGGTGCGACGATGTATCACTGTGCAACTCTGTCACATCTGTGTGGAAACATTAAGTGAGCTGTCCTGTTATAAATCATGAGGATCATCATCATTGGTTTGTTTGACACCACTACCTCTCGTGTAAGAAAAGGGCATGCAGTGTGGTTTAAAGGCTAGCCCCAGGGATTCAGGAAAGCTTGGTTCTATGCCTGCTAGGTGATCTGGACAAGTCCCCTCACCTTGATGGGACTTTGAACCTGGAACTAGACAAACATTCAGGGCCTCGTTGTCCTGCCTCTTGCATGGTCATTTACACTAGTGCAAAGTGGCTATAAAATGTTTCCAAATCAGAATGGAAATTATCCTCCATGAAACTTCAGCCAGAAGGACTCTTTATAAGAAATATTTACCTAAATACTATGAATACCTAGCTATTTTCCTAGGGAGACAATGCAATCTATTAGCCTAACAATCAGTTCCACTGGGAGAGGCCCCTAATGTGTGAGCACAAAGTCCAGGTAAGGTTACTGACTGTATCTGCAGAAGCAGGCATGAAGGCAGGAGGTGTGTAAAAGATGAATGGGTATTTGGAATGCAGTCTTGAATCCCAACAGAAAGAAGAGCCTATAAGAGTGGTCAATCAAAATGGTCCCAGAAGATCTATGGTATGGTAATTCCAGACTTTATTTATGCAAGCAGCGCTGCTGTTTACTCTATTGATAATTTACATAACAATTTGGCTATACTCGTTTCTCCTTGTTAGAGATGGAATGGGTTTGTCATTGATGGATATGTTGCTGGAAACTGTGTGTGGGTATTTTCAATCTAAAAATTACTAGGAAGAGATCCTAACCATAATCAGCTTCTTTGGAGATGGATCGTTCATGGATGCTGGAATCCTACAGTAAACCTGAACATCAGACAAACACATTTCTTTTGCTGAGGATTATCTGCCTAAACAAAGGATTCAAAGAGCTAGATTTTATGCCTTCCCCCAGAGATATACATATAGAGATTTTGCTGCTATTCATTCATGTCTAGGAGTGCTAAATTCACTCAAGTTTTAATAAAGTAGCAGGAATCCAGGTTTATTCTATGATGTGTTCTGCCACCTTCAGCGTATTATGGCTTCCATTCGTCTATAGAAGACAAAGCTATTATATCCAGATGATGATGATGCAAATGCAAATTTCCAGAAAAGTCAGTGGTATCCAATGAACTGGCAATCGCAGACTCCTAGCACCCTCGGATCTGACATAGTCCACCACTCCTGCTGCAGTAACAACCTTAGGGACATTTAGACTGACTGATTCATTAAGGGGGTGGGGTTTGTTTTCTTAGGGAGAGCAGTCCCTGTAATGTATTCTTTTCTCTTGTCACTGAAATAAGAGGTGAAGAGAAAGCATTGTTCAATAGGATGCCACAGTCTGCCTATGTTTCAGAGCAGGCATCTGATTCCCAGGTAGGACATGAAAATAGCAGCTTAAACTAATTCAGGGTGTCAACAGCCTAGTACCTGTCAGTGAAGCGCTCTGGGGTTGTAGCAAGCTGCACTTCCAGGAGAAGTAGAGGTCACGGCTCAGTGCACATTTAATGTACAACAGTCTTTGGATGTCTTATGTCAACGAGATAGGGCTGTGACTGTTTAACCTCTTTTACCTCACCGAGATTGACCAGAACAAAGGCTCTAGCTGGATCCTCTGTGCTGTCTCTTGACTATTAAGCAGGGGAATAGAGACAGCAGCAGCAAAAACTTGACCTCATTTAGAAGAACTCCAATTATGTATGTCCCTTTATGAACTGCTATCGCCAGCAGCTTTCTGCTACCTTTGCTACTGGGGGCTGCATGAACTGTGACTGAGGCAGTCCTCTCACAGGGCTGCTTTGGCTGCTGCCTAGGTTTGTTCAGCTGGGCAAATACCACAACATTTTCCATGAATTTATGTACATGACCAAAAATCAGTGTGTCTTCAGCTAGATGCTCTTCTTTTTGCTCTCGGTCTCTCTCCATCCATACAATACAGGGGGTTCCAACCTCCCATGCATCCACGTACTACTGGGGGTTCCCTTCAACAGCAGTGGCTACTGCCTGCTACTCTGAAATTAACATTATCTGAAGGAGAGTTCTCTTAGTTCCATTTCCTGTGGCTGACCCTCCCATAGAATGGTGATTCCCCTCTGGCCTTCCATATTTCTTCCCAGTAAGTTGCTTGAATGTGCTTAAAAGCAGAGATAGACATTGATCATCATTCCAGAAGTTGATGGCTATATTGCCTTCTCTTGAAAGGGCATCTAGTGCTGGTGGAAAGGACCAGACTGAGAATCCTGTAGGGAATGAAGGCCTCTGTTTATCCACAGAATAGTTACTATGAGGGCAGGAACAGTGTAATGGAGTGTGATTTCTGAACACAAGATGCTGTTTCCTCAATAGAATGATTCATCAGGATGAGCTACTTCGAATATAAGACTTCAGGCTCTTCTCTGTATCCCCCAGTAAAGGGGGACTGACCAAACGTTCAGAGCCAAACCATTCGGTTTCATTGTTCAGGGGGCGTTTTGCATGAACATAGTTTTAAATAGCTCAAGTTGGTGGAGTCATAGTCCTTGAAGTTTCTCAGTTTCAAAATTGAACAAACTCAAAAGATTCCAAGCAAAAGTCAATGGAATCTGCTGAGTGTTAGTGGCTTGGGGTTGAATCCATGCAAAACTGCCAAACATCGCATGTTCTAACTGAAAGAATAATTAGGCCCAGGCTTGTTTGAGATTTGAGATCCAGCTTTATTTGATATGTCTTATATATTTCTGGTAGCAGACACATTATGCTAGCCACTGTTCAAACACAGAACAGCACAGTCCCAGACTGGAGGGATTCAGTTTAAAGAGATACTTGGACCAGGTTCAAAAGATAAGAAAGGTGGAATCATAAGTCATCTTTAGCAATGGAAAACTGGCATGTCATACAATTGATCCCTTCTTCTGCTTAGGATAAATGGGCTACCAGGGACCATCTACACCAATATTCTGTCTCCAGCAGTGGCCAACTGCTTCAGAGGAAGCGGTAAAGCAGTTATTCAATAACCAGTTCACAGGGAAAGTTGCTTTTGTTTTTTCCTGACCAAATCAGATATTGGCCCTGAAGCATGAAGGTTCCTAAACTATTTTTAATCTATTATAACTCTCAGTAGTCTTATTATCCCTACAAACGTCTAATCCTCTTTTTGAATCCTGATATGCTGTTGGCCTCAATGGTAGACTGGAATTCATTGCCACAAGAGCAGTATGGGATGAAGAATTTCACAAAGTGTTCCGTAAAACTATGCTAACCTTTTGTCAAACCTTTCTTCCTTTATTGTCTGTAAGATATACTCAAAGTTGGTAAAATATCAACGTGTTCCAGCTCTGTTTCAGATTTCATTACAGAAGTTTTGTATCCAGATAGCTCCAGTCTGGAAGCTTCTCTGAAGTACTAGTATCCAAACTTCCCAAGGTCTGCAAAATTGGGCTGCAAATCACATTGGAGTGTGGGAGAGAGAGAGAGAGAAGCTGAAAAATGATAAATGCAAACAACATTTATTTGCGGGGTTTATTTGGTTATTTTTTAAACCTCAAAGCAGTTTGGATGAATGTTCAGGTCACTTCCCAGTATTGACTTAGCTTATTTTTTCATGCTTGCAAGATAAGGTGTTACAGAACTAATACAAATTGATGCGATGCCAGTGTCCATTTTGGCGTTACTTGACACTGCAGCTAAAAGTGAAACCTCATAAAACGTTAAAACGAGTTTTTACTTGATTTAAACATAAAGAAGGTCCAGCGATCCCATTTAGAGCTTCCAGTCCATGCCTGTTTGCTTTGACCCAGGATAACACAAACCAAAGGTGCCTCTGAATTCAGTGTGTTCAGAACTTGCCAGGTTTTTAGGTATTTTTGTTTGAAAAAGGAAATCTAAAGTTTAATTTGGATAGTGAAACTAGGTTGTATATTTAAATATCTATAATTTCAGTTGCCCACATGGAATTACTTTGCTTGTTCCAGTCCAGTAGCTAGAGGACAAGTAGCCACCGAACCACACAGAAAAGCACGACAACAAATGCCACTAATTGGCACCCTTTCTGGGTGCTTCAGCAAAGAGGTCAAGGATTGAGAAGACCTGGAAGACCCATTAAGACTCTTTCAGCCAGAGAGGTGGTTCTTCCAGGTCAAGTTTGAGGCATGTTGTCAGGGCAATGTGGGAAGCTCAAACTGCTCTTGCATTTGTTCTGTGGGGAAAAGGGCTCCGACTCAAAGGCTGTGTCAAGCCAGAACTTAACCAAGTAAGCTCACATAAAAATTATCGAACTGTTCCTCTTAGCTTTTCAGTAGCACTTTCCATTTTGTATCCATGGCTCTTCTCAGGAAGGTAACTGGAACCCTTTTTTGCAGTATGGGAGTGATGAGACAGATTGAGGCTATAGCTTGAGGTAAAAAATAATAAACAGTAAGTTAAAAAACATCAGCTTTTCCTATAGGATTTCAGGTTTGCTTTCCCTTCTTTTGCTCCTGGCTTTCACCTTCACGCAACACAAGCTAGTGATTCTCTAAGCTTTGCTGCTGAACAAGACTTCCCCTAGTTTCATGAAGTCCTAGGCCTCATGTGACTGGTGGATACAAAGATCCTGCCTCTCTGTAAAATAAAGTCAGGGCCAGCAATCTCTGACATAGGGCCTGGCCCTTAGCGAGCACCCTTAGCATCCACTGAAGCCAATAGGTGCTCAGCTCGGAGCAGGATTGGGACCTTTATTACTATGAGATTTGTCAGCCAGGAAGGAGAACTGAGCACTTCCAAATGTTCCTGTTTCTTTGGCTGCTAATTTATACTTGCTTGTTCCTTTGTTTTTATTCCCTAAATCCCTGACCTGAAGCCCATTGAAGTCAATGCAAAGACTCCCATTGACTCCAATGAACTCTGGATTAGGCCCTGTATTTCTGGTTTGGAAGTTAAGGCAGAATTATGCTGGCCTATTTCTCTACCCTTCATATGTAATTTGTTTCCAGTGTGTGTTTTCCAGAGTACCATGGTGTTCCTTGGGGGAACACAAGTCCCGGGTGTGGGTCTTTGTTCTTTGGAACCATAAAGAGATGGTGTGAATATCAATGATCTGTGGAACTTGCACTGCGTAAATACGTGTTTGTTGACAGAACTGTGGTTTAGCATTAGCAGTTGAGGGGAGTGCAGTATGAATATCACAGTAGCTGCATGAGCATTATGAAAAGAGAGCTCTAATGAGCTGAGGTAGCGTGTGGCCATTGTAACAGGGTAAGGGGGGGGGGAAGGTAGATGTACTCCGCCCCTGAGGGTCCTGCGCTCTTCCGGCCCGGCCGGTGGTGCAGCTGGGGGAAGGTGAGCTGGAGGGGTGGGGAGGAGACGGGGCCTGCTCTGCCCCTGAGTCCTGCTACCTTCCCTTGGGTCAGTCTGTGGTCCGCTCCCTGCTTCCCCAGATGGGTCCTCTGCCTCCGGTGTTGTGGCAGCAACCGTGGGAACTCCAAGCTTCTGCAGATTGCAGGCTGCAAACTGCAGACTGCCAACTCCAAACTGCCAACTCCAATCTGCAGGTTTTCAAACTGCAAACTCTAATCAGTAAACTGTAAACTCCACACCTCCTGACTCCAGACTCCACAGCTGCCTGCCTGAACTGCAGGCTTTTAAGTGTTTGGGGCGGGGCTCCTTGATTGGCCCCAGGTGGCCTAATTGCCTAATCAGCCCCAGCTGAATCACCCAGGGAATAGGGCTTTGCTGAGCCTGGGGCTAATATACATGCCTTTTAGTACTCTTGCATAGCCATCTGGCCTGACCCCGTCACACCATGTACAGACCCCCTGGCCTAACAATCAGGAGACCAGTGTTCTTTTCCTCCTTCTGTCACTCTCCTGTTGTGTGACCTTCATCAAATCACTTCACCTTTTTCTGCTCCCGTCTCCTCTTGTAAAACAGGGGGTAAGGATACCTGGCTACCTCTGTAAAGTGCTTTGAGATGGATGGATGAAAAAGTACTACTATATTCAAGAGCTTCATATATTGGGTAGACGTTGCCTGTAATTCCTGTTACACTGAGTTATTAGTCAAACGTTGCCTAAAATGTTTAACTAAATAAGCAGTAACAATAAATGCATTTATTCTGGATTCATCTGCTTCTCAGGTGGTGGAATTCAAAAGTCTGACTGCACCCTGCCTCTCCTCTTCCCCCCCTCCCCGCCCCCAGGCACAGTGAACAGTGTAGTAGATGTTTAGGAGTGCGTATAACATACCTTTTTGTACAGTGCA
This sequence comes from Mesoclemmys tuberculata, assembly GCA_007922155.1. Taxonomy (NCBI): domain Eukaryota; kingdom Metazoa; phylum Chordata; order Testudines; family Chelidae; genus Mesoclemmys; species Mesoclemmys tuberculata. The sequence goes on from ML677085.1 coordinate 5,754,967, forward strand.
TCGGATCCATAAGGGATCCTTAAGCACCAAAGAGAATTCATTAGTAGAGTGAAGTTCATAGAACCACTTAGCAACCCCGTGCTGTCCACAGCCCCAGGAGAATAAGTGCCATATTTCGACCTCAATATTCAGTTGCCCCCCTCCAATAAGGGTTTCTAATGTAATATCTAATAACAGTGTGATGACTTACACAATAAGTTTGCATGTCGCCATGCAATTAAAATCTCCAAATGTGATGCCTTTGTTCTTTATGCGTTGCTGAGCATAAGGGGAGAAAAATCCCACATGTGAACTTTATTTCCAGTAAAGTCATCAAGAACAACTCCACTACCACAAGATCCCAGACGCTCCACCCAGAGGACCACGCATGAACTAGATTAATGGATGTTTGCTTGATAGGCATTCCCTTTGGAATGGGTCAAGGGTCAGGTGTTCCTAGGGCCCTGCTGAGTGTAGTGCTCAGTGAAGATAGTCTGCAGGTGGTCGCTCCTATAGATCATGCAGATACTATGGTGATGGGGACCATCTAAGAATCTCTATGAATAGTCAGATACTGCCCATTTGTCATAGAAGCTGGCTTCTAAGGGGAAAGAGTGAGCAGGTAGATCAAGTTTATATCTTATCTCTTTCCTTTTCTGTTGGTTCTCACCAAAGCAGCCTCACAGCCTTGCCCCTTGTGTGTGCTCAGGTATTTTACCGTTTTTACAGATGAGGAAAAGGAACTACTTATCCAAAGTGACACAGTGAGTGGGTGGCAGGGCTGCGAAGAGGACCTAAGCACCCTTGACTCCTAGATAACTGTTCTCACCCCTGTACTGACGCCCATGAGCTCCTTTGAATTGGTTACTTAAAGGATTTGAACCTCTGTTAAAGCTTTAGGGGTAAAATTTAAAACTACCTTTTTTTTTTTTTTTTTTTTTTGGCCTTTTAATGGCAAATATTGTGTATGAAGAATAGATGAGAGAACAACCTTCTACTTATTTTATATTAGCACCTAATGGGCCCCAGATGAGATCAGAGTCCTGCTGTGCTAGGCGCAGTACACGCCGTGACAGAGAGAGGGGTGGAGCTTATAAGCATTCACTCCTGATAGACTAAGGATGAGTGAAAAGAAGTAACATCTTCAATTTCCAAATGTGCTCCTGAGGTACAAAGATGGTGCCTTGTTCAAGGTCACAAAGGAATATCCATGGCAGAGGTAGGAACTGAGGCCCAGATCCTCAAAGGGAAGTAAGGACTAAATAGGTCTGAGGATCCAGGCCTGAGGCCAATTTAGTGCCTTACACACAAGGCCAGCCATTTTAATTACTGCTCTTAGATCCACTATGTCATCTGAGACTCCGCTCCATGTCATGATCATTGTAGGTGGTGGTAGTGCACTTCATCACCTTCCATCCCCAAAAATATGGTTCTGGGTTTAACCAAACGTTCATTCTCTCCGTTTCCTTGAAAGCGACTAACGAGGCTGGCTGTTTTTCTCACTCAGGTGCACGACGGGGGCATGAGGAGGAGGGGGTAGGGGCTGGCTGCACAGCAGTGAATTTTGCCTACTTTTCCTAGTGTGAATGTGAAAATTATTCTGTGCTAACCAGCACATGCTGTTCCTGTTGCTGCAGCTTCTTAGCTGTAAGATGGAAATAACTGCAACGGTGGCCTGGTACAGAGGCTAATCTAACTGCTAATACATCCCTGCTGCAGAGGCTACTTGATCTTGGTTTGCTGGCGGTCACATCTGGTTATCTTCACCAAAGTCCTAACCCCAGGCACTTTATCCCTTTTGTGGGAGGAAATCACCGGGCGGCCATGTGTGCACTACATACCTTGCTACTGCCACCTCTCTCCTTGGATCCTCTGGTGATTAAATGAATTTGGGAGGATTAAGTGTAGAAGGAATATGGTTGTACAATGGCAGGTCACTCGTAAAGCAGCAATAAGGATTTGAGTTTTAGAAAAACAAGATGCAGGGGCCAGTGTAGCCCTCATGGGGCGGAAGTAATTACTTGTCATTGATGTATGCAGCTAAAATGCGAGTTCTGTAGCACTTTAAAGACTGACAGATTTATTTTTTGCAAGCATAAGCTTTCGTGGGCTTTAACCCACTTCATCAGATGCAGGGAATGGAAATCAGATAGGTGGTGTATATATACAGTCAAGGGGAAGGAAGAACAGCAATGGGGAAGGTAGGTAATAGCAAAGTCCATACAGTTAGAGTAGCTGAGGCCTGTTCACAACCATTGATTAGAAGGTGAGAATGTGTGAACAGTGACAATTACTTTTTGTAATGAGAGAACCATTCCAAGTCCCTATTCAGACCGTTTGATTGTGTCAAGTTTGCAGATCAGTTCTAGCTGTTCTAGTTGTGGTTCTAGATCTAATTGTCATTTTACATACAGTGATCACCAGCACAATCAGTATCGTTTGCTCGTTCCCCCCGCAGTAGGTGTATTTCCTATTTTTGCAGTTTGCCTTATCCTTGTACACCTCTAACAAAGGGTAAAAAGGGTAGATAAAATACTCCTATTCACACTCTCATCATACACTGGGACAGTCAATGAAACTGAAAGGTGGAAAATTCAACCTGAGCAAAGGAAATTATTTTGCACACCATGAGCTTGCGGAACTCATAGCCACAAGATGTCATTGTGGCTAAGAGTTGAACATGATTTAAAAAGGGACTGGATGGATATATAATCTGGATAATGGGACAATCAAGAGGTGTAACAATCAATATTCAAAACAAAGTCAGAGTACAGGGATAAAAGCCCACGTGCTTCAGGGCATTGGTCAAATTCTGGCGAGTGGGAGTTGGGAAGAAACTTTCTCTAGCTGCACATGTGCAACCCACTGAGCAGTGAGTCTTATGTCCCACTCCCCTCCATGCTGGAGGCATAGAGGATATGAGTGTGTTTATTGCTCCAATCTCCATTACCCAGTTTCTAAGTCAAGCTGTAGGAAAGCATGGTCTTAGTACTAGAGGACCCCTGTTCAATTCTTGTTCGCACCCAGAGTAACACTGATCACACGCAGCACATCAGGGTTAAGACCGCAGCTTAAACCTTACCAAAATTTTCTACTGTGTGTGCACCATAGCACATTTTCAAGTGTTTTCAGCTTTATGTTACAACCGCAGTTTTTCTAAACTTAGCAAAACATATACTCTTCCTTGGGAACTATTCATATGCCAAGTTTCAGGTTTCTAAGTTCTGCCAGTTTTCAGCTATCCCCCTTGTTTCCCCCCCCCACACGCACATGAAAAGAATTTTTTTTTTTAACACTAGGAAAATTGTATTTTTTTCCACACATTCATAACATAAAACATCTGAGGAGGTTTTGCTCCAACTTTATATCCAAAAATAAAAATAAATCCAATATGGCTGAAACTAAGTGTGACAATCTTAAACTCCAAAAGTGAACGTTTCAAAATCTTATGGGCACTAGAACTCGGAGATTAAAATGGAAGTTAGCTACAGCCTTCATTAACAGGCATCTACATCTCATATGTAGTGGAATTTGATGTGCCTTGTAAAGCAATGAGAATTAACCAGTAGGTGTTCAGTGTCCACAAAAGTCAGTCAGTCATTTTGGCCCAGACTCTCAAAGTATTTCAGCTCCTACCTTCCACTGCAATCTAGGAGTTAGATGCCTAAACACCTTTGAGGGTTTTCAAGAGTGCTTCCTCCAGGGGATGCAGCTGATCTATTTTGAGAACCTGGCCATAACTGTTGTCATGTGAGTTGCTGGGTGCTAAGCTCTGTAGAAAATCTGGCCCTTTATTTGGGTTTCCAGGTGGTAGCTGAACTCTTAATAATTTGGCCTGACAAGTTCATTGTGTAGCAGAGGGCCCGGCCTGGGTTGTTGAAGTCTATTTCATTGAGAGTTTGGAAAGCACTGATGCATGTAGTTAATGTTAAGTCTGTATCCTGCAGTGGGATTTAACTGCCCCGCCTAACTGTTTATCAGGATGCAGCACTCTACGCCCCAGCCGTATTTTCAAAGGAGACTAATGTAGTTAGATGCCCAATTTCCTCTGTCTTTCAATGAGAGTTGGGTGCCCAGCTCCCTTGGACTCCTTTCCCAACCTTTACATTGATATTAAAGTGCAGTCTCTAGTCCTGGTTTTTAGATGAACATAACTTTCCTTTTTGGCTTTTGATTAACTGTACCCAGGAATGGCTACTTCATTCATGGTAGTCAATTTTGAAGTCAAAAGTGAACTGGAATTAGGCCATTGAAATAAAATAAGACTTGATGCTTCCGCTTATTGTTTATAGTGGGAAAAATTCTGCTGCTGTATTCTACACTCTGGAAATAGACTGACAGCTTGACTGCATGGTACAAGAGAGACAAGGTGGGTGAGGTATCATCTTTTATGGGACCAACTTCTGTTGGTGAAAGAGAGAAGCTTTCACACTGCACAGAGCTCTTCAGGTCTGGAAAAAGTACTCAGAGTACATGATGGGCACAAGTTGAGAGAGATTGCTTTTGCAGTTTGCTATGTAACATTGGCTTTAGAGATCCCAGAACTCCTGCTATCTTTGGCATTAGCTTGTTCTCTGCTGCTATTGTAGTGTGATTAGTACTTGCAAAGCCACAGTGTGGGAATTTACTGTTATTAATTTGGCATGGAGAAGGATTTGAGCAATTATATAGCTAATCTTGACCATTAGGCTTGCTGCAATTAGATACGGATCTGAAAAAAAGCTGTGGGCCTGAATGGTCCCTAACTTTGGAGCTGTTCTTACCAGCTTTCTTTTGGGACTTTACCTTGATAATGATCTAAACACAGACCCTGGTTTGGAACAACCTCAGGCTTTGGAAACGTTTGGACTCTGACTTTGGATCTGAACTATTGCAGCTGAGGCCCCTCTAGTTCATGTTTGAAAATGCTATACTTCCTGGCACCATATTGTAGATTTAAATTCTGGAAGGAATGACTCAGACCTTCATCTATGCCACTGGTGAGGTTCTTTGAAGACAGTTTAAAATTTCTGTTTAAATTATCATTACTTATTGGTATTCTGCTGTTAGCACCCAGAAGACCCCATCAATCAGTCGCATTCTAATAAGGACTGTACAAACACACAGTAAGATGGTAACTTATTAGTTATGTGATAAAATATTTTTATATCCGTGTAGGAAAGGCCGAAATAGAGTAGTGTAGTATACAGGGTATTTTACTTCTAAGAGAGGCTGATTGAAATGTTACTACTTGTTGTTTCTAAAGTTGTTTTTTAAAGCAAGCTTCAGTTTAGGTACAAGAGGCTCCTTTGTGGCATACTGTTAGTAAACTGCCTTATTTGATTTGGCTTCTCAGTGGTCTGCCATCTGTCCCTTGCTAATTACATGCAGATTAAAAGGTGATCAGCCAGCTACTTATCTTAGGACCTCGAGCGCAGTACCAGCCAATGTATATTTAATGCATCAGGAGGCCTGGGAACAACACCCTCTTCCCATCAGTCTGACTTAAAGATTAGTGGCAGTACCCACAATCATCACACTGCTCTATTTCTACTTGTCAAACATATTTCTGAATGCATAGGCTAGTTGTTTGGAGCTGCTTACGCTGAGCTAGACTTCTTCTGAAGCTGAGGCTGTCTGCTCGACTTGGCCAGGATTTATCATTAGAACCATAAGGGCTAGAAAGTTTGTTTGTTGCCTGCTTGCCAATTTGCCTGAATAGCTCATAGTGTAATCTCTTTTTTTCCCTTAGTGGGAGGCAATGCCAAAAATAGCAAGCCAAGAATTTCTTCATGTTATTTCTGGGATTGCACCACGAACAGACATCAGAAGAAAGGAAAGAAAAGGAGGGAGAAAAGATTTAGTGCTAGGGTACAAGCTTTTTGTTTTTGTTCACTGGAGAGGCTACCCCTCAGCTGCTTAGAGATTCTGATTGCCATCTACCACATGGGATTGCTCCACAATTGGTACAGATACACACCTCTGACAAGAGGAGGTTTATCTGACTCGCGGAGACTGTCCGGACAGTGAATGTACATTTGAGATGGGGAAAGTAAAGGAAACCACACACGTGCTCTTCAGGCCCTGAACGCTCACCATTAGTTTGAATGAGGCAACTTAAGTCTGTTTTCTTTGGTGGTAAACGTACTCTGTATATGCCTGATATGATCCCCGTTGAAGGGGCCCGTTAGGCCACCCTGGCTCACAGTGAGTAGTCCCTTACTCCATGAGTAGTCCCACTACCATCAGTGGAACTGTGCGTGTAATAAGGTGCCAGCCACTGTGACTGAAGGTGGCATAATCAGGGCCCCAGAAGGATTGTCAGCAGGAGCCCTTCTTTGTGGTAGGGCCCTTTTTCCATTGTTCAGTTTGTATTGTGGGAGGTGTTCCTGCCTTTGGTATGTGTGAGAGCTTGGAACGTAGGGGGTAAGGATTGTAGACAAGGTCCAAGCTGTGAATTTTTGTCTCCAGATCCACACTTTCCTTAAACTCTGGTATGTCAGGAATGGGCTCCAAACTGCAATCCAAATGTGACGGTTGCATTTTTGCTTCAGGGATCTACTGGGCAGCTAGAAGAGGGGAAGCTGAAGATGGCTCTCAGTTTGGTAACCAATTGTGTATATTTTGTGATATGCCCCCCCCAAAAAATCACTGTAAAATACCTTTTAGGGTCCCCCTTCAATGCAGGAAGCACGGTGAGCATGAAAGTTGATCAGTAAATGATGTCATCTTAATGATACAAGAAGGAAATTAGGTGCTAAATGCTGCCCAATAACAGGGAAAGGCACATCCGCTCACTCCTCATAATCTTTTTCCCTCCATTTTTATTTTCCCATTATCTCCACTTCCCACTCAGTGTGATTCTTCCACCATGAATCCCTAGGCTGAAGTCAAACTCACTACCACTGCAGTGTGCGAGAGCCTTCGTATATGATGATGTGTGCGCGTGTGAAAACTGTGTGTGAAAATTGGACCCACAGACCCTAGTAGGCCCTTACCATTGTAATGGTTTGATAATGAATTGTATGAGAGTAAACTGGCTAGCTTGTAGGAGTGCCATGGGTTAGGACCCCAATAGCTGAGCTGTGTGCCACCAGCCCTACCCTGCTAACAGCGAGGTGGTGTGCACTTTTACAGAACAGCAGCATCGGCGTTATATGCCTGCAGCCACCGTGCAGTTCTTGGTGATGCTGACGTGCAGCACCGTGCGAGTTCTACCTAGCCACAGACAAGTTACAAGTACAGGAAAATAGGAGACGTGTGCACAGGCTCTGTTATACTTGTTTGTACAGTAGCACCTGGGGGTTCCCACTGAGTGTCAGACCCCAGTGAGCTGGGTGCTGTACATACCCGTAATGAGAGACACTGTTTGCCCAGAAGAGCTGATGGTCTAAATAGACAAGATGGGGATGGGAGGAGACTTGCCCAAGATGACATAAAAGCTGAGAAGAGAACCCAGGTTCTCCTAACTTCCAGGCCAGGGCCCTGTTTACTGGACCATCTACATCAGCAAACTGTCATCTTAAGGCCAGATTCTGCCAATTTACATTGAGTAGCACTTTTTTCAGTAATTAGTCTTACTATTTCAGTGCAGCTAGCTGCAGAGTTGATCACTGGTCAATTTGATTAAGTGGGCCACTAATTCAATGTCTCAATCATGGTTGCAGCTTGAGAAGTCCCCAATCTCAAAGGCCTCCTGGCCATTATAACCACAATGTCCTTCAGAAGATGAATGATGTCTTTAAGATATCTACCTGACTCTTCCAACTGGCACACTTTTGTTTGATTTTTTTTTTTCTCCTCCCCCTTTGGTCTGGTATTTCAATTATTATGTGGAGATTTGCAGATCATTTTTAACAGCCTTGAGCCAACACAGCAGGCTTTAAAATTGCACTGAATTAATTATTACTACCTAAGAATTTTATTTTAAAAAAATCAAAAACAGAAAATTATAATTGGGTCATCTGCCAATTGTACAGGAATAAAAGCCATAAGGCAGAGCGAGTCCCAAATATTAAATCCAGCAGGATTGTTTTATTAACCTATGCAGTCAGACACATTCATGGCAGACAATTGAAGGGCTTCTATGTGACTCGATTAACAAAAATCTCTTTAACTTGGTTATTATGGAAACTTTTATTCTGCACAATGGAACAGCTGCACAGTACAGAACAATGGGTGTCAGAGTGGGACCCAACCTTGAACAACTACATTATGTCCTTCAACATTGGTACGTTGGCTGGGATCAAATTAGCAGATTACCTAATTTGAGGGATTGAAATGGAACAACTCATTAGGAGGACAGAACACATTGGAGAGGATAAAGCTGGGGGGCTGTGGGCAGCAAGGAAGGAATGTTGAGGTGGGATTTTCCAGAGTGTCTCTGATTTAGGAGCACAGGTTCCAACGAAAGCAAATGAGACTCATGCTCTCAAGTCACACTGGCACTTCTGAAAACTCCATCATTCCAACCAAAATCCATAGGCCAGGCTTTCCGATGAGTTCAGCTCCCATTTAGAAATCAATGGGAGTTAGGCCTAGATCTCCAAAAGGCATTTAAGTGCATAACAGCTACATCCTGTAGCTCTCACTACTGTAACCGTTCAGGCCAGACTATCAGCAGAGCTCGGGGGCCCTATGTGCTGAGCTTTCTGGAAAATCTGACCATTGATTTATGTCCCAAGTGGGAGCTGAGCTGTTCGGAAAATCTGGTCCCAGCTGAGCCCTTCTAAATATTCTGACCATGAAAACCTAACCTAGGGACCAGCCTCACACACATGAAAAGCAGGGGAAGTTGTCAGGGGCAGAAGAGAGGTAAGAAGACAGCCACATCCATCGTTTAAAGCACGTTTATTCTCTTTCATGTTGTCCCAATATTACATCATCATGTAGTCAAGCAGTCTAGGGTGCTTCAGGGAAGGTGTGAGGTATCCATGATATGGTTCTTGTTTTAGGGGAAGGTCTGAGAGACACTGGCATAGGGGAAGATTCTATCCTGTGGGATAGAGCCCTTCACTGGGATGCATAGCTTAAATTCTCTGTTTTAGTTTGTTCCTTGGAAATACTTTAAGTGGGTTTAGCAGAGCTGGTGAAGGGTGTCAGACTGAATGTCCTAGAGTCGAAAGTCCTTCCAGGCATGCACAGGTAACACAGCAAGCTTCCCCTCTATCACCCAGCTATGAAGTGCTTCAGCTGTGAGCTGGAAGGCACGTCTCGCTGGCTAGATATTGTAGTTTCATTTTCAATATTTAGCCCCTCTGTTAAGAATGTCAGTATGGTGGGGGGGAGGCTAGCTGTGGTGGCTTTGATGATGTAGACATCTGTATCCACAAGGAAATAATATTTGCAACACATTCTATATTGGATAATGTGAGCCACGAGACAGCAACAACTTTTAGTCACTGTCCACCTGGGCTATATTCACACCATTGATTTAGAGCTGAAAGGCTCCATAGCTTGTTGCTAACTCCTATTTCCTCTGCATTTCAGGTTCTCCTCAAAGGTGATTTGGTACAATCATTGGGCCCTTTTTAAAAAAGAACATGTAAGAGATCTGCAGCAAGTGGTCTACAAATGAGCCAAGGTACGTTATAAATTGTCATGTCCAAATGTAAACAAAGAGGTATCTTCAGTACAGGTATGTGGACCCAAAAGAGCTTCTAGAAAGGATTTCCCCTTTCAGATCTCTGCTTACCCAGCAAAGACCAGAATCTGTTTCTCTAGCCAGACAGCTTAGTTTATAAGCTAATGCCTCATAGCTACGCTGACTTTCCAGCACCTTTAATATTAGATACTACACAGATAACCACTGTATTAGAAACCTATGATAGCTAGCTATGCAATGAAGAAAAGAGAACAGTCATATTGTCCTCCTCCAGGTCCCGTGTGGAGTGTGTGTGTATGCGAATTTAGGAGATAGGCCCACATCTAGGTAGCCCTGTGTTTCATGGGGCTGGAATTTGATGTTTGAGCAGAAAGAGAAGACTGCATGAGTGTAAACCAAAAACTAAAGAATGACTTCCAGCTAGAAGTCCCTCACTTTACGAGGTTCCTCCTCCAACACAGCCTCATCCACTCAGACGTGGAGGACCAAGAGTTCTATGGACATAAATTAAACTGATGGAGCTCTCCCCTCCTAGTCCTCAGAAAGGTAACTGGTCTGCTCTGTGGTAGCTACGGCAGCTGTAGACCTCAACGCAAGCTCCCCCAATTCTGCCCCCAGAACCACCCCCACATTAGGGGGGTGGAGAAGAGGAAAGGGTCAGACTTTCCCAACTTGCTAAGACTTCTGAAGATGAGTAAGTGCGAAGTGGTGTTGGTCCAAATCCTAAAGTCCTTACTCTGTTCTTACTCAGCTGTCCTTACTCAAGACACACTCCCATTGACTCAGTGGGAGTTTACCGTGAATAAGACTTGATATTGCCAGTTGTTCATTTGTTTGTTTTTGCTGTGCTCTCAGGCCACCACCAAGGAAGGGAGCAGCATGGGTTGCTGCAAGCTAGAATCAACGTTTCTCTTGGAGTGTCTGAGAGGGCAGAATTTTTAACTGGGGCTCTTGCCAGTGGAAGCCTCAGCATTTGATGTCTCGAGGAGAAAAGACACCTAGGGTAGCACGTATACTCAGTCTTATTTGAAGGCTGAGGCCAGGGATGTTATGTATTAACAACAATGACACAGACTCATAGGAAGCCAAGGGCCTGGCGCTCTTTCCTCTGTGTGGATAAAAACGTAGGTAGTGCCAGAGGCAGCATCCGCTTCAGAGAACTTTCATACTGGTAAAGTCATTTGAAATATATCAGACTGACACATGAGTCCACACGCCCATCACGTTGTCATTCATAATCGTCTCCTTCTGTTTATTGGTTGCTGTTGAAGTTCTTCTTATTTTAAGAAGGGTTTACTCCCTCACTGCCCATCTTTGCTTCCTGTTTGCTCTGACAGGAGGCTGTGCGGCTCAGTAGGACTGAGTCCAAGACTGGACGTGAGGAACTGTGAGGTTGTATTCCTAGTTCTGTCATTCACTTGCTGTATAGTCTTGGGGAAAGTATTTGAACTATCCTGTGTCTCATTTCTTCCAGCTGGAAAACTGAGAACAATGTGTTCTTACCTACCTCGCCCGCGTGTTATATTAATGTTTGTTAGAGCTGGTTTAAAAATAGAATGGAAAAATAGTAACTTTCTAATTTTTTCCCCTTTTATCAAATCTCCATAGAAATATTGTCTGGCTCTATAGCTGGCTGAAAAACATGGTGGGTTTTTTTGGCCAAAATTTCAGTCAACATTTTTTCCATATTTTTAAAAAACTTTTTAGGATTTTAGAATTTTGCCAACATTTCAAAATGGGAAAAGGAAAAAAAATTGACCCGCCCAAATGTTTGTGCAGTGCTCTGAAAATGGACAGCACGGTGCAAATGTTGAGTAGTATTATTCATCATTATTAATGGTGAATTTTTGGTATCACAATCTCTATGCCACCTGACTCTTGTAAATTTAAGATTGAACTCACTGCTTGTTCTAATAGAAGAATCAACTCATGAGAGAAAGAGAATAATAAAAGGATATAAAATGTCTTTGGTAACAGTAAATAAAACATGGGGAAAATAGCGGCCATGTAAACTTCTTGTTCTATAACATCATCTCACATTAGCTCCGGCGTGAGAAATGTCTCCCTTAGAAGCCAAGGGAGTGGAAGTAAACAGTCAGAGAAATTCCCAGCAGACTGGTGATTTGGATGGAGTGGTTACTCTTCAGTCTTGCTGCTCTGTGATAGCAGTTGTTTCAAAAGCCCCTGTTGCTGGCCCTTTCTGCACTTACGTTATCTCCTTTCTAAACATTCCTAGTGTTAACAAGCGTGTGTGTGTGTTTGATGAGCGTCCAAGTTCATATCCGCTCTTGTGTTTAACCTTCACGTGCAATGGCTGAGGTCAGGGAGCGAACTCTGTGCGTACGCGCCTCCAAGCACGTACGCTGGCTCCTTCCTTTTACTAGGCAGTTGATTAGTATCAGTAGACCAGCCTATAAGTGAATGGGGATCAGTTATCTATGATAGGTTTGTGGTGCTGTGGTGTGAAATTAGCCTGATTAAGTGGTCGGCACACATGATGTTTGTAAGTTCAGCACACTCTGTCTCTCTCAAGAATTCATGTTCTCTTGCTAGGATGAAGCATAAAGGATCCTGTTGTTGGATAGGTTGATAAATCAATTAAGAAATACAGGGCCATATCGTAACTTCTGATATGTCCCTATTCCACAGCACGAAGGGCATCTTTACACCTTGCCCACCCTGATGGGCAGGTGAGAGAGTTCTCCATTTCCCCATCTGTTACCCTTGGCAGGGATCTATTTCATGCCTCTGGGAGTTTGAGCAGCTGGGCTCATGGCTGGGGACCTGGTGTGGCATGTGGGTGCTTGAGGGAGTCACCTCTGCTTTTCCACTTCTGCTCAGGTCTTTCAGCTCCGTCTCCGTAAGAGTAGGTGACACCTACCTGACCCATGTTACTTGCTATATTCTTGGCCTGTGCTGGAACGAGATCTGGAAATCTTTGACCCCAAAGCACGTTTGTAAACTGACAGACGCTTTCCAAATACAGGCTGAAATACTCCGACTTCGTGCCCAAGGTTAGGCGGCTCAATTCTCATTTAGTTGCCTAAATATAAGTGGCCTGACTTTGAACAGTGCTGAAAACCTGCAGCGTCCAGCACTGAAGTGCAATAAGCACTTAAATCAGTGGTTCTCAACGTGCAGCCCGCGCGCCGCTGACAACCCAGTCAGCAGACAGCAGCGGCCCATGTGACATTCTCAGGGCCATCCGGGGAGTATTGAATGCGGCCCACGTCACACACGTGGCAAACAATTGTAAAGAGGCTGAGAACCACTGACTTAAATAGACAAAGTCTGTTTATTGTTTTGAGGCGCTTAAATATGGATTGATGAGCCTGACTCAGGTTTGAGCCGTTCCGGCCACCAAAGATCCAGACAGACCCAGACCCAAAGGAGTTGGCTGAGAGCCGAGGAGCCAATCTGGACTCTTCCCTAGTTGAAACTTGACAAAATTGGTGCTTTCCCATAGATATCAAAACCATATGTATTTATTTACCTCTGTTATGTATGGATGTTTTACTGCGTGTTAATACTCAAAACACTACTTTGGGCTAATGAGGTCCAGTCCTTATTGTAATGAGCAGACTGGAACTGCCTGAAGTGCTAAAAGAATAATGATTTTCACACGAGAGAGGCAGACTGATGAGGACAAGTTCTGCTTAACTTAGTAAGCTCCTGTAGCAGAAGATATTTTAGTGCACGACACTGAGGATAAGAGAATATTTCTGAGCTTTCTGGTGACTGACACCCACTTAAAGTGCAAAATGATGGGAAACAGGAAAGTGTTAGCAAATCAAAGCCAAGCTGCAGCAGATGATTTTTCAACATGATGCCTTTACTCTCAATAGCTTCTACATCTGGGGGGGGAGAGAGAGAGTATTTGGATGGGCTAAGAAACATGCCGAAGGTCTGAACTGACTTTCTATTTTCTGGCTTGCAGTCCGGGCAAAGTTGTACTTTCACAATTGAGACCTGACTTGTTTCATGCTGGTGATTTTACACAGCTCTGGCAGTGTAACGAGCACATAATGGGATTTTTAAGGCCCTTTGCACTTCTTGAGCACTGAAAAGGGGCCTTTTGGTAAAAAATGGCCTCTCTGTCCCAGTTCAGCACAGTATTGAATTACATGCTTAAATTAATTCCTGTTCATCAAAGCACTTACACACATGCTTAACTTTAAATCAATGGGATTTACATGTGAACTTAAAATGAAGCACGTGCCTTTATGAATCTAGGTCATAAGAGCCAAACTTGTTCTTGCTGAAGTCCATTGAGAGCTTTGCCTTTGATTACAATGAGAGCAGGATCAGGCCTTAAACACCAGCCGGGGAGGGGTCCAGCACAGAAATGCATATGTTGCTTCTTCCCTCTCCCCACATACATGCTGCTATTCTGCTTTTTGGTCTGCGCTTTCCCAGTGAGGGGAAACTATTAAATACTGCTCTAGGTAGCATGTTGAACTGCTGCATCGAGCAATAAAGAAAATGTAGGGTTCATATTTTCAAAACTGGCCCCCAAAACCTGGCTAAGCAGGGAAAATGGAGACTTGCGTGGCTTCTGGGGTGAGCAAGCATGGCTGTGTGTGCAGAGTACGTGGCTATTGTGTGACTTTTTCCTCTTTTCTCTCTCCGTTTTTGTGCATCGTATCTCTCCCCCGTGACTTGCCAGGTGCCTGTTTCTTTGCTGCCTTGCCCCGTCGGTGCAGTCACTTACACCTTTGCAAAGACAGGATGGCAGAGTTTTATAACCACCTCCATGGATGCTAATGACCAGACAAGACCGTCGAGAATCTGCCCCTAGGTCATTTGAAAGCTGGCACTGCATGGCTGTGGTAAGACCAGGTCTTGGTTCTGTGAGCCCAGTCCAGGTGAAGGTGTCAAAGCTACAGAATGGTGGTGGGGATGGAGGCTCCAGGGCTCTTACCCAGGCACTGCTGTTAGTGCTAGACTCAGCTCACACTTCTCTCCGTGTGGGCCTCTCCTTGAGGGTCTCCTGGCTGTGCCCGTGCATGCCACTGCCGTGTTTCATAGCTCTCTCCAGCATGGCGCTCCAGACATGGAGGCCCTTTGGTACTTCTCCTTTCCCCTCCCCTGCTATTTCTGCTGCATCTTATGGGCCTATGTCAGAGGATTTGCCCCTCAATTAATTGGTCTACTACTTGTAAGAGAATTGGCCAGAAATTTCAGGTTGTCCAAAGTGGCTGTAAATTGGAGGCCTGGCTAGTACCCACTGTTGGGAATGAAACCAAAGGTTCACTGTTCGAACAGAGAAAAGTGCAGGGGCTAGTTGGTGCCACTCAGCTTTTGCTGGCAGTGGTACAGATTGGGTGCCTTTGAGAAGGCAGTGTTATGTTTTTAATAACCCCTTTTGGCTGTCTGCAAGCGGTACTAGATGGCCAATAAATTACAAAGCTTTTGCCTGTGGGTTGTAGGAGCTACTTGATAGCAAGAGAATTTTTTTTTAACTTTTATTTGTTAGTCCTAGAAATCCCAGCAAATCACCTTTATAGCTTCAGAGCGATGTCACATGCTACTTGTTATGTCCCAGGTTTCTGGGAACCTCTTAATCAAAGCACTGAGGCTCAGTAGTGAGGTAACGATGAGTGTCCTCTTCTGTGTCGAACTGGATGGGTATGCATACAGCACTGACCAAATTCCTGTCCCAGCTCGGTGTCAAACCTGGGAAGGAGGCTCTGGGAAAGAGACTCTTCTATGGTGGTTTCAAAGTGTTGGTTTTATATCTGGAGGGGCACGAGTGTCCCGGGTGTGCTATACATCTTAGGGAGCAGCGACTACTGCTATACTCTCGTGGCTCATAAATAACCCAGGAGGTTTACACCTGAAGACTTCCCATCTGGCTGGGATTTCCCAAAAAGCAGCCAAAGGGGCCAGGTGTGGCAGAGAACTAATAGCTATTGGGGGAGGAGGGTGCCACGGGTACCATCTCCTCCCATCCCCCAATCGAATATGCAGTTTCCAGCAACTGGGTGGAATATTTCTCTTTTCGGAGAGCTCCTTCACAGCCTTGCACCAGATCCTGAGCGTGGAGCCATGTGTGGCTGCTCAGCCCCTGGTGCAAACTGTCACTCTGAAAGTCTCTGCGGGGGCAGTCCCCTGGGCCAGGCCTGTACCAGCATGGGGGCCCCTTGGAGTTGCTATGCCTGGAATTTGAGCACTCCCAGGCCACACAGAAGCCGAGTTCCAGACTTTGCTGCCCAGGTCTACCTTTTATCCTGTCACAGGCTAGGCTAGATTCAGCTCGGTTTTAAGATGGTAGAAGCTAGTGCAAATCTTCATGCTGGATTTGAGCAGCAGAAAGCCCCACCAGGGTGGAGCTTGTGATGTTGGAAAGCAGCCTCAATTTCCCCTTCTCATCCTAGGGCGCCTTTGGGAGCAGCATTACTGAAAGAAATGGACAGTATTGTCTGGAAGGGAGCATGACCATGTTCTAGTTTAGATGATCCTCCTAGGGAAACCCTGGCTGTAAACTAAAGCTGTTCCCCTTGTTCAGAGTTGATGTAAAAAGCAGTGCAAAGGAAAGCATTTGCAGTGCATAGCAATGAGCTTTATCAGTCCTACAAACCCCAGACATTATATTTCTTCTTATTGCGTGCTGTCTACTGGCACCTTGTCTGTTAACAACTTACATATATACAGAGAGAGCGAGAGAGCCCTTTCCTAACACCACCTCCTCAATGGAAACCTGCAGGGAAGAAACAGAGGTAACCCTACTGTCTCTCCTTGTAGGTGAATTCCAACCTTTGATGGAAGGGCCGTAACTGATCAAGAGGCATATTTTAACACTGGTGAATCTTTGTTGGCTCTAGTTATTATCCTTGAGTGTTGTGGAAGAAGTGAAAGTATTTTTTCCAATATACAGAAGCATTTAAATAGCAATGGATGGACATCTGTGCATGTTCTGTCTGAAAAGCATATGTCAATGAGAAGAGTTGGTTTATTAATGTTCATGATACCTATGGAATAATTTTGTTTGACATTAGCAGGATTTCCTTGGGGATTGAACTTTAAATTTCTTCACCAAGGTAAGTACACTGATGCCACGAAAATTGTTTTTATCCCTAGAGTTTACCACATATTTTACATTGTTCATCAGTATGCTGAATGAGGGGTATCAGGTACAGTAAACAGTGCCTTGTGATTTTTGTGGGAGAACTATTTTCCACAGAGTTGAACAAACAGTGGGAAAACATTGCCATGAATAATAGCTTGAATCTGGCAATTTTACGTTGTTCATGCCCTCCATGTTGTCTTTCCATGATTATTCCAGTGGTAGAGATTTTGTAACATGAATACTCCTAAAAAGCGGACTATATTTGCTCCAATAATCTCTGAAAGTTAAATCATATGTTTCACTATACCATGCAGAATGTGTATTTTGCAATTAACACTGTTAGTTACCTGAAGTTATCCGATCAAGGAAAAGAACAATACCATGTGACTTATATAATGAACCAACACAGAATGCTTTTCTGGGTTTGACTGCAAAATACTTTAAATGAATCCTTTGCAAGCTTTTCTTTCACAAAAATGTTTCAAATAATAAATGCATTCAAGGATTTTGTGAGCTGTTTCTGAACATTCCATGAAGAGAGACAAAATTCAACCAGTAAAACATTAGTTACAAATAATCCACATTACTTATAGAGTTAAGTGTTGCTTTTACTCTATATTATATCCTGATTCTCATTTTTCAGCAAGACACCTTTATACCATTCTGTCAACGTAAGAGGATTTTAAGAGAGAGTAAATTACATTAATACCAATTTCAAGACCCTTTACTTGACTTCAGTGGCTTTTGTGTAAGTGTAAGCTTTAGTGTAAGCCAAGCCCTATGCCTTTCCTATGGGGATTTCTGGCCACCTTACAAATATTGATTCAACCTTAGTCTCCCTTCTACTTGTGAGGTGGGTATAAATAGTATTTCCACATTGTATCAATGGGGAATAGAGGCTCAGAGAAGGCAAGTGATTTTTCCACATTCACAGTGACTCAAGGTCAGACTGTACAAAAGAACTCAGGAGTCCTGGCTCCAAGTCTGCCAGTTTAACTCCTAGGTCTAGCATAGTGTCTTCTTCATATACACTGCAAGGTAACTTGGATGTAAACTTGTCATTGCATATGGTAGATGGGGTGTAAGGAAACTTTCCCTGTGGCATGTATCCCATAACTGCCTAATACATGGTTTCTTGCACCTTCTTCTGAACTAGCTGGTACTGGTCACTCTGAGACTGGACCCAAGACCAGACGCACCACTGATTTGATCCAGGGTGTCAGTTCCAGTGGGATGATTTAGCTGAGGTTAGCCCTGCTTTGAGCAGGGGGTTGGACTAGAGGACCTCCTGAGGTCCCTTCCAACTCTAATCTTCTATGATTCCTAGGAGGTTCGGAATGATAGGTAGCAAAAGTTTGGTTATCTGAATATTTTTTCCCGCTTGGGTCCAAAAATTGGATACTCTCCTGAGTTTCCCAGACATATTAGTTTGGAAATACTCTGCAAGAGCTAGAAACACAAAAGGAGTAGAAAATTGGGAGGAGAGCCTTCGTTTGGTTCAAAGTTTGGAGGAAAGCTCAGGTTAGTTCCTGTTTTATCCAGACTGGTTTGCCTCATCTGTCAATGCAACTGGATAGACCAGAAGACTAGAAATGAGTTGCAGAAATTTGGAAACCAGCAATCTGGCTGCTTTCTGGGTTGGTAGCAATTGACCGTTATTACCACGTGATGGCTGCTATCTGGCCTATGTGACTTTCGTTGCTGACATCAGTCAAGTGGCACTGATTGGTACTCAGACTGGGAATTGTGACAAGGTCAGAATGAGCTATGGAAACTGAATAACAGTGTGGAGACAGTTCACTGTACTTTTCCAAACATAATGGAGCCTGTCAAGGCCAAAGGTCAAGGCACATTGGCTGGACTCTGGGAGGACTGTCCACCTGGGCTGTACCTGTTTGGAGAATATCTGGTGAACTTGACTCTCAGGACTGTCGAAGCCAGACTCTTTCACCAGCGTGGCATTAAAGTTTAGTGTTAAGAAAACAGAGTTGGCAGATATTATTTTGGAGGACAATTGTTCAGGTTGTCTCCTTACCATAAGCGCAGGTTAATGCAATAGGTTTCAGAACAATTGGAGAGAAAATTTAATGTGTAGAAAGCCAGGGGAAAAAAGACTTATTTAGCTGCAGCAGTCTCCTCTAACCCTTAACTTCGAGATCACTCTCTACTTTCCTTTGCACTTTGAACATGTTCCCAAAGCCACGCCCTTAACAGAAGCATCACATTTCCATATATGCTTCTATGCATTATTAAATTGCAAAAAGAGCTTTGCAGCTTTGAAATGTGTTCTCATTATAGCTGTAATTAAAGCTGAAAATTCTCCTCCAGGCTTGGATAAGAGACAAGCTCCAATCAAACCCAAAGTCTTTCTTCTTTTTTAAATTGTATTAAAGTCTCACATTTCGCTAATCACCCAGTGCAATGATTCCAAAAGTCCACTAAAAATATTTACTGCTTAGCGATGCATTAGTTAATCTAGCAAACCATCATGTTCACTACACTGTCTCTTATAGCTCTGTGAAGCTCCTTAATAGCACAGCTTCCTTTTCATTGTTACTTAAATTTCATGGTGCCTGAGATGCAGCGTTTTAGTTAACGGATAATTGAGATCATACAATATATTTAAGGGCATTTCAGATGCCTGTGATTCCAAGGTTCAGTGTATGACTTGTCATTGTCCTAGACTTCGGCAGGTATAAAAAATACAGGCCAAGATTTTCAAAGTGGTTTTGGGAGCTTCAGTTATTTTGGTGCCCCATTTAGGACACAGTACAGTGGCCTGATTTTCAGGGGTAGGTGCTCAGCACTTTCTGAACATCCAGGCATCTGTTTTAGGTACCTATATGGCACCATCACTGGAGTAGCTGAGCACCCACAACCTTTAGTAATGTATTTATCCTCACAACACTCTGTGAGGCAGCAAGTGATGTTACCCTCATTTATAGCTGGGGAACTGAGGCCCAGATCCCAAAGGTATCTAGGTGCCTAGATATTGGGAGTTAGTCTTCTAAATACCATTGAAGATCCAGGCCAGAGAGATTAAGGGCCAGATTTTCCATGTATTTGGGTACCTAAAGCTGCAGGTAGGTCCAGCATAAAGTGCTTTTGGAAGTCCCACACGGCATCTAGGGCTGGGTCTACACTGATGGTGGTAAATTCACCACTGTCACATCGATTGCTCTGGATCGACTGAGCGGTCTCGTCGACTGCCGCCGAATCGCAAAGGTAAGTGTAGACCAGGCCTAAGTTAGCAGATCTCAGGTATGTGCAGATAATTCACTTCCTCTCCTCAACCACATTCTAGTATTAAATGTCAGGCAGTACCTAGCCATAAAATGTGATTTACTGAGGCTTTGGATTGTGCCCATAGTCCTGTATGAAGTCCATGGAAAGACTCCCGCTGACTTCAGTGGTTTTTGGATCAGGTCCTGTATCAACCCAGAGTGTGGTATTATTGCCACTTTTTTTTAAAGGCTTTCTTAAGCCTACCTAAAGGGTTAAAATCTAAGTTACCAATGCTAGAATAATTGAACCATAGAAATGGAGGGCTAGAAGGGACCTCAGGAGCCCCTTGCACTGAGGAAGGATGAAGAATAGCCAGGCCATCCGTGACAGCTGTTTGTCCAACCTGTTCTTAAAAACCTCTTAGCTAACCAATTGCATCTGAAATTCCATCATAAAATAGAGAGCTCTCTGTACGATATATACATGAGCACAAAATCCAAGCACAAAACATATTTAGAAAAAATAGCTTTTGAACCAAGACCTTCCAACCTGGAGTAACTTTTTTTTTTTTTTTTTAATAGCACTGACTTGTAGAAGCCTTGAAAACAGTAGCTTCAGATGGAAACAGACAAAGCTGTGAACTACACGGCAGGAGCACCAATAGCTTTTGCTACTATCCTGCATTTTAGGTAGTTGGCAAAGGATGGGCTACTGCGGACCACATTTTACCAAGAAAATTATTGCCTTTTATAAGGTCAAATGTGTAGCTTCTTCCTACTGGAAAGATTGAACAAGGACAATAAATGATTCATTGTAAACATTCCAGAGGCACACTGTCCCCTCATGTGAATGGCTGTGGGAATACATTAGTACATAGATTTCCTGTTCATGCAATGCAAGTTATGCAGAAAATGCCTCTGCTTCATCGTTACCCACCAGTGGCCAGAATAGACTGTTTGTGAACAGCTTTCTATTGTTTCCTTTTTATTTTCTCTGTACTCCTTCCAGGGCACAGACTGACTATTCTCATCTCAAGGAGTTTGCTCCAGAAGGCATAAGACTACGAGATAGAAACTGTGCTGATGTAAACGGATGGTGACTCCACTGAAGTGAAGTCTGTGGAGCCACACTGATTCATAGCAGCTGGGCATCTGGTCCTGTGTTATCGAACCCCACTGTGAGCATTTGCAGATCAGAACGGGGCTCCGTCAGTTACTCTCATATGGACCCGATATATCTAGGTTTTTACATGGGATTATCGCCATAGTACATGAGCGCCCCACAGTCGGTAATAAACATCCTCCCAACTCTCCTGTGAGGCAGGGACATGTTATCCCTGTTTTACTGATGGGGAATGCAAGAGATTAAGTGGCTTGGGAGGCTCGCGTGGGAAGTCTGTGATGGAACTGGATATGGAGCCGAGGGCTCCTGGATCTCACCCATGTGCTCATTTTCCCCAAGATCTTCTCTCCTCCCTAGTCTGTGGCTTGCACAAATACTTACAAATGTGACCCTTTTCATTCCCTAGTGTTATAGAGCAGCCCCTCATCTGCTTTACACCTGCTGAGCTCCTGGCCTGTGACGTCCCAAGAACTATTTTGGGGTGTGTTTTAATTATTAAGCTGTGCTTTAAATATTTTAATTTGTTGTAGATGCATTAAGACGTGAACAGCACATTCCATGTCTGAACAAAAAAAAAAGACTTTCAAGTCCCTTGTCATTATTGTTTAACCAGCTCTGGCATTAAAAGCCTTTATAGGTGCTCCGTATTCAGAAGGTTTCCCGTAAAATGAACTTTCCACCATTCCGCGACAGCTTTAGTGTGCCAGCCCAAGAGTAATATGGAAAAATGAAAGAGGAAAGGGAAAAACACCTCTCTTCTCCCCCCCCCCCCATCTGCTGGAATACTGGACCATAGCAGGAAATAGGGCTTTGTAGTTTTGTGAGCAAAAGTTTGAAAGCTGTAAAGTCTGTCATCTCAGAATTCCCTACAGAAACCTGGAAGTAACCAACTGAAGATGGAAAAGACATTACGTAACTGCAAAGACAAAACCTAATGTCCAGGCCGTGTGGCAGGAGTAAATCCATGACCTTGCCCTTTGCAGGATTTCAGGCGAACACTGCGTTTGTATGGACAGTCACAGAAACCAGTGCATGCCAGATTTCAGTGAACAGCTCCAGCATTTCCTTCCCCTGCCTCTGTTCTGTGGGTGGTTTGGAATCTTTCACAGCTGTAGGCTGGGATTCATTAGCTACAATAAAAATCATACTATAGTGCTAGTTAAAAAACACAACAAAAAGCCAAGCCGAGGCAAGTGTAATAAGCCTGTGGCATTGGCCAGTTTGGACTGAACTCCAGTTTCAGAATTCATAAATTATTAAAAGTTAGAAGAGATCTCTTGGGTCATAACATCCACATTACTTCAGCCAGAGCAGGGTTCTCCCCTATGGTCCCCAAGGCTTTGTCTTGTCTAGTGTGAAGTGACTGAAGTCATTTCAAGCTCTGTGTTGTTTTCAGTGGGATTTCTTACAGGTGTGTGAAGTTTGGCATTCGTGTATTTGTCACATGAGGGCCTTTGTTCTTTTTATTTTCTTCAGCTTAATCCAGAGATGCAATGATTTGCTTTGTTTTTTCTCCCTTTGTTTCCTGACAGGGGGAATTGAGGTGCTGGGATTGTTGCTTCTATTTTATTTTTTGCTTGTGAAGAAATTCTTCCACTTTATCTTTAAGGAGGCATCATATTCCTCCTCTCTCTTACTTCTTCTAAAGCTTTGTCGACATTGCAAGCAAGGGGTGTGATTCCCCTTCTCACGTACCCTTACTTGCATGAGTTTGCTGAGAGCTAGTGTGAGCATAAAGAGTGATGTAGCGGGGCAGTGGAGGCATGATTGAGCCGTGTTGAGTACATCTCCACTTGAATATGGTGGGTACGTACTGGGCTGGGTGAGCCATGCCTCTGCTGTCTCCACCTGTCCTACCACAACTACATTGCTATTTATATTCACACTAGTTTTTTCATTGTGCTAGTGAAAGGGTGTGTATATAAATAGGAATCATACCCCTTGCACCTCACATTGATGTAGCCTAAAAAACTGTTTCTTAATTTAAATTGCCAGACTGTCAACATTCTCCTCACAGGCTTGACATCTTCCAGTATCCCAGCAGCACCCCCAATTAATATACCCTATACATAAGGATTCTTTAGTAAATTGCAACCTTATCTAGGTCAAATATTTGCAGGACTGACAGAACCATAGGGGTTGAGAGCACCCTCTTCATCTATCCAAAGGCAAGTGGTGGACCCTAGGCTTGATTTCTCCAGGATCTGCTAAAGGGTGGGGAAGCCATGTTGCCCTCAAATTTCCATATGAATGTGCTGGCCTTTTTCTCATTTCCTCCAGCTGGAGTTCCACACTTTCTTTACAAGCTTCTGCTTTCTGTATGTGAGCTGCCAATTATGCCTCTATTAGGTTTTAGATGGCTGTCCAGTTTACTTAAGATCGTTGATCCTCAATTAGTTAATTTAAGCTCACACAAGTTTGGATTGGCCTAGGAAACCCTTCTAAATGTGCCTGGTCTGATAATTAACCCATTGTTTAGTGTAAGGGAAGATGTGTGGTTTCCATTTTGTTCAGATCAATGATTTGGCTGCTATGGTGATGTGAGGAATTAAACCTGTCTATTGTGACCAGGGATGCATTCCCCAGTAGGTAAATTCCAACATTATACTGTAAGTTGGAGTTGGGAATTTTAAACGATTCTGTCTAAAGCTTCCGGTTCTTAAGACAGAGGTTGGGAAGAATCCCATATCATGTACGCTAGGGTTCCTTTGCCAAATCTCTTGAGTAATAGCGTCATGAGGGTCTTCTGAATACTGTGCCGTACTTTAAACCAGTAACAGTCAATTTGCCATCCTAGAGCAATATGAGTCCATGAATTTCATCCACGTTCCTTTCACCTAGCCAGGAACAATGAAGGTCAACTGGCTCCAGGCTACTTCCTCTAACAGTTTAGCAGGGATGTCCTGATTTTGCATTATTCATGTCATGTTTTCATGTTAGTTGAATTTTGGTGATGCAGTGCTGAGATGTTCCTTGACTATTATTTCTGGAGCGTTCTGTGACTTCGGTTTTCTTCTTTTATATGTGATACAAGATTGTTCAGCTGTCTAACTGCTGCATCATGGAGGAGAACAAGGTGTTGCAGTCCACTCTCCACTCATCTGATTGCATACTCTTCCACCTCGTGTTTGACCATCTGCAAGGCTGTCCCACAGTCCCACTGTGAAAATTGGTCTAAGCCAAATTTCTGCATTGTGGCACCAACCTATTGTCTAGGCTAGGCTCTGCATCCCAAATGGCTGTAAATTAGAGCTTCTGAAATGTAACAGCCTGCCTTTCTCTCTATCCCAGAGTCATTGCCACTCTGCAAGGACATCGCTGTCAGCCGTGATATGCCATTGTTCAGCCAGGATTGGTGCCGGGCTGGCAGCACTGAGGAGTGCATGAGCAGCTTCTGCAAAAGGATATCGCGAAGTCAGTCATGGCGATCAGTAGGCACTGCAGGTGTAGGTGTTTTCTTCTGAAGGCGAGCAGGGTTTCTCACAGAAAGTGAGTGCTGTTTATTTGAACGTATTGGAACCATTGTGTGGTCTGCTGAATACAAATCTGACTGTTCAATCACAAGCTGTTTCCTCCAGCCCGCTGGAAGCGGAGGGCTGAAGAGAATCTCATTCCAATCAGCGGGAGACTTTTAATTTACTTCAGTGAGATTTGAATCAGGTCCATAACCCGAGGCAGGATTCCACTTGTGAGAACGCCCATTTATGCTTCTGTACTGGTTAGATTGATCCAGTTTCCTTGCTCTGAAGTTGCTCCACATGCACAGCTTTCGGATTATTTCTTGTGTATGCTTTTGTCTCCAGCTGATGCAGCATATGGGGGCCAAAACAGCTTTGCGGGCATCCCAGTTGGGGCCTGTTGCTGAACCTTCCTTCAGGTTACAGCAGACTAATTTTAAACAATCTCTGCGTGGAACACGTATTCGCATTCATCTCTAGGGTGATTTTAAACTTGAATGGGAGCAGGATTAAATGTTTTCAGTTTCCATTATTGTGGCAGATATTCTTGTGGTGCAAATGCCCGCTTTAGTCATGTCTGTTGGGTTAAACCATACGTTATGGACTAGATTTTCAAAAACAGGAGCCCAAATAGTGCAAGCAAAGAACATGATGGCCACACCGGGTCAGCCCAATGGTCCGTCTAACCCAGTATCCTGTCTTCCGACAGTGACCCATCCCAGGTGCTTCAGAGGGAATGACCAGAACATGTAGTCATCAAGTGATCCATCCCGTCACCCATTCCCAGCATGTAGCTGTGCAAACTAGATAGGTGTGTGGGCTTCTAAGCCCTTCTCCTTTCCTTGGCCAAGCTGCATTTGATGCAGACCCAGTGCTGGGAGAAAGCAAAGGCCCCGTTAAACCACCTTTTCCATTCTTCTTACAGTGGAAGAGGCAGAGAGTGGGGGCTTTAGGAGCTGCTACAGCGGGCCTATGCCATCAGCTCAGCTGCCCTGTGGGAGAGGGGCCCCCAAACGGAGTGCTGCGGTGACACCAGGCATTAGGTGACAACACCTGGAGCAGCGCATTGGGCCCAGCCCCACTGAACAGGAGACAGGGTGAGTGCAGAGAGGGCTTACTCCCCAGCCCCCCTCACTACCACCACCACCATTGGTCTCTCCTCCATGGCAATACTTTTGGAAGGCTGGGAGTCCTCGGTTTCAGATTTTGCTGTGTAGCCTGCGCCGGAGGAGAGTTTCACATCCTCTAACTTGTCTGTTTTTTGTGCTTCAAGCCCAGTGGAAAGCTGGAAATTGAAATTTTGGCTCATAGCTTGCCATTCCCTGTGGTGTCATGGGAAGCGCCATACATGTCATTCAGGCAAATGTTTCTGAAATTTTAAATCCTGTTAATTCTGAGGCGGGGGGCTTGAATCAGAGGGAAGCTTATAATCAGCGTACTTTTATCTGTTGCTGTTGCTACCAGTGTGTGGTGGTCATAAACTGCTATTGGCTTGGCACCAATTAATGTTCTGAATGACAGATGGTTGTTGTGCAGCTTCCTGTGGTCTCTAAGAACATCCAGGAGCAGCACGGTAACTGGCGCTTGTGTGAATCATCTGTGTGTGCGTCTCTAACAGCAGGTTCTCTTCAGTACCTGTGCCTGCAGAACGAATGACAATTCATTGACATCCCAGCTGCCTGTTTCCCTCCCTACGCTGCCCTCTTCAGCGTGTGGCAGTTGATTTCCTTTTACAAGATGTAAATTAGAACTAGTCACGAGAGTTGGTTGGAATATCTTTGACCAAATAAAAGTCTGCTGTTTTTGTCAATGTCAGAAGAGTCTGTGGAGACATACCAATTTTTTGATTAAGTTTTTGTTGGGGAGGTAGAGAGCTAGAAACTGAAGGACATTATCCTGGGGGTGAGTGTACCATCCTGGGAATGTGGGGACCCAAGTCCCAGGTCTGCCTGGTCTAGAGGAGTCTTGGATGAAAACCTCTCTTCTGATTAAGGCAGAGGAGTAAGCTCTTGATTCTGGGTCTCCTCCGTCCCAGACTATCCAAATTGAAAAGCTGAGGTTTTGCTCTGAAAGCGGACGCTTTGAGACAGGTCTGTTTTTGCAAAAACATGGCAAGGTTTTGGTTTTGTTCCAATGTGGAATGGGGGGAAATAATTCAAAAGCTGCCATGAAGTGGAATCGCCATCCTTTGATCAGCTCTACTGGCCACAGTTACCTCCTTCCTTGTTAGAAAACGGCAGTAGTTTATCTTTTTAGCCCATGTCATTGCACTAACATTCTTGTGAGTTATGAACTGGAGCCGTTACTGTTTGATACCTTGTTTTTAGCCTTCCCCCTGGATTTTGCCAGTTGTTTACGGTGAGGGGCCAGATCCTGTGAGCTACTGATTGACCTAATCTCTTGCACTCAATGAGTGCTGCAAGTGCTCAGTGCCTCTCAGGATCAGACCCTTTATCCCCATCAATTTGGCCTGGCCCAGCCTTTCTGCTGTCGTCTTTATTTTCACTTGCTATTGGTTCCAAATAAAACACGAGCGGAGAGAGGACTTTCACGTGTGGTGGCAGCTTTACTCGATATGCGGCCATTCCATCCTCCCTGCAGACAAGCCTGCTCGGCTGCGGTGAGGGCTCTCCAAGGGGCCAGAACGCACTTCCGCAGTGCCAGAGATTCCATCTGGCACAACGCACGCATCGTTATTCATAATACCTTGCCTCTCAGGAAATGGATTCCTTCTCCAGCCCACCCACAAGGCTGCACCAGACACAAGCAGCCGCGGGAGGGCTTCTGTCTCCTGGCCACAACAGCACATCCATTTCCTGAAGCCGGAGGCATAGACTCTCTCAAGGCCAGATTCTCTGCTGCTGGAAATAGACGCAGCTCTATTGATTTCAATGGACTTGCGGCCAGTGAAGAATTTGGCCTGTTGACATTAGACATGGGGCAAAAGATCCTTTTGTCCATCGCTCAGGACTGGACCCTGCAATGCTTTCACCAATCTTTTGCCTACTCTAGTTTGGAAATGACTCCTGTGATGGCGTTTCTATGAACTCGGTGCTGCATTTCACCTGCGCGCTCACCTGAGTTTTCCTTTCCCCTTGTCCCTGAACAGCCTTGGAAGTCACTGTACGTGATTAGCTGGGCTGGGGCACGTTCCTGGTTATTCACTGCGGTGCCAATGGAATGGAACGGAACTCCAATTAACAATCCAGCTTATAAATATTCATGGCGCCGCGCACACAGCAAACAAGCCCTTTGATCTCTTGCTCTAGGAGGTGTGTGGGATGGTAACTATCACCCAGCTGTAAGGACAAGGCAGCCCCAGCCAAAAGGGTTTGAACAGCCTCCTTTTTTGACTCAAGGTTAATTTCTGTGCAGTAACGTGAATTTAAAAAAAATGACAGAACAGGAAAGCTTGATGGCTGAGATGTTTTTCATAAAGCACAGTTAGCGTGCCCATCCCCTCTTGGTGAGGCACAGCTGTGGTACACATCAACATCTAATCAGAAAGGCTACTTCTTTTCAACTACCTGGCTCTCTAGGAGGAGGAAGGGAGAGAAAAGGATTTTTTCTCCTTAAAGTGGCTTGTCCGTCAGCTGTGCAACTACGTGATTCTGTATTGATCTACTCTCTCTGCTTGACACCAGCCTGCTGGTTGCAAAGTGACCTAAGCATTGGCAAAGCCAGTTGCTTTGCTACCGGGGAAGTCCCGCCCTCACCTGCAAGAGGAAGTTAAAACCGTTGAGTCTTTTACCTAAATTACTCTGCAGCTTGCCACCAAGGAAGCCAAAATACAACAATTGCCATGCTTTAGGGGGAGTGAAGTGAAAGGCCTTGATTTCCCCCTGCTTCCCCCTCCCAAAAAAATAGTTATTCTCTCATCCTGTGTCCAGTAGCAGCAAGGCATTTGGAGGTCTGATGGGTTGTACACGAGGCACCAAGCCTG
The DNA here is from genome assembly GCA_007922155.1 of Mesoclemmys tuberculata. NCBI lineage: Eukaryota > Metazoa > Chordata > Testudines > Chelidae > Mesoclemmys > Mesoclemmys tuberculata. Next base: position 5,783,346 of record ML677085.1, read on the forward strand.
ACTTTGCCACTGCCTCACTGCATAGCCTAGGAAAGTCATTTAACTTCTCTGCCTCTGTTCACCCCTCTGTAGAATCAGGGTGATCACAGTGAGCTCCCTCACAGGGGCCAGGGGAAAACGCTACGTAAGTGGCATTATTACTTTACTTTGGTAGTCAAAAGATTTCACAGCCACCTAATTCCCATTCATTTTCAGTGTCCCCAAACCCCGTAGGTAGCCAGTGTTCAGTGGAAAGTAGGTGTTGTCACAGAAATGAGAGATGGGATAAGACTGCTGTGTAGATCAGAGTTCTGCTGCGGGCTGGATTGTTTTCTGTGGTACGTTGTCTAGAGATTTTGTTTTGTCCTAGGGCCTGATCCAACGTGCAGCCAATGCCTTTCATTGCATTTCCAAGAAGAGTTCTTTGTAGTGATGGTGGAGCCATGTTAGTCCCAGAGTACGGAAGAGACCGGAGGTGGATAGAGTGATATCTTTTATTGGAGCAACTTGTGTTGAGGAGAGAGACGAGCTTTCGAGCTGTGGAGCTGAAGAAGAGCTCTGTAAGCTTGTCTCTCTGGCCAATAGAAGTTGCTCTAATAAAGGCTATTACCTCACCCACCTTGTCTCTATAAATGGCTTCAGAGGACAGTTATCAGTGTGGCCTAAATCTAGCCAGCTACGTCAGCTGGAGTGAGCTACAGGCTGTAAAATTGTGGTGCACATTTGGTCTTGGGCTGGGGTCCCAGAGCCCAAGCCCAACCATCTCCACTGCAATTTCACAGCCCTGTATTAAGCCCAAGTCAGCAGACATGGGCCAGCTACAAGTGTTTAATTGCCATGTAGACGAGCCCTAAGAGTAGCTGAGATTTCTATAGGTGCTTAAGAGTTAGGCACCGACACACATGGGATTTGGGCACCTAAATCCCTTAACTCCTTAGAAAATCCAGCCATTGACTCAGACTGAGCACTTAAGTCTCGCTACCTGTTTTGCCTGTGCAGTTCATTTGCATATGGAAATCTGAACTTTGAGACAAGTCCCCAAATATTGGGTTGCAACCATGAGTGGGGCTTAAAGGCACATCCCTTGAGAGACCCTGCCACGTCTAACGCATCTTCTCCTCATGAAATGTTTCCTGCCCTTCAGCCTTATTTTAGTTTGCCTGCCATTAGTCCACAGCTCAGATTTCACTTGCTAAAGACTTCAGTAGCTTCAGATCTATCATTTCTCTGGTGAAGTGGGGGGCATGTGGGTTTAATCCTAGTTTCTGACAACTAGCTTGAGAAGGTCCCTGTTTAGGTACAAGAAAACAGACCGTTGTGAAACAGTCTTCAGTTGTTTCCACGCCTAGGGTTGTTCAGCCTGATCCACCTGTCTAGCATGCTAGGAAACAAACCTGTGATTGTCCACAAGTGTAGAAGATTAGCGCTAATCACTGACAGTGTGTTGCATAGATCGCTGGTGATTAGAAAGGCCTTCCTTCTGACCTTGAGGCTAGAGTTACAATCTGTAAACCTGGTCTAATAGGCTTTAGCTGCATTGATCTGTGCCTTGCTTCCCCTTTGTCTGTACCAGGACCATTTTCTGTTAGCTTGATGTCTGGTGCAGTGTTTGCTTTCTAAACCCACCAACTCCGTAGTCTTATCACCTACTTCTGGGAATGCACCAGCTGATTTAGCTTTTACACCAAAAAGTGAGTTAGAAAGTGACTGAAATGGCACGCTGGCACTGTGAGGGGAGGGGCTTTTAAAACTGCATTCCTTTTGTCATTCCCTCTTCCCCTCCAAAGGCTCTTTTTATCCCCACAGGATGCTGTGTTCTGTGTCCTCTGCCTGTCATTCTCCCTCACCCCCACCATACAGGCATGTATTAACATAACAAGCACAGGGGTTGCTTTGTGTGTGATTTAATTATGAGGGTCCCAGATGTGCACTGGTAGTAACCTCTTCAGAAAGGCCCAGTCAACCTTGGACTGGCTTTGGACTCTAGCATACTGTATGGGGTTAATTCTGAATTTGCAGTGGAATGGATTAGACTAGGACCTTGTGCGTAGGAATGGAGTTCAAGGGTTTACAAGCCACTCGAATTATATTTTGGGTTCTCAGGCCTCACAAATCTGTCATGCTTCTGAGCCCTGCCTCCTTTAGTTTTAAACTCATGTTTTAACCAAGACAGTCACTTTTGCAAAATGGAATTGAGTTTTTTCTAGCTACAGGCAAGTCTGTGCCAAGTAAAGGCTGAAGAATACCCAAAAGCTAAATTTGCACTTGTGGATACTCTGTATACTTTTAAATTTATTGTGTTCTTGTTTTTCAGTAGAACTGTTTTCCCCCCTTTCCTACCCCAGCTCATTTTTTTTTTCAGTCTTAATATTTTTTCATATTCTGATCCATTTTTCACCCAGGTGTCTTTCACTGGAGTGTTCACTCTTTGCTTTGTTTGAGCCATTACTCTTAGCTGGAATGTGACCTCAGCAATGTTTGAGTGCAGGTGGAACTTTAGAACCTAAAATGTTCAAGTGAGTTTGAAATTAGGAAAAATAAATGCACTCATCCCTAGTCTTTTCTTCCTTCATTTCTGTATTAACTAAAAGCAAATCCCGAATGTTCAGGAGAAAGATTTCCATTTGGATTCTGGACCTGATCACTGGAGTCAATAAGAGTCTTTCCATTGTTTTTTTTTTTTTATTTTTAATTTATTTTGGATCAAGCACATAGGGAAAAGAAGAAGAATCTCTGTATAACACTAAAAACAGGAGTCCAGTAGCACTTTAAAGAATAACAAATTTAATTTTTGCAGGCATAAGCTTTTGTGGGCTGTAACCCACAGGGAATGGAAGTGTGAGTGTGAGAGAGAGAGCGCGCCAAAGGGAAGAAACAACAATAAGTAATAGCCAAGTCCAAACAGTTAGAGTAGCTGAGGCCTATAACTCTAAATATCATGTTGCTGGATTATCTTTTCTCAGTGAAGAGGAAGGTCTGACACCTGCCTCCAAAACCCTGCAATGATATTGTGCGGTTACAGCAAACTAAGTTTTCTCTCAAAATGTTTTTTGATTGGGGAGAGGAAGGAGAGGAATAGGCTTTTGGACAAAATGGTAATTTAAAAAAAAATATATGTTTTTGCTGAAAATGCTTGTTTTCATTGAAAAACTAAATGTTTCAGTTTTGGGAGGGTTGCTTTTTCAACAAAAACCTGAAAGATTTTGATTTAAAAAATGGTTTAGTTGAAATTTTTACAAGGGAAAAAAGTATTTCCAGATTTATATGATATGCAGTTATGGCATGAATGATCTTGTACGATTTCATCTATGGGTTTCCTTTCCTCAAGATTGTCAGTAGCACTGGCTGCCCCTGAAAATGATCTGATTTGCAGATTGAAATAAGGGGCTTAGAACTTTTAGCTTGGCTTTTAATAAAATGTGCTGGTGTTTTTAAATTAGGTTACTTTAAAGTTTTGAAGTAATTTAAAATGTGTCTTGTTCAGTAAGCAGTACTATGGGATGGACAGATACTACATTGTGTCCTCTAGGTTTTTACCAGCAGTGTCCTGGAACATGTGATAACTTACTCTTGTATTGTTTGCTTGGGTTTATCACACAACTTTTTATCAGTAAATTAACATCAATGCATTGCTATTTATTGCAATCACTGACTTCACGGGTGGAGGGAATGGAAAGTGCCGTTAGGTAAATTTACCAGTTATTGGACTGAAAAGTAAAAGGTAGTGTAGCTTTAAGACCAGAGGAATGAAACAAGCAACCACCAGTATGCGATGCCCAACAATAAAGCTTTTAACATGCTCTTTGCAAATTCAATGGAACTGTACATTGACCTCTCATTCCTGCATATTTTTCACTGACATGTCAAGCTAACCAAGATTTCCTGGTCTGTAATTTGTTTCTGTTGTTCCCAAACCTTTAATCATTGTAGTTGTTCTGCAACAGCAGCATATGGATAACATATTCTCTGCTACGATGATGATCTCTGCTGGTGGGCTGCATAGGTGTGGAATGCCTGGTCCCAGATGCATCACGTTCAAAGCTCCGTGGCTTAGATTGGTGAAGGATGCAACCTTCTTCAATCAGAAACTCCAGTTTTTTGTTTGACTCAATCTATAGGCTGGATTATGCACCATTTACCCATTTGGGGAAGCACTTTAGCCGGACTTTTGGTGTAGGTAAGGCCCAGTTCATCAAGGGTATTTAAGCACCTAACTCACATTGAAATCAATAGGAGTTAGACACCAAACTACCTTTGACAGTCTGGGCCTAGATGCTCACTAAAGTGGGGTATGTGTTCTATAACCTAGCTCATGGTCAGTACGAAGAGGTCGTTGGCAGAGCTGATGAGAGGAGTGGGAAGAGGAGATAATTGTACCGGGGCTCCAAGTTCAGGCCCCCCTCTCCCCCAAACCCTCTGGAAATGGTGGTGAAGTGGCAGGGCATGGGGTCCCAATGGACCTGATGTACCAGGGCCCCAAATTTCTGTTGATCGGCCTGATCGTATTTACATAGCAAGTCCATACAGGAAAAATTTAAACCACTCTTATTCCCACTGTACACTACTTATTAGGCAAGTAGCCTCTCTGAAGTCAGTGTAACTATTTGCATGCAGAGGTATAACTAACTGGTAATTAAAGGTGGCAGAATGATAAATCACAAGAATATGTAATGACATAGGAATATTTCCAGTATATAAGCGAGCTCTCTGCAATTCCTAAATACTGTGCTTTAAGTAAAGAGCACCTACAACAAGGTTGTGATGGCCTCTAGCTCTTAAAAATTGCTGTGATGTTTCTAAAAGCTGACAGTTCATTTCAAAATAGAAAAAGAACGCTATTCTCTTACTATAGTTGCATTAAAACTGAGTACGCATTTAAAAGGAACTTTCAGATGTCTCTTTATGCGGAGTGAGGAATGGTTTATGGCTTCAAATTGGAGCATGTGCTGCACTTCTGGTGCTGGAATGAACATCTGTGGCAAATTATCTAGTGTTCAGCATACCCAACTGGGGGCAGACTTTCAAATGCAGTCAGTACCGAATAGCTCTCATTGTAATATTTATGGACAACATTTCAGAGGAGCTCAGCACCCAATGTGGGCCCAATGTGCTACACACTCTTCTGAAAATGTGGCCATTTCTTTTGGTGCCTAACTGGAAGCTGAACTCTGAACATCTGGTCCAATGGTCTATAGTGAAAGGGCCCATAAAATTGACTTCTCTTTTTGTGTCCATCTAACTACAAGTGCAATTAGTGTTATTTGGGGAAGCAAAATGGAGGTCACTTCTGAAAAAACAATCCCTCAGAGCAGGGGTGCTGAACCTATGGCCCACGGGCCATGCGTGGCCCACCAGAGAATTTCATAAGGCCTGTGGCTTGCTTCAACACAATATATGAATAGCGGATTCTTTAGCATTTTGTCATAATGTTTACATCATTTTAGTTTAGCTCTGTGTTTTTCATTTTGTTCCTGGTTTTTATAATTCTGATACATGTTTTAGCCCCTGATTTCTTTATTTTTAAACAGACAACACTGTACATGGGTTGTTTCTACCTAAATACATATAAACCTGAATCTGGTTGGCCCTCACAAGGTGGTGCTTAAGTTTACGTGGCCCTCCTGTAATAAGGTTGGGCACCTGTGCCTTGAAGCCAGCTGTAAGTCGTGACTGGGTATATGAATTGTGGGTGATTAGCTGTTTGTTTGATGACCGTGATCTCCTGTTCACATTTACTCCCTTCTTCAAAATTACTCCCCCACATTTTTTGCAGATTTCCTTCTGTTCGACAGCTTGTGCTTTGCAATTCACATTGTGAAACTCCAGCTATGTTGCTTCGTTGTGAATGGACACAAGTCACCTGGTGGTGTTTCTGCTCCCTGATTGGCTGAGCATAACTCTATTAGGGAATACCCCAAAGCCCACTGAAGTCAGTGGGAGTCACCTCATTCGTTGCCTTTGATAGGCTTTGGATTAAGCCCATTATCAGGTTGCCACATTTGTGGGCAGCAAATTGAATATACATTTTTTCTGAGCTTGTAATTAACTCTCCATAAAACACTCATACTAGCAAACCTCAACTACGTGACTGATTTGCAGGAAGCAAACACAAAAGGGGTGTGAGAACAGCTGACAAAAATCCATTTGAAGAAATCTTTGCAGGAATGTTTTTTCAGCATTCAAGCAGTTCATGCTATAAATTAGCAAATGCTCCTTTTTCCCCCTGTGTAGAAGATTACTTTCTTTTTACTTAAAATGTAAAAAGGCAGTGTCCTATTTTAGCATTTTAAGAATGGAGGGGAAACTTGAAACACCTGCTTTTAAAGCATCAGGCACTCAGTCAATGATGAATGGCTGAGAACACAGCCGCTGTGTCTTTGTTTTTCATGCTTTTCTTCTAACTACAAGAAATAATCTGGGGATGGTATTAAATGAATGAGTTCAGTTGGAAGATAAGCCCAGATACCTGAGGTCTTGCATTCCATGCAGGGCTGGCAAATAGCAAAAGGCTTTTCATCGGCATCTCTGGAAACTTACTATTATGTATGAGCTTTACATTCAAACACCTTTGGACAATGAAGGCACCAAGGGATACCGCTGTTCACAATTGTAAGTGGCAGAATAAATCCTTGCTTCCTGAAGTGTTTCCCTCAGTCAGAAATTCTGCCAGAATAGAAAAGAGAGCTACAGAAGCATAAAAGGTCTCTGAGTAGAGCAAAGGTCACAATATGGGTTCCTTCTTTCAAAGCTACCCTGAGCTTCTGCTATAGTGTGCGCTGTAGATCCCCTTTTGGAAGAGGGGAGCGGGAGGGAGTATCAGAGGCTGTGGCTGAAGCAAAGAAGAGGTATGAAGAAGGAATCCCAGATCTTGCTTCTGCAGTAAACATAGGCTGATGGTTTTCAGTTCTGCCTAAGAGATTCAGATGCTCCACTCACAGTTAAATTAATGGCAGCTGTGCATCTAAAGCTTTCAGGCACTTTTGCAGATCTCCGCCCCACATCATAAGGAGGCCATGCTTATGAAGTAAACGTCCACTAGAATTAGACAAAGTTAACCCACTGGCCAGTGTGTGTTACCCGTCTGCCTCTTTGTCCAATACATAACGGATGTTTGTGATCCCCAGCTGCAGCCTAGTCAAGGGGGAATACATAAAACATCCGCGGAGCCAGAGGCACGCCTGTGTCAGCGTAGGGATGGAAAAGATGCTGTTTGGTGTCTGCATTCCTTCTGTGCTGCTGCTGGGTAAAGAGTGCGAGCCAGGGAAGCTTTTGGGCTGCGGTAACTCTTGCGTCCCGTTGTCATAGCTCCTGTAGAGCTCGCTGTGGATAATCAAGGTCTGCTCTAACCGTGCCTTTGCTTGCCTTTGTCCTGCCAGGAAAGCCCCTTGCACTGGGCTTCCGGGGAGGCAGAAATGGTGGCGGAGTCTCTGTCCTGGGCAAGGGCGTGTACTTTGCCAGCGGCAATTCCCCTTCTCCCCCTCGCTTTAACTCAGTGTGAAAGACTCTCGTATCTGGGGGAAATTCTACACTCCTGGAATGAAAAGGGCAGGCTCAGCTGCCCAGACGGGGCTTTTCAAATCAGCCTAGGGAAGTTAGGCACCCAAGTCTCATTGAATTTCAGTGGCATTTGGGTGCTTTCCTCTTTCAGGCTTCTTTGTAAACTCCCGCCTTAGAGAAATTCTGCAAAACACAGCAAGCCAAGAACGACATGGCTGTGCAGCTTCTTTGGGATGCTATGGTATAATTTGAAGAGAGAGAGAAGAAACTCAGTGTTCCCTCGCTCAGCCTTTAGTAGGTTTTCCAGTAAACCAGAGGAGCTGGAGTAAGGCCACTGGTGTTTTTAAACATTGGCCAATGTATAAACTGGTGCAGCCAAAGCACTTGCGTTCGGAGTCTGTTATTAACTTTTTTAAAGTAGCTACTTGTCATGTGAAAGCCTGGGCCCGTTGAAGTCAATGGGAGATTTGCCACTGACTTCAAAGGGGCAAGGATTCACCCCAAGAGTTTCCACAGCTATTTGAAATGCTGTTGTAAGGTGTGCTATGGGGCCCCAAGGGATATAGTCAAACATGTTTCCATTTCTCTTTGAGTCCTAGGAAATCCTTAGCTTGATCATGTGGGATGAAACATGCGGCTGCATGCCTTCTTCCCTCACTATACAATGTAACAGGGATTTTTTTAATTCTAAAGGCTCTGGGACCTCCAACTGCCATGACTCCCAAGGGGCGTTGGGATGCTTTAGAAAAATCACATCTACCTGTTTTTTCTGCTGTTGGAGTGAGATGGGCAGATTGGTTCATGGAAAATATCAGAAAAATTGGATTCTCCTGTTCCCATCTGCTGCATACATTGACATGCTGATATACCAGCGCATTTCATAAACCACGGAGCTCCTTTTCTTTCCTTGTTTGGAGTTCTTCAGCTTTCTCTCAGATTAAGGCGCCTCCCTGTGGAGCTAAAACAGAGGCAGCGCTTGTGCTGTAACTACGATTTCACCTCCTGGGGGAGCGTAAGCAGCAGCGAATAGCAGGTAGTGCTTCCCATGCAGTAGCTCTTTGCTGCAGCTAGCGTCTTTTCCTGACTTGGTTTTCGTTTCCCTTCAAGCAGATTTTAAAGTCTCTTGTGGTGAAGAACTTTGCAGTGTGTTTCTGCAATGACACACTCAAAGTCTCACTTTTTATTAAATTGGAATCATGAGACCCTGATTCAGCAGAGCACTGAAGCCTGTGCTTAATTTTAAAGAGGTAGCGTGAATGTGGCAGTGGGCTGTGAGTCAAGAGACCTGGGTTCTGTTCCTGGCTCTGGTACTCTCTTGCTGAATGACCTCTGGCAAGTCACTTCACCCATTGGTTTCCTCCCTTTCCTTGTTTTAGACCATAAACTCACTGGGGATTACCTCTCCCTGTGTTTTGTTTGTGTGGTGCCCGGCACAAGGGGGCTCTAGGTCTTTCTATAGTATAAACAATATACTCATCAGTAGTCCCATTGTCTTCAATGAGACGAGCATGGGTTTAACTTGAAGCAGGTGAATAGAGTGTTTTTGATGAATCAGGGCCTTAGGGTTGGGTTTGATTAGTTGGGATCAATTAAGAAAAACCATGTACTTGGGAACAGAATTAAGCTTGGACACGGCAGACCTCTTAAATGAAAAGGAGCAAGGCCCTGCGTTGGTTTAGGAGTTGGGAGAAGAATTTGAACCATATCCTGTATTGCTTAAAAGAGAATGGATGCAACAGCTGGGCACAGAGCAGAACTATCAAAGAAAAGCAATAAACTACCAGCCCGGTGGAGGAAGGCGAACAAACTGGACTCAGTAATACACGGGGGAAAGGAAATACTCTGTAGGAGTTCCCAGCACTTCTCCCTTCACCTCCGTGTAACGAGCCCTATGTTACTGGTCAGAAAGTAGCTACACTTTTCACAGCCTTATGTTTCCTAGGGGCATCGGGGAAGGCAGGTGAGGGCGGTCGTGGGTGCTCCCAGGCTGCAAGTTCGTTATTCTCCTTCCCACTGACAAGGTCCTACCTGGCATCCCAGTCTACAGACGAATCAGGTTAAATCCCACTGAAAACGCTTTTTAGTCATTAGTTGAAAAGGAAGCATCCAAGTCCACAACAAACTTCATGAGTCAAATGGGGGACTCCATCCAGGAGAGTCAAGGATGTCAGCTCGGGATGACTCTGACTCTCTGTTACAGTTGGTTAGGAAATCATTCCTCCACCACCCCCTTGAAGAAATGTGGTGAAAAGGGAAAAATGTTCATACTGTCAAAAATTCTTTGAAATTGTTCACATTTCTCTCAAAAGACAGAAAACAGAATTTTCAACCAGAGTTTTTCCCTTCCCCTTCTCCTAAAGAAATTTCTATTTAGTCAAAAAGCCCTTGTCCGTACAAATATTTTTTTAACAGACAATTTTTTTACCAAGCCTACTCATTATGCCTTTGGAAGCAAGCTTAGATGAAACTTCTCTTTAGCAGGTTAGTGTGTTTAATGCCCGTCAGCCATGTTATGCTGTGGCTAGAAACCCTGTACTAAAAGATGATTAGTTACACTTTTCAGCAGCACTTAGCTTGCTATGCTGTCCTCTGGGTCATGCCTCAATACACCAGGCCCATTTTCCTGGGAAATAAAGTCAGAATAAATAATGAAGGAAGGAACAAGGCCAGCCTTTTAGCGCCACATTCCCTGGAAGCATTCTCTACGCCAATGTTTATAACACTTGTTGTACTGTTGTTTTGAATTTGTATTGCTCTGCTCCTAACACCACTAAATACAACTCTTCCGATGGAGAATAACGTGCAGGTGAGGGAAGACGAAAGTGATTGCATGGCTACTGAAACGTTAAGCTGATGGACTGGAAATGCTGTGGGCTTTGCCCAGGCAGATAGGAATCTGCTGCTTCTCTCTTGGCTGCTTGTCCAAGGCTGTGGAGCCACAATCCCTCAGGAATTAAGAACTACCTCAAAGGTCATCTCTTTGCAGGCCAAAAGCTAATCTTGTTTCTTTGCCCCTACCTTCACAAATAACAGCAGAGAGCCCCATAAGTTTAAAAAATACAAATAAAACACATGCAAACTTCCATGGGTGGAAAGGAATAGGGAAGGAACCACATACAACACATGCTCGTTGTGTTCTTTAATTACCTTAAGAAGGTGTTCAGGTGCCGTGGTGATGGGCACCACTCTAGAACTTGAGCAGGGCAGACTAAAATAAAACTCCTTACATGAATACAGTTTGGTTGTTACTTCGGCACTAGTGAAAATGTGCCCAATTTGTGAAGCCCACGCCCAGTGTTTCGGTGGGCTCTGTGTAGCCTTCACACTACCAAAGCCAACACTCTGTGATCCATAGGTAACAGCTCTGACCTTGGAACCTCTCTAACCTTACAGCTTAGGCAGTAAGAGCTGTGCAGTGTGTGTCAGCTGGTAGTTGCTCTTCGCCTAAGCATCTGATGGTGCAGGCCCACCATTCCCAATCTCCGGAACCACACATTTTAGCACTTTTCAGCTGGCTCTTAATGTCTCAGACTGAGTAGGCATGGAGCCTGTGGTTTTCTCTCTTACTGAGTTGAAGTCCTGTACAGTGGGAATGTGGGAAAGAACTAATCCTTTGTAAACTTTCACTTCACAACTGGGGATCATGTCTGTCGGCTCGTCTCCGGCCCCCACCCCCTCATGTCTGCTGCAACCATCTTCTTCTTCTCATCTTTCTCTGGCTTCTTCATTCCTTTGCTCCCATTCTTTCTCTTGCTTTGAGCATATGCTGCTTTCTCTGATTCTCCTCCTCCTTTTCTCTCCTTCCTTGTGCTCTTTTTCTCCATCTGTGCACTTTTTCTCTCTCCAGCATGTTTGACATGCTACATGCTTTTGAGCATGTGCAAACACTGTAAATTTTCAAATGCCACTTGAGTATTCTTGTTTTCAAGATTGCAAATGTGTCAAGTCACGCAGAATTTAAATGATCTTTTTATCTATGTGCATATTTTAAATTGAATTTACCAGAAGTTGTATTTAAAACACAAAGCCAGTTTTGTTGTGTCTATCCATTTCAATTCGCTGGGGGCCCAAAACTCTGACCCAGCAAAGCTCTTAAGCATGTGCTTAACTTTAAGCATGAGAATAGTCTCCTAGAAGGAAAATGTAAGGGCTGGGTCAGAGCCAAAGGGCTCACTCCAGCACGGTGCTGTGTAGTTTGGCATTGATTCAGCCAAACCTTCAGACGTGTGCTCAACTTTTACTCCAATGGGAATCTTCATTTGCTTGAATTTAAACTAGTGCTTACGCACTTTGCAGGATTGTGAATAGAGTGCTCAGCACCCTATGGGATCAAGCTGCAAGCGAACAAGCTGGGTTACTCTGGTAACAAAGGGTTATTAGGATCTCTCTCGTCTATGGCCCATATTATGACTAGTAAGGTTCAAGAAATAGGAGCCCTGTAACCCTATGAATGTGAATAATAGGGGCTTAAATTACACAATGCATTAGAAGGTGGGGGAAGAAGGTCCTTAATTGTATGTTTATTTCAGTGTTAGAGTTACCAGCTGTGAGTGGGTCTTGAAAGTCACCAAAAAATGTTTTATCTGGTTTGTGAACAGCCCATATAAATAACTCATGCTTTTCCTCATTTTCTAACACTGTCGCAAATGAGGTTTTCCAAGGTGGCTTCTGTCCTCACCTCCAGTCACAAACAATCTCATAGGCAGTTTTTGGAGCTTAAAGAGCTTTGGTGGGTCCATAGTGTTTTCCCTGCCTCCCCCTACCTTTGGCATATTGAGTTCAGTGAAACCTGAAAGGCAAGGGGTGTGAAATAAACCTAAATAGGTCACTGGAACTAGTACACATTGACAAGCAAAGTTTACACAGCTTCACTGTATCTTACTGAGAGGCTGGAGGTTCCCTACTAAATTGATGGGAGGTGTTGTGTGCTCAGGGCTCCTGAAATTATGCTTCACTTTCACTTATTCCAGTACCAAAATACAGATGCAGAACTTTAAGTGTAGGCATTCGTCTTTGCAAATCTTGCCCCATGGATTTTACAGGGAATAAAGAAAAGAGACAGGTAAGTAGCATGAAGTCTGCTTTTTAAGTAGAAGAGACGCATGCAGGCTGCTTGGATGCCTCACAATTAAAGCTGGAAAGTTCAGACCAGAGCTTGAATTCTCCCAAACATCAGGAGCTATATGTTTCCAGGCTTTTGGACTGGGCCAGCTCTATCTGTATACACATTCCTGGGGAAAGCAATATGCCAACATGAGAAGTAATTGCGATAGGGAAGCCAAAGAGGTCTGTGGGTTCTCTTCCTAGGACTGACAGTCATGAATGTGAGCTGTAACTTATTCCATGACAAGGAGGATTTCTTGTTTTCTGCATGGATCTGAATGTTTACTTGTGTTTTTAATTTGAGACTTCTTTCTAGAGGATGATACAAACTGGACTTAAAGCCCATTATTTTCTATTGTGACAAGAACGAACAGAAATTTATATTATTTCTCATCTTGTTTTACACTGATTTTGGCCTCCAACTAGTCAAGAATGGGAAGGCAAGAAGAAAAACTGATTCTTGCAAGCAGATTGGCCTCAGAGTTCTGCTGTGTTCTATCAGTGCAGAACAGTGTGAGAGTTCACAGAACTTCTGCCATATCAGAAAAGCAACAAATAATTCTCCCTTAGGAAAACGTCTTGATAGTCTACAGCTCTACAGCTGTCTTCTTAAAGTACGCTCCGTGCCAAACCTTAGTTAGTCTTCTTTTCTTCTTTGGCTACATGCAGTTGTTTGGGTTTTTTTAAACACTAAAACAGCCATTTGTAACTCCCGTTGGGCTCCGGAAGATGAGGGTATTTATGCCTGGGTGCTGTCTATCTCTTTCTCAGTTTTTCCCCTCTTCCCTCCTTTCCGCGCCCTCCCTCCCCCCCACTTCCCTGGAGGTGTCTCTTTGGTGGTGATTTTGGTTTCTTTTTTTTTTCCCCCCTTATGAACCTCATCTATCTAATTCCTATTTATATTCAACCTCCTTCAAAAGAGAGTTTGTAAATCAACCAAAAACACAGCTATTTTCTGCTCCTGTAGTAGGCTAGAGTGATTTGATGAGGACGGAGAAGGTTTTCAAAATATTACCGCAGTTATTAGCTCTTGGAGTCCTATTAAACAGCTGGTTGATGCTTCACCTACCTCCATACATGGAGCAAAAGTACCCCAGTGTTTCCCTGTGTGTATCACTTTGAACTGCCAATATTCAAAGGAGTACATCAGCTAAAGTCAGTAGAAGCTAGCTGACAAATGCCTATGTAACAGTTTGGAAATATTCCCTTCATTTCTAAACTTCCGTCTGTAGAAAGCAACATGTTCCTATGCAATGAAATCAGGTAGAAGATGACCAGAATCTGATAGAAATTGATAACCATAACAAAGAAAATAGTGGTGTCCTTCAGGGGTCTGTAGTGGGAACAGGACTGTTAAACATATTCATAAATGATCTGGGAAAAAGGAGTAAATAGTTAGGCTGGGCTCCCCAGTTGGCATAAATCTCCCATGATGCCCTGTACTCTTGCCATCTGACTGATGTGTACCAGTTGGAGATCTGACCCATATAATTTGCTGCTTCCACAGACAATGCTTAATCCCAGTAGGCAGAAGTGTTTTTCGAACTATATCAAATTTTATATCCTCTTCTGAAGTTATGTAGGAAAAAAAGCTACATTCGAAAAATGTATCCCAAATGGGTGTTAGCAGCGTAATTTTTTTCTAAGGGTAATTAGTGTTGCATTAAGTGGAATGCAATAATTAACTTGAGCATGCATAAATGGAACCCCTCCTTGCCCAACATGGTCTGCAAATTAACGTTCCTTTGTTCGTTACAGCTGTACTTCAAATAGTTCTTTTGTGAAGACAATCAAATGAGCATGCTCTTAAACACGAGTTGCCTGTCTCTTGTTAGAGGAGTCTTTTGTTTCCCCTACTAGAGTAGGTGACAACAGAATATCTGAATTCATCTCCAGGATGAAAAGCAAAACAAAGGTAGCTTTGTAATGGCTTAAATAGCTTTGCATTTCAGAGTTGAAACACCCGTGTAACATGAACAAGTGTGCACTGATGGGGGGAGGTTGTGGGTTTTTGTTTTCTGTTTGGTTTTTTTCCTGCTGTCTGGGAAAAATCTGATTCCGGGCTTGATCCTGCATGATACTGCGCTCTCTGGCCTCAGTCCAGTAAAACACTTACGCACATGGTTATTTTTGCTGTAGATAAAAAGTCTGCAAGCAGCACCATGGATTCCCTCCTTTCCCTTCCAATGCAGATTCTAGGTCTTTCCAGGGGAAATTGTACTTCTTGGTTGCATGATAAAATAGTAGAGCCACATTAAAGCGACAAAAATAAGTGTCATCTCACTTTAATGTGATGAGTTATTTGATTTCATCCCTGCTCTGTCTCTCCCTGGATGCAGGACTTTCCTGGGACTTTTTCTGCCCTCTAATTACTTGCATCCCACCCTACCCAGTCTCTCCAGGTCATGCTGTAATTTAATTCTGTCCCCTCGATGTGTTTGCTAAGATGCCACTTTGGGGTCCATTTTACATGTTTTATCTTGGGTGAGATTTGTATTCTAAGGACACACCTGATAAAGAAAGACATACAGAAGCCATTCAGGGTGTAGAGTAGGGCTTGCTTATTGTTACAAGTTTTAGGGTGTTAGCTCAGTGAAACTAAAAGGTGTCTGCTGGATTGGGATGCAATTAGAAGAAAGCATCATTCTTGGGAAACTAACCATTGGTGAAGTTCCAGGGGCCAAGCGTGAGCTCCATTGATCAGCCGTGGTCCAAGAGACACGATTTGAGAGTTGGAATATCTGTCTGTCTGTCTCACGTGCCTATTGCAGTAGTACGCATATGTGAGCATAGCCTGAGCAGTACATCAGGAAGTGGTATCCAAGCTAACTGGCCTTGCTGAATGAGACTTCTTAGAACATTCCTAGAAGCACTGCTTCTTAGAAGTAATATAATCAGTTCAATGTCTCTCACTCAGTTTGTGACACCCTGCTACTGTGTGTATGTATCCTGACTTTTGTGCATCCAGATTACTGTGTACTGTACAAATCCTCTTTCATGTCTGCTGCTGATATAAATTAATGCATTTTTGGAAACGTGTGCAGTAAACTAAGCATACAAAGGTTTTACTTAACACTAGGCAGAAATCATTTTCTCTAAGAAATGCTGCCATGTCATTAATTGTCACTCTGATTTGTGTCCTATCCTAAGAAGCACGCTAGATGCCTCCACAAACGTAACGGCATCTTTCACTCCTAATGAATAATGTACTCCAGATGTGCTGCCCTGTGAGAATTTCTTGTGCATGCTGCAATGCCAAAAACTTACTTAACCCACATTTCAGACTGTCTGTCTGCATCATATAACTCCATCAAGATGATGGTGCACATGGAATGGATGGAAAGCACGTGGCTCCCATCGAATAGAGCATTTAGTGTGCATTAGTGAATGCCAGGTTTGTAAACCTGAGGCAGTAACCGCATGAGTTGAAGCCTGGTAGAGTGAAGCCAGGTTCTCTGTGTCTTCCCCTGTACAGCACAGCCAACACACCTCAATTCTCACCAGCAGCACTCCTTGTTATTGCAGTCTGAGCTCTGCACACACCCCCTTGCTATTACTTGGATCCCTTGTCTTTACAGAAGTGGCACCTGAGCCGCGTGCTAAAAGAGCTCAGTGCAATCTGCAGTCCCTCTCAGTATAAATCTTGCTCTCAAATTGTACTGGGAGGCTTATTTATGTGGTTGACTGACTGACATTCGTCCTTGTGTTTTCAGTCAGGAAATGAGGAGGCTTATGGGGAAATTTTAAGAAGAACCAATTCAGGATGGACATTGGGTTTTGCTGTTTGATGTAGAAAATCATTCATGTGTGGAATGGCCTATTAGATGAGACAAGGAAGATAATTGGGTCATTCAGTGCAACTAAATTACAGCAGGATGGAGTAGCAAAACAAAGCACATGTCTCAATGCCCTGAAGAGCTCCGCTGTTGACAGAATTATCCGTCCAGCTAGGCTCCTTTGAAGAATTCTTTCCTCCTTTCCCCATCACTTTTCCTGTGCCAAGCACTGGGAGAATATCATGCTGTGCCATATATTTACAATTCAGTATAATATCGGGTAGCAAGTGACATCTTGACCAGTGAGTCTGGGCTTATTACGTTGTGATCTCATCAGTGAGAGAACTACTGGAGATCTGGGTATTTATTAAAAAGATGATTGAGCTGGTACGAATTGGTTAAGACACTGAACTAGAGCTTGGGAGACCCTAATCTAATTTCTGGCTCAGCCACAAGCTTCATATGTGCTCATATGAAGTCACTTGGTGTACCACATGCCTTAGATCCCTGCCTGTGACATGATCATGATGCTTCTCTACTTTACAGAGGTGTGTTGAGGATGGTGGTATGGTACCAAGAGTGCTATAAATATCTAGATGGACATGTTTATCAGGGATGATGACCCTTCAAGATTTCGCAAATGTCTTAAAGTTCTTTGGTTTGCAAAAGGGCTCCTGAACCCATAGTAATGTAAGCCATTCTGTAAAGGGTGATTTTGTTTCTTCATTTATTTATTTGTGTAAGCATGCTTTTCTGTGGTCGCTTACGGGAAGCCTGTTCTGTGTAACTGGGATATGCGAACCCAGACAATTATGACTAAGTAAACTGGCAGTTGCTTATCTATTTAATGTATTTTATAATGGCTCAATGGGTTAAAGGCTACACCTGAAAAGCCACTCGGAAATTTGGTGGGAGCCAGTGCTGAGTGTGAAGTTTGCTGCATGACACACACTTAATAAGTGGGTAGATGCGTTCTGCGTTAGCTTCAGTTCCCAAATGGGCTGTGAGTTGCCCCAAGTAATCTCTGCTTGGGATAGCAAAGGCATGGATTTCAGTGGCAGGGGATGATTGCAGCCTCCTTGCCAAGTGCAAATGGGAAAACATGCATTTTGCTACAGCTGCTCCCTGGTTGTACAGGAGCGATTTTGTTTCTAACACACCATCACTGCTGCAGCGTTGTTTGCAAAGGGCTGACACCCTTCCTCAGTCAGGGCTGCCGACTTTTTCCATGTGCTTCTCCCATCATCCTGGCATTATGTTGGCCTTTTCACGACTGACCCTGACACAGCTGTCCTCCAGACTCAAAATCTCCTAGAGGCACTGGGAGTCTCCTTGCACTGCACCAACCGGATCAGAGGTGATGGAGTTATCAGCATATACAGTACAGCCCAGCCTGTGCCCCCTCCCTGTCCTCCCAACAGCCTCATGCACCCATTAAACAGGAGGGGGGAACAAGTACCTTGGAGCAGAAAAGCAATTGCTTTGTACCACCCACTGAAGCCTCTCTGAAATAAAGGAATGGAGTGGCCAAGGCTAACCGAACACACTAAGCATTGCACATGTTCCACTGACACTTCATGGTTGGTGGTATCAGAGGCAGCTGAAAGACCTAACCATATCTCCACAGAAGCATCATCTTCATCTCATGGTGGAGACGTTCAGCCAGTACCTCTGGTGCAGTTCCCGTCCCTGGCTAATGCCCACGCATAAAGTCTGATTGACCAGGATGAAGGACAGCTCAGGGCTCCAGAAATGCCAAGCCGTAAACTTCTCAAGGTAAGGGAGGTAAATCTGTGTTCTTCCAAATTCTAACCCAGGAAATTGCCAGCTTTGTCCTAACTGGTTCTGTAGTGTCAGTGTGTGCTGTTAAACACGTGTGCTCTTAATCCCAGAGGTAGCTGCAGTGGGGACAGATGTAGGATTCAGAGACCCCTCTGCAAGGAATGAATTTGAAGCCTCTGCAGAACTCCTATCTCCCCTTTCTAACCCTGCACAATGGGCCAATTAGCAGTAAATGGGCTCCACTCTACCAAAATTGCAGGGGGCCTTCCATGATGAGGATATATTTCCTATTAGGTTCACATTCACGACCTCAGATATTTGCAGTGTGCACATGCTGAGGGATTGCGTGTTGTTGAGCAGGCTTGTATATCCCTGTTGCATGTGCATGAGCTGTTTTATGGGCTTGCCGGATCGAACCCGTAGTCCAGAGTTGTTGTATCGCAAATTGTCTACTATACTCTAGTACGAATGGCAATAAAATAAACTGGGGCTGGTTCGTCAGCACTGAAATCTATGGAGGCAGGCTGACTAACACCAGCTGTGGATCTGGTCCATTATAACATGAACAGAGTAGAAACACCCACTCCCTTGACCAGCACAGTAATTTTAACTATTATTCCTATAGAGATATTTCACCCAAGTAGGACTAAGGTGAAAGAAGAGTGCTCTGTCTCGCATGGCATAGCACCTTAACTGTTCTCTTTCCCAGTTCTACCTGGCCATGCTATGATCTTCTGAATCGGAACCCTTCCTGCGCTGCCAGACATCAGTTAGGGCACAACCAAGGATCCCCCATCTCTGCCATGCTGTTTGCCAGAGTGGCTGCCCAGGGATGTTTCTATAGTTTAACAAGGGTAGGTTGTTGGCCTATCATTCAGTTCCCTCAACCAGGAGGCCCGGTGCGCTGTTTTTCATCTACTTCCTACCCTTTGGCCTGTCTGGCATGGATGGCCTTACCAGGAGTTAAAGCTCTCTGGGTCATTGTAGCACATACCCATCCCACCTTGTCTAGGTGAAGTCCCCACGGAAAGATGCTGAGACCTTGCATCATTCTAACAATTCCTGATTTTATTTTTCTAATTATTCTTTCCCACAGTTGTTTATTTTTGGAAACCCTCACCACTTTGGCGTTGTTACCTACAATACCCCCCCATCCCTTTACGAACTGTACAGAAACTAACCAAATATGAATGTTTAAAACCAAAGTTCGTGCTCCCTTTCTCTTCCCCACAACACAATCTTTCCCTTTATAATGCAAAATGATCTCCAAAGAAAAGCAGCCAGCACTTTTCTGCTAACACTCTTCGAGCCTGGCACGTTCCTCTGATCTTCAGCCTTGATTGCTGGGGTGGCTAGCCACATCTGAGAGGAGCAGCTAACTCCGCAATCGGAGCCTATATCTGTGAGTGCTGTTGGTGGCGAAGAGAACTTGGCTGTGGGATTCTAGTTGGCAGCAGTGTTCTTCCCAGATGTAGGGCTCCCATCGCTAGATGGTGGCACTCCTGAGAGCAGCAGTAAGTGCTGCATTATAAGGTGAAGTTTGCAATTAGCTGGATCTCGTGGTGTGTTGCTCTGCGTGACCTTTCCTGTGACAATTAACTAGCAGGAGACAATGTCTGCTCTTGATAATTGGCTTCATTAGCTCTGTGGTTAATTTTACGGACATGCTGGGAAAGCAAAACGAGACTTGGGGGAGGCTGACCAGTTAATTACGTATGAAGTAGCACAATTAAGTTGGTTTGTTTTGTCATCTCTTTGATGTAACTACCAAGAGGGGTGTTGTCCGTGGGTGCCAGGGGACCCTTAGATGTGTACAAGTTCCACCACTTTTTTTCCATCGTATACCCCATGGTATAACTGTCATTCAGAGAATCTGACCTTTACCAAAACTGAAACCCTTGTTCCAAACCTCCCCGAACGTGGGAGGATCTGAATTCCAGATCTGAATTGCAAAAGACCCATGAGGATATCTAGGCCCTGTTGGCCAGTACAGAATTGAGCACTGTATTTTCTAGGGCCTTTCCAGTCCAGTTTTAAATGACTCATGTGATAGGTCAGTGTCCCTCTGTCACAGGCTGGCTGGCCTTTTAAGGGAAACTGGGCGCTGCCACACCTGTTGATCTAGTAGTTAATCCCCAGCTGGTCCTGATCAAGCAACTTAATCATGATTATTGACCCCAGCTGTGAAAAGATCAGAACAGACTACGTGAGGAGGAAGACGAACTCAGGGGAGTGAAGAGTTTCCTTCCTTACTCTGGAAACAGGCCATGTGAAGGGAGCCAATCCCCCATCTCCTGGCCTCCCTTCAGTGGTAATTTTTGGCGGAGCTCAGATTTTGCACCAGGTTCCCTAAAGCCTCTGTGCAGGCCTGGCCAGATCTTGGAAGACCCAGAGAGAGAAGCCACTGCAGGGCCAAAAGGAAGGTCAACAGGGAGCCCTAGAGGTGAAGATCACTGCAGTGCCCCAAACTGACACTAGAAGATGCTACTGAGGTGACCAAAATTGCTTACACCCTGTGATGGGGTGTCCGCCCCACACAGGGCTGGAAGGGGCCAAGGTGGTCAGGGAGGCCATTAAGTCCAAAGGCTGCACCTGGAGCAGGCATTTGATTGCAAGCAGGCTCAGCTGGGCAGGAAGAGGCAGGGCCTATAAAGCCAGGAAGCTGGCAGCAGATTGGGGCAGTGGTGACTCCCTGGGAAGAGGGTTTGGAGCTGGTACCCCACGGCTGGGGGAGCCAGGAGAGGTAGGAAGCAGTCCAGGGCTGAAAGAGGAAAGCCTGGAATTGCTGGAATGAGAGTGTCTGGACTGGAGCCAGAGTAAGGGCAGGCCCAGCTTCCCCTTCCCACCGCCCGTGGAGTGGAAGACTGCCTGCATCGCTGGGGGAGTGCCAGTCTCTGAAGGACTATACCCCCGAAGGGGGAACACTGAGTGACGTGGCTTTAGGGCTGAGTCATGAAGAGGATGCTACAGCTCCTGGAGTGAGAGAGGGGCTGCCGACCAGAGAGAACGGCCAGGTGTGAGCACGGGAAGGGGTGTTGATTTGAGGAGCTAATCCCCAGAGGGGCCAGGAGGAGGCTGTAACCCGTCCGTGCCCAGGGTAGCCCATTGATAATGCCAGGGTCAGGGCAGGCTGCAAAAGGAGAGCAAATTCTCCCAGCACTGGTGGGTGACACTGCAGTCAGACTTCCCAACCAGCCACAAACAGTGCTTCTGATTCCCCCACACTGGTTATCAAGAAGCCACTGTGCAAACACACACAGCCCCCTTTACTGCATTTCAGTCTCTGGCTCCCCAAACTGACACTAGGTCCAGTAAAGAGACCAGTTGTTTTAACTCTATGCTCTTTACTAAAAGATTCCCTCTGATCCCAAAGGATCAGCCACAGTACCAGTTCACTATGAGTTTGGATCTTACCCAAAATACCATGCTGCCAGCCAATCCTTTAGTAACTAAAACTAAAGGTTTATTAATAGAAGAAAAACAAACAGTCAGGGAAGTGTTAAAGGCTTAAAGCAATCAGATACATACAAATGATTTAAAAGTCCATATACATCAGGTTTCTAGAACAATTGTGGAGTTGCAGGCTTGTATAGTTCCTCTGGTATACATCCAGTACCTGGATGGGTCTAAGTCCTTCAGTTCAGTTGCAAAATGTGTTGATCCAGAGGTGTGCCCGCAGCTGGACAGGAACAAGGAACAAGACAAAAGACAAAATGGGTTCTGTGGGTTGATCTTATATACCCTCTGTTACTGGCCATGTGGCTTGTGGAACTTTACAGGAACCAAAATGGAGTCCATAGTCACATGGGCCAATCCTGGTAACTCTTCAGTATGCCTTTAGTTTCTTCCTAGGCCTTTGGCTTCTGTAAAGGTCTTGATGGGCCATTAAGCGGGCTATTGTCCTGCGGCCTCTCTGTCTGGGGTGTGTCTTCTACAGCACAGTTTGAAATACAGGATATCAAAGATCTCCATAACTTTCCTCACACATGAACACATGAACACAAATATTATCATCTTATTCAGCATATCATAACCTTTCTAACAGTAACTGACATGGCGTGTCTTGCATGAATTGCTA
Source organism: Mesoclemmys tuberculata (assembly GCA_007922155.1). Taxonomy (NCBI): domain Eukaryota; kingdom Metazoa; phylum Chordata; order Testudines; family Chelidae; genus Mesoclemmys; species Mesoclemmys tuberculata. Next base: position 5,805,561 of record ML677085.1, read on the forward strand.
TGATTTTGACACATTAATGTCAAATAACACAAATGCCCCCCCTTCCCAATCCAGTCTGCATGACAGAGGCACCAGACTAGCGGTGAGTAGCGCGCCCCGTGACACGCCCTCATTTGGAGTTGCTTGGGGGCCTGCGACCTGGGGAAAGGGAAGCAGTAGTGAGGATGAGTGGAGGGAAACTGACATGACGATGGGACGCTCGTGGATGTGATAGAGAGGAGACGGCTCACTGGGGAAGGGGCTGGGATCAGCAAAATATATCCTGGGGACAGCAGTGTCTCCTGCTGCCCAGGAGCTGAATAACAGCTGGAGGTCGGCTCCCTTCCACCTCTCCACCTGAGTGGTCCCAGTTCTGGTTTCCATTGTAACTTAGGAGAATGCAGATAGCTGTAAATGGTGCTAGCTACAGGATTACCCTAATGCTGCCATTTGGGATCTATCCAGGTTCTCTCCGGCGTCTGAATGAACACATAAATACTGTGCATATTTGGTCGAGGGCAAAAGTTCAGTGTTTGCACCTGCAAGGCAGCGTTTCCTCCCTGTGTTTTCAACATCTCTCTTCTTTTTCGGAGGATTTTCTCTTTCGTTTTGTTTGGTTGTCCCAGCATAACTAGACATGCTCAGGGAGAAGTTTTGTTTAAAATGGTTCAGCATCCCAGCTGAGTGCAAAGGAGTTTTAGAAACTAATATTCCATGTAATAAAAGGGAGTCCCAAACAAGACCCATGATTTTGCAGCCCAACCCACGACTTGAGGGGTGGAAACAAAATGGACCCCAGATCCAAGCCAGACTCTGTTTTGGGCTTGAATAAAACAAAAACCTTAATCAATAAGGTTTTACAAAATAAAAACAAACTCTCTGGTTTGAGATAAAATGGTCCAAAACTTGGAGAGGCCATTTATTGAAACCTGTGCATCAGAGTTTGAGAAGCTGGATAAACTGGGAGTTACATCAGAACAATCCTTAGAGAGCTTTTGGTAAACCAAAACCACCCTCCTTGCTTTGCCCAGCTATTAAATTAAATAAATAAACCAGCCTGGGGGGTTCTTTGATATTTGTGTGTGTATGTGTGTGAACTTGAAACGTTGGCCCGAAATTGCTTTCTGCAATGCCAGTTTGTAACTGAATCTGCAAAAAATTTAAAATCATTTAACTGACACTGATCAATATTCCTGGCACCCAAATCATGGTTAGATACCCGGCACCCAAAGTTCCTTCAGCCAACTCTCTTTGTGACAATATTTTATTTATTTTGAAGAGAGCTGGGGGTATGGAACAGAGTATCAAACCCAGCTACTGTAAGGGGCACAAACTCAAATGTGTTGTTTTTCTCTCTCTTACGGTCCCTGGTTTGAAAACTGTTGTCATCTTGTGGGACAAAGGGGGTAGGAGGCGAATGAGAGAGTGAAACCAAGAACAGTCCCCACTTCCCTCCTGGCCCCCATGGGAGTTCGCTGGAAGAGACTGCGGCAGAAGATAACACCTGAAATTGAATGCAGCAGATGTACTAGGGCTGTGCTGTTCTGGGTTCGGAGGACATGATCTTTTCACTGTAACTTCCCCCCACCACCTAAATTGAAGAGACCCTGGGGAGGGATTTTGATCTGTGACACCACCATAAATCCAGAGCAAGCTCACTGACTTCAGTGGAGTTTGTCCAGCTTTTACATCAGGGTAACTGAAAGCGGAATCAGGTCCTCACAGTTTCAAAGCTTGGCAGGAAAGCACTGGAGCCAAGAAAAAATATTGATGGCAATTGCACTCGATATCTACTCCTGCACCGAACAATGTTCCATAGGAGGACGATAAATAAGACAAAGCAAAAATCCTGTTTCAGTTTATAAACCGAGAGATCATCTCTTTGGCTGCTGCTTTGTTTATATCCTTCAGGAAACACATTATTGAGTCGCATCTGTCTGGAGCCCGCTTAGAAGTAGAGCTTGCTGCTGCTTTGCTTCCTTTCCCTGGTTTATCATCAAAGAAGAAAGAGCTGGCTCTATTTCCTGTCCTTTCAGGGCTTTTAGTTTGCATGGCGGAAGGAAATGCTATCGATTGTTCCCCAGAAGAATGACAGATCTTTTTTCCTCCTTTTGCCTTAGGGTGCAGGCCACTTTCAGAAACTGCTTTCAGGGTTGTTTGTATAATAGCAACGTCTCCCGTTGCTTGAGACTGCCTGGTTAAGGAGGTGAGGCAGATTCATTGCACGAGGAGGGAAGGGACGGACCTTTCCTCCTAGCTTGGCCTGCCAGAATGAATCAGAGGCCTTGTAAAAAGTATATATAAAGAGAGAGAGAGAGCATCAAAACCAGGATTGTCACACGTGCCAAAGAAAGTGAAGCATCCACGTCCCACTGCATTTCAGTGGGAGCTGGGCACTTAGCAGCACAGACATACCCTGAGGGAGCTATCATGGCATGTGATTGCAGCTCATATGGCCATGAGTTAGCTTTAATCGAGCTGTGAAGCCGCAGCAGGACGGGCTTCAGCACAGGTGAGAGACACCTGCTCAGAATCCTAGCTAAGTAACCAGCAGCTCGCCTGCCCTGAGGCCTGTCCCTCCATGGCTTCCGTGCTCCAGTACCAAGCTAGCGCAGGCATGTCTACATAAGTGGCAGTCTCACACCGTCACTGCGGCATAGACATCCCCTTAGGCTCCTCTGGCAATCCTGGCCCCAGACTTGATTTGGGAGGGCCTGTGTACATTTGGACGGCAGCAGTTCATTTCCCTTGTGGGCCTTATATTGTGTGCCTGAAGGCCACCTGCAAAACAATAAAGACAGTTTCTCTGCAGTTTTTTCCGGACGCCTACCCAGTCAATGGAGAAGGTCTCCGTTGTGCAAAAGAGAATGCAGAGCTCTTTAGTGCTGCAGAGCCAGTTGGCGCCCACTCCTGCAGCCCTTAGACATGGGATTAGACCCAGTGACTTCAATGGTAAGGCCAGATTCAGAGGGGATTCTAAATACATCAGCCTAGGGTCCCCCTGGACTTAGCCTGTGCCTTTCTCTAACCCCGTGTGTGACTGTTACATTAAAAGATGCTAGGTTCCTGCTAGACCCGCTTTGATTTAGATAGACCTCCCACTGTGAAAGAAACAATTTGCTTCTAACGGTGTTGAAAGCAACAGAGTGTTTGTAGAAATTACACGTACAGATTCCTAGCTGGTGTGAAGCTGTGTCGCACTGTTGAACTCAAGAGAGTTGCAATTAGATGATCTTGAGCCAGATCCCCGCCCAGGGCAAGTGAATGTAACTGAGATCCCTGCAGTGGACTGCTATAGATGGCTTAAACATGCTATAGCAAAGTTGTTGTTGTTCTGTTCTGGTTTCATGTTTGTCCACAAAGGAAATGTCTACACAGTGAGAGAAGATGTGGTCGTAGTGTGCATAAATTTTAATCCAGCTAGCATTGCTAACAGTAGTCACGACGTGGTGGCCCAGGCTTCAGCATGGACTAGCAAGCTGAGAACAAACCGGCCAGGGACCCTAAGAAGGATACTTGGGTGGTTAGCCCATGCTGCTGTTCTTCATTGCTATTTAAACCTAGCAGAGGGATGCCTATCTGTGCTACAATCTCACTCCACTTGCACTGGAGGCCTACCTTGAAGCACACACTGACTTGTGTGTGAACAGCTCCTGATTTCTGTAAATGTGTTTGTTTACTAGTAAATGTCCTTTGTCACTAGTTTGGGACATTTTCCACCCTATGGGTTATCTAATTACGGTCAATTGCTATAATTGGTGTTGATTGGCTATCTAGTTCACGTGATATTGTTTCTGCTTCATGAATGAATCTTTTAATAGCTAGAAGTGATGAATAATCAATAGGAATAGGAAAGAACATGCTTCTAGTTGGAGTCTCTGAACAATGGTTTCTCCAAAACTTGTAGAATTTGTAAACACTCACAAATATATGGCATTTTTCTGAGTACCCGTTAACGATAATATGAGACCAACAATAGCTTTACTTCTATCTCGGCACCTGTATTCATGCTAATGTTATTAATCGTCGTCTTTTAAATGTCCAACCAGCCAACATTAATAATACACCTACTATTTGTATTAAGCAGAAGCCTTCTTCCCCTTTATTCACTCTGTCACATCTTCTATTTTACAGCCCCTCCTACAAGGCAACAACACTAAACAAACCAAGCCTAAGAATGCAGTCTAATAATATTTCTTCTTTCAAATAAATGCCTGGCAGCTCCACAGCAATGAACTTCAGCTCTGGACGTGTGTTGAAATGAGGCTGCATTTGATCCTTTTCCCTCTACACTCTCCCTCTTCAGATGCGAGCTAAAAAACCTTTATCCTTCATCACTTCTGAATCCACCTGATGCCGAAGGGGCACAGCTTCTTGTAAAAGCAGACTCGTCAAAATAAGCACTCTAAATATTTTAGCTGGTGGGCAAACTGGCTTCAGAAAGGCTTTACCCTGGAACCAGGGTTGGCAAGAGAAGAAAATGATCACCTGTAGACAGGAGCACAACAGTCAGAGGCCGCCATTTATTTGCAGAGGAAGTGAGAGACTTGTCTAGCAGGGGATACTAGTTTAGTTAATTCCTTTCTCTCTCTTCCCCTCTCCCCTTCACCTTGTGCATATGGCTGCTCAAACTCCCTCCATCTCTCTCCAAAGCTTTCTTCCCTTCTCCCCCCCTTCTCATCTTCTTCCTGCTAACAAAGAAAACTCTTTGACTTTTCTCTCCCTGAAGCTATGTCCCAGACAAGGGGCACTGCTTGTGAGTGTGCTGTTTGCATGTCCCCATGCCCAGTGCTCGCTCTGTGCGTATGGGCTGTTGATGGTTTGGGGGGAGAATGGGGGTGGAAAGGGAATGTGGTGTGCCTCATCAGCATCTTACTAGTCACCATTCGGACAGCCTGAGATCCTGTGGACCTGATCCTCAGGGTCTTGCTTTGCAGAGCAAGGTGGGGAGACAGGAAATCTGTCTCTGACTCATTTCCTCTGCAGCTAAACTGCGGGGTTTTAAAGCAATTTGGTCTGTCACCCTCGCAGTGCACAAGCTCAGGGGAGGGAGAGAGTCACTTGTTTCTTCTGCCACAGGCACATATGGAATTGCCAGGTTGACATCCCCTGGTGCACCAGAGGTGACAGGTGCCAAGAGGAAAGTTTGTAGCTTCCCCCCTGCTCCTTTGTGGCGTTACCATCTTGGATTTCCTAATGACACCATGCATCAGGCTTTCCTGGTAGGAAAAGCACTGCTGTATCCTGGTCCATGAGCAGAGCTCCTAGGTATTACCACAATACAAAAAATAATACTAATATCAAACTGAAATAAAATGACAATTTCTAACTAGTACAAGTAATCAGCCATCTCTCTTCCTGTCCCTTGAGATGATCTGACAGAAGTGTCCCTTAAATCTGGTATTGAACTGTTCTAAAGATTATTTAGACTTTTTAAAAATTACTTGCTCAAATGTCAAGAATGACATTATGGGAGAGAGGCTCTTATTTCAATTACATTTCCCTTTTTCCCCTCTCTCATAATTTTTGTAGAGCCAGCTGTGTACAGATTATTTTTTAGAAGCTTTTCTGTACTTTTATCATTAACTGCTCTTATAACGAGTACTATAGGTTTGGTTTGTTATCTTTAATGTCGCTTTCGTTTTCGTAGCTTTTGTGCTGGAGGATGCACAATCCTGTACTAACTTTGAGATCTGTGATTTTGCTTTTCCTGGTGAATATTTTGAGAAGGGTTGGCAAGTGGTGAAAATGGGGAACTGAAATTCAGGACTCCTGGATCCTAATCCTATTTCTAGGTCTCTACCTGAATCGCTGCGTCACTTGACATAGGTCCCTAAATAACTGGCTTGATTTTTACAGAAGAGCTGGGCACTTGGACTCATTACTCACAACGGGAGCTGCTGGTGCTCCCACCCCCTCCAGGCCCTTCCAATTTAGATGCCTAGGGCTCCAGTCCACAACCATTTCCTTCAAAAGTGGGTTTTGCTTGCTTTATCCATGCCTTTGCCACCTTCAGGCTAGCCCTGTCCACGGGGCTCCAAGTTGAGGCAGTTTGGAAACTGAAATTAGTGCAGCATGGGGATGCCAGTTCAGGAAGCAGAGATTCTTGCCATGATGAACACATGGCATCAGTGCTCGGTCATCTCTGTTTAACTGCCAGTTAGAGTGGATGGCACAGGTATTAGGAGGAGATTTTCAAAGCAATCCATGTTGGTCTAAATCTGCTCCCATTCAAGTCAATGGGAGCAACTTGAATATTGAATTCAGTGCGTTAACCAACACCATCCTCTCTTTTCTTGATAGAGAAACAGCGTTTGCAGGATCAAAGCCTTACTTGCGTCCCAGGGGAGGCAGACAGCTAGTCTGTTTTAGCAACCTGGATTCTATTCCCAGTTCTGCCACTGGCCTGCTTGGTGACATTGGGCAAGTTATTGCACTTTTGTGCCTTGGTTTCCCCACCTCTACAATGGGGATAATGATGCTGACCACCTTTGAGATGTGCTGTGGAAAAGAATGAGGTATTATTTATTCATTATCTGCCCGCAAACCATTACACTCGGAGATCACTGATCAGCACATACCTTACACTAGCTTCTACCTCACCTCTGAAATTGGGCCTCTCAGACCACCTGGGGCGACGTGCATAACACAGTCTGCGCTCTCTGGCCTGCTGGATAGCAGAGCCGAGGACTGCACCCAGGATTGCGACTGATCTCTTCTGTGACACCTTGGGGGGAAGCAGCTTTGCCCACTTGGTTTGGCACGCTTGCAGAAGCATGCGCAAATTTCTTTGGCGTCTTTCTTTCTTTGTCTGTCCAGGCTGATCTGCAGAGCCACAGAAGAAGCGCATGCAAAGCATTGGCTGCTGGTGGTTCTAGGATGAGATGTCAGACTTCCACACTTACTATAGTGCAATGAGTCTCGGGGATGGTACGATTCCAGCATGACACATTCAGAATAGAGACTGTTCTTTCAAGTCAGTAAAACGTGTGTGTAAAGGAGGAATGGGAAGCTAGATGACATCGTCTACTGCACTAATACTTGGAGAACTGGCGATACTGTTCATTCCCATAAACAGACCTACCTTGTAGTTGTTAATAATCATAACTGTACTTCCTCCCCCGCCTCGTGCCAGCACTTCCAGAACACCCAGAGTTCCCAGGCTAAGGCTCATTTCGTGTTACAGAAGCAGTAATAGAAATAGCTGATGGGAATGTCTCAGGGGGTGGAGAGCTCTCGGGGAGGGGGCGTGTGAAAGCTGATCCTAGCCGGGGCAGCACTGCTTTGGTGTTGGGAGGAGCTACAGCTACCTGTGGAGTTGAAGGTGCTTTTAGTTTCTAGCCCTCCTTACGGAGACAGGAACGTGCCCAACGTGACCCCGTGGAACGCACTTGCTGTTGAACAGGACCACTGTTAAATGGAACTCAGCAACTGTGGAAACTGAAGCCCAATACGAACTAGACAGGCAGGATTTCCCCCTGCATTATACCTGGTACCAGTGATTTCCCAGGCCGTGGATTCTCTGGAACAGAACTCTTCCAGCCCCTGCTACCTAGGGACGTGGGAGGATGTGTAGGGGAACGTGTGGAGCAGCGTGCAAACCTGCACCCTCCTGGCAAAACTGTGTGTGATGCAGAAGCCTGCATCTGCCCTGTAACTGCACTTCAGTCTCCTGCTTAGTTGCTGACCAGATGGGAAGCTCCATCAATAATCTCCCTGAGAACAGCGTTGCTCCTGTGGGTAAGGCACTGGCCTGGCGTTAGGGAGCATGGTTCCATTTTTTGCCACAGATCTTCCTGCCTGATGTTGGGCAAGTCCTTTAATTTCTCCGGACCTGATCCAAGGCCCGCTGCAATCAATGGGAGTTTTCCCTTTGCCTTCAGATGGGCTTTGGATCTGATGCTGTGTGGCACAGTTCCCCCACCTGTAAAAATGAAGATCCTTTCTCCCGCTCTTTGTCCCTTTTGTCTATTTAGAATGTAAGCTCTTTTAGGCAGGGATTGTGTGTTGCTGTGTGTCTGTATAGTGCCGGAGACAATGGGGTCCAGTCTCAGTTTAGCTCTCGGAAGCCTCGTTAATATAGCTAATAAATAATAATAATTGGAACTGTCTTTGCTCTGAGTTTCTAAAAGCACCTTACAGATGATATCACAACCAGCCTCAGAGGTAGGCAAGTGTCATTAGCCTCTGTGGCTTTCAACGTGTTCGATTTCCACCTACCAGTGCGGGGAGCATGCAGAGGAGGAGGGGATGTGTTTGCTGGAGTGCAGAGATAGGCGCTAGTTAAAGCAAAAACTCCAGGAAAGACTTTCAGATTTTTTGGAGACCTGAAACTTTAAGATGTCTTTTTCCCCAGAGCTGCAAAATAATAGTACTTCCTGCGGACACTGAGTTATCTCGTGAGTCGTCTCAAGCACAGGCTGTGATTAAGATTGTGACAGTAGGAGTGGGAGCAATTCACTGCAAGGAAAGAGGACATTGCAGCATGTCCCCCAAAGGTTAGAGATGCTATACAGCACAGACTTTAACCAGACACCCTTTCTCACCTCGCTAATTTGCCCAGCAAATATCACTGCTGACCCCATCACAAAAGGTGATGAACCCCGGAGGCTTGTTCTTAATCAATGTTGAGCAACTGCAATTCCCACTGATTACCCCTCTTAGACCGAACAGAGGTAAATGGCACCGTGGGTAATTGACTGGCCCTTCACCTCTGAAAGTGAGAGTTCAAATCCTGCCTCTGCTCCCACGGGACCATCAAGTGACTGGGTCTCATCCTAGCCCCCATTTGTTCACGTAAAAAAAAAAAGTTACTCCACAGTTCAGTACGATTGGCAAGATCTGCTCTGTACCAAATGAATAAAGGCACAGGAATGCCCGAGCCGCGTGTGCTGAGCCCTTGCAAAGCTGAGTGGAGGAATGGTGTGGTCAGCATGGAGGTTACACCGCTGGGTGGCGTACAGGGCGCTGGCCAAGTTAATTCCAGGTCTAGAATTGCATGTGGTGCTGAGGGGCATTGTTAGAGGTGGTGTGAGAAGCTTGCACAGGGCTGCTGGAGGTTTTAGTTCCACATCTCCCTGAATCAGGTCCAGTGGGTTAATAATAACGGAGAGGTGTGTAGACAGTGTGTATCTGAGCACTAAGGAGGAGATAATTGTGTGTTTCTTCTGGCAGGTGGCCTGATGTTCTGAGATCAAATGCCAAGTACTGCTTCCTCCACACTATTACTCCCTTCACTTGGCATGCCTCCCAGAGTCCTCTGCCCTGCTTCCGGGAGCTTGGCATTTTTCATTTCCGTTCCCCGTGATTATCAGTGTGTGTGGGTGGAGGGAGTGGGGAATTGCTTTATTGCTCTGGCCTGCAGGTTAGCTGTGCAATTCAGCTATACTGTAAGAAAACCCCTGGGGCAGGGGAAAGTGCTTGGCAGGCTCTCTCACTTTTTTCCTTGGGCAGGTGGCATTTCAGCTGGAGTGTGCCAGGCTGTACCCTAAACATAGTCTGTTTGCCTGTACCTTAATCTGGCCCCATAGCTTTCCTCCTTTTCTCAATCTCCCTGCTCTCTTTGTTTCTCATGTGGCTGCTCTCCTGTCCCTAGCATGTTTCTGTGTCCTCCTCACTCTCACTGCACCTCTTTTCTTCTCTGACTTGTCCCTGTTCCTTTCCTACCATTTGTGCCATGTCCCCAAAGAGTCTCAACCTTCTCCTTGCTTCAGCTGCAGTGTCTCACTTTACCCTAATATGCCCAGTAATCTCTTACCTATTCCTCATGGTGCTTCTATCACTTTCTCAACATGTTATGGAGCCTTCTCTCCTCCTTTTCCCACTGGCAAAGGATGTGTCGTGTTGTTCTCTAGTGGCTGGTTTGCTGGAGGACAACAGCCTACTACTATTAAGAGTCACTCCTTAAACTCAAGTGGCAGATGCCAGTGACGTAGGTCCTGAGTTCACACTTGTTGAAAACCCAGGGATAGGATAATTACATTGGTGCCTCTGTGCATCTCCTGAGATGTTCCCCTCAGGAAAATGCTTCTAAACTCATCAGTCTTCACCTTTTCATGAGTAGTTTTTTACCCCTATAGGAGTGCAACCCTGTGGTCAGCAGGTGCTGTGAATCCTCCTCTGTGCCCTTTCATAGAGGATAGGATTCTGGGTCAGCCCCAGATACAGATCCTGGCTCTTCAGTTCAAGCTGTAGCAACTCATACTTTTAGTTGTGGGTGGCTGGATTCAATCCCTAGAGTTAGCCAAGATGGCGGCCACCACACAGGCACCCAGAGCTGCTGCAAGAGTATTAGGTGCCCTAGGCGAACCTTCAGCCTTGTCTCTTCCCCACACCTCTCTCCCTCCCACCTCCGTTAACTTTAAAAAATGAATATTGTGCATTAGTATGACTAAAAATTCTGCATTTATGGTTACAGAATTATTTTACATGAAAGAGAATATTCTGATGTGGTTGAACATTCTCATTGACCTTTCATTCCCACTGCTGAAGCCTGCTTGTTTACTTATGTAGTTTCGTGAATAGTTCATTTGGCTTTTTGCCACCCTAGGCAACTGCCTAGTTTGCCTAGTTGGTTGCACTGAGCCTGCAGGCACCACAACAGAAGAAGAAAACATCTGTGGGGGTAGAGATCGGGGTGGGTGGAGTGGAGTGAAGGAGGACAGCCTGAAGAATCAGTAAGGGTAAGAAAGGGACAGAAAAAGACAACACAGAAAGAGAGAGAAAAAGAAAACTTAGAGGGGGAAAGAGAGCATGAAACAAACTAACGACAGGCGGTTTAACAGAGGAAGAGGTGCCCTTAAATTTTTTCCGAGATGTCAGGGAATCGAGCTGGTTGGAAAATTTCATCAAAATACATTTCCACTGGAAAACTGCCATTTTGGCTAAACTCAATTTTTTTGTGAAATTATATCTGTTTTAACAATTCCATTATAAAAAAAAAAAAAAAAAAAAAAAAGGAACTATTTGTAGAAAATGTCCCATGTCGATATTTTTGGAATTAAAAGTTTTGACTGTTTTGAAACAATTTTTTTGTTTGTTTTTAAATATACTTTATTTTGTTTTAAAAAAATAAAATAAAATGGGTCAAAATCTAAATGAAATACTTCGACCTGAATAAAAACATCTTTTTAAATGGTTAAAAAAAATTTTTTTTTCAAGTTTGTCTTTTTGTCCTAATGTGGGACAAAAACAATTTCAAATCTGAAATTTTTCTCAGGACAGAGAATCCGTATTCCAACCAGCTCTAATAGCCTCCACAAAGGATTTGGGGGATCATTTTGAAGACGCTGGCTGTAGGGAAAAAATCAAATTCCTTCTTTGCCTATTATACACTAGAGGCAGCTCTGGGTTGGAAAAATGGGATTGACTCAAATTCATATTACCTCATTTCAGCTCATGTTCTTGAATCTTCAGGGAAACATTTTTATTTATTATTCTTTAATTGCTTGATCCAAATTGCACTTCAGAATCCTTTGTATGGATAATAATGAAAATTAATACATGAATGTAATTTGTAATGCAATTCGTATTGCGGTAATGCCCAGAGAGCCAGGCAGGTATGAAGGCCCCATTGTGTTAGGTTCTGTACTAGATAGTATTGTTTTTTCTGCCTTTCTAGAAAGGACTGCCATGAAGGATACGCTTGTTGAAGTGCACAAAGAGCTGCAGATGACTTCCTGTTTTGGAACCTTTCTAATTTATAACCGGCTGGGTAGAGAGGGGAATTTTATGTCTCCGAAATCACAGCTGTGCTGAACTCAACCCTCAGTTTCATGGGAACATCATACTCATCTTTCATGGTCTGATGTGGTTCAGCTGTGCAAGTTTTAAGGCATTCCCAAAACTGTTCTGTATTAACCCCTAGGTTCATCCTGCCTGGAGGCATTGCACAGTTGTGCATTTCAGGTGGGACTGTAAAACCCAGGAGGGTGGCTTTCTCCTTTAACATGCATTTTCTTATCTCACAAAGAAAGATCCTGAACCAATGGCCTTTGACGTCAATGGAAAGACTTCCATTGACTTCAGTAGGCTTTGATTCAGGCCCCAGGTGGGGATGGCTTGGGAAGGATTGTGCTCAGAGACCACTATGGTGGACAACCTAGATAGATAGCTTGCTTGGGGCTTGGATGGGTGTCCTTTCAAGAAACCTAAGATGCTATTGGATGTGATATTGGTCAGTCATAAGGTGGTTGAACTATACTGGCTTTAGGGAGGCATTCTGTTACTGGAGATACCATCTTTCAAACGAGATATAAAACCAATCCTTCGTGTTGTAAAGGTTCCAGTAGCGTTCTTCACAGGAGTATGGGTCTGAGCCAGATTCTAGTCTGGCTAAGTACATAGAATCCCTCCTGTATTTTTGGCTGGATACGGGATATTTCGTCACTTTCTGTACCAAAGTGTTTTGTGGTGTAACTATTCACTGTGAAACTGCTGCCAAGTGCCACCCCAGAAGTGGTTATGGAGACAGGAATTACTATAGTGCATTAGACCAATAGGCCATCTAGTCCTTGACATTGGACAGGCCTAGATGCTTCGGAAGAAGCTGTGAAACCTCCATGTTACCCAAGTATGCAATAACATGACAATGGGTTGAGGTTTCTTCCTAACACCAAGTAGGTAGTGGTTATCTTTTGTCTCAAGGCATAAAAACTGATATCTCTTAGTCATTTATATTGTAACTACAGATATTCATGCAAAGGGACAGATCATAAGCTCATGTAAGCTGCCCTACCTCCATTGAAGCCAACTGATATACACCAGCAGAAGATCTGGTCCAAAATGCATAGTTTTTTTTTAACCCCTACTAGAGCCATCTTCTGGCAATGAGTTCCACAGGTTCATAATGTCCTGTTTAACCAAATTTCCTTTTTTAGTTTTGCATTGTTGCTTCATTTATTGCATGGGGTGCTGTTCCCTTTTGCAGTCCCCAAACGACTTCCTTTACAAGATGATTATTTTATGTACATTTTGTCTTGTTAGTGCCTGTGATGTGATGTTCACCCCACACAAACAGAGCAGAGCAAATGAAGTTAATTAGCCTGATTGGCTCTTCCTTGGGTGCAGCCTGAGATCCAAAGGCTGATTGATGATAGTGTCCAGATGAGAAGGAATGGGTGGGGCTGCTATATGGCCGGGAAGTTGGGAGTAAAAAAGAACTGTAGGGGAAATAGTCTGCAGCCCTTCCCTGGGAGAAGGGAGGTGTGTTTGAGGCTATGGAGTTACATACTCTGTAGTTACTTCCTGTGAAGAAAGAGTCTGGGCTGGTCAACTCAGCCAGGGTGGAACCAGAAGATGTAGGAAGGAGCCGAGGGAAATACCAACATGGCCTGGGAGCAAGCAGACCATGGTTGCTAGACATATGGTTCCTGGATTGGTGCCTGGAGTAGATAGTGGCCAGGTTCCCCTACCAGTCTCTGGGGAAGAGGCACAGACTGAGCAGTGGAGCAGAAGACTGCCTGGGACAGTTGTCTGTTAGGACTTTGACATCCTGGAAGGGAAGGACAATAGTGACCTGACCAGAGCGTCAAGCCTCAAAGAGAGAACACACTGCTTTGCAGAGAGAGACACGCAGCAGGGTGTGTGAACATGGGGAACCTTGGATCTGGAAGAAGCTAGTGGTGAGAGTAGTCAGTGCCAGTGCCCTAGCTAATCAAAAATGTACAGTGGGGGTGGAGGGAAAGTGATCCCGGGTTTCTGACATGTGGGAAGCACTTTGGTGCACTGCAAGATGGAAGGTGCCATATAAATATAGAAGCTATTACCTCATCCATCTTGTCTCTAATATCCTGGGACCAGCATGGCTACAATAACACTGCAAACATAAATATTCTGTCATTTCTTTTTGTTTCTAACTGACTATGCTCCTGGCTATTGAAAGATGACTGTGGTCTCCTTAGGCAAGCCTGCCCACCCACTGAACACACACATCTGTGATCGAAAGCCCAGGCCGGGCTTTGGTGTAGTCAATGGAGGGCTTAAATTAACTTTAATTAAAGCCTCACGCTGCTCCTCTAACCTTGAGTCTTATTGATTCTCATGGGCTCCTTGCTGGTTTTGAAAGAATTTTTTACTTTCAAATGATGATGCCTGCAAATAAATTTGAAGGTTCTGGCAAGGCGAGACCCTGTGATTTTTGTATTTGTTTGCTGCTCATTCAGGGCGATGAATGACCAAGAGCCCACTGGGGTTCATGAGTAATTCCATTTACATTTGAATCCAGACACTCACCAACAGGATGAAATGAGATCTCCAGGCCTTCTCTCCATGCTCAAGGCATCTTGCATCTCTCTTCTTCTCATACCTTCCATTCAGATGCAGCTTCTGGCTCTTTGTTCCACCCTTACTTCCATCTCATCTGTTTCAGAATCTCTTCCCCACTTTCTCAACAGTTTCTCAGATGCTTTCCAAGACTTCCTGTGGTGTCAATTATCTTCCAAGCTTACATATGCATTCTGTGTGGCTATATTGGTGTAAAGTCTGACCACCAAATCTGTTTCTCTTTTATCTAATTTTTCTTTCTCCTTTTGCTTTTTCTCATTATTGCACCAAATTTTGCTGACAGCAGATACCCAGAGGGAGTGTTGCGGTCCCGAAATATGTCATGTTTCATCTGAAAAAGATAAGGGTTTTGGTTTTTTTTCTGAGATACATGAGAGATCAGTGAAAGAGAGACCTTCCATCTGAGTTGGTAGCTAATACCACTGAGTGGTGCAGGACTCAGTCTTACAGTTACCATCTCTGTGTATGGGGTAAGTTACCTCCTCATGAAGGTAACAAGCTATTGGCACTGATTTTTTTCCTTGCACCAAGATCTACGTAGTGTGGGATGGCAGGAGGAACGATGCCAAAAACCGGTTACAGCCAGCTGATTCTCAGTCTGACCCTGGCCCAGTCCCAGCACAAACCAGAGCAGCCTCGGGGCTGGTAATATGTCCCCAACATGCCAGTTGAAAATTGGCCGGAAGCAAATGCACTCCTTCCTGCACTCCATGCAAGGGTGGCTGTGGGGGCAAGTTGGCATAGGAACTAGTCATGTTGCTTTATACTAGATGATTGCTCCACCCCAAAGGGGGAATCTCAGCTGGCCAGTTCGGGTGAAATTCTGCCACTTTGCACCTCTTGGGTTGGGAGGTGGTGAAGCAATCGCCTCAGTGGCAAAGAGCACTGCATTCATCTTGCAAAAGAACCCACTAAAAGAGCCAACCTTAAACACAGGGCAAGTAGCTTGACACGTCAGGATTTAAATAGCTGTTTAGACAGATGGACTAAATTGAGGAAACAAAAGCAGTGCAATTAGTTTGTTGACGTTTAGAATGAATTAGTTAATTCCGGCTTTGATTCCATGCTTTGAGAAGACAACAAATAGGGCTTTAAAGAAGATGGGATTATTTCAATTGCTGAGTTTATCATTCCAGTTATTTTTGTTGGGATTTCTTTTATCCAGCAGGTTTTAGTGCTACTGAGGTGTACCAAATGGCTAATCCTAGAGAATAAAGGCGTCTCAGGTTTGTCTACATGGAAAAATTTACCAACAGAGCTATAGTGGTATAACTATAACTCCCCATGTAAACAAGCCCTTAGGCAAGCTCTAGAAACCTGCATAAAAATAGCATTCGCCACAGACGAGGCACGTGTGGGCAGCAGCAACCATGCAACCTTCTGCACATCAACACACCAGTGAGCCTCAAACTTATTTTGAAAAGATCGTCTCTTGGGATGCAAGATCTGTAGAGTGCCCATTACCAGTTCAGTTGGTAGTGACCTCTGGAATGGTGTTTTTTGTAATGAGGCTGCCTCACCCCGGGGGTTGGACTTAAGCTCCCTAACTCATTTCCCAGAGGGTTCTTAAGATCTGTGATCAGGACACTTAATACGTGGTGGAGCTCTCTTCTTCTTCAAATCCAGGAATAAATCCATCAGTCCTAATTTTGGCAAATGTCCCATTGCTTTCAATGGGACTTTTATCTGAGTAAGTTCTGATGGGAGTTTTGCCTGAGCAAGAATGAGGGTTCATGTGACTGTCCTCAGCACTGATGGAATAGGTAATGTCCAAATGGAATGGGTGCAGTGGCTTGATCTCACTCATTTTGTAATCAGCTCTTACAGTGGACCACCGCATAGGGATTTTCTTGATTTCCTTCCCCCCCTCCCCATTCAAAGATGTGGATGGAATCCCATTCCCACTTTTAATATGAAATGCAGTAGTTGGAGGGGCAGGGAAACAAGGTGTGAGAAACAGTTATAAAACCTTGAGGTGGAAGGCCGTTCATGACTTTTATGAGCTAATTTCCTCATCTTTATACAGATGTTTGGCCAAAACCCAGCCTCTGCAAACGAGCTTTGTTCACCACTGTTTTTAATTAACATGAACGGTCCTGAGCGATTCTCCCAATAAATTAATGACAAAATATCAGTCTTGGTCTTTGGCAGACTTCTCATCTTTATCCCGCCACAGGGTCTTTTTCTGAGCCCCAAACCAGCCTCTTGATCTCAGCTTCCAGGAAAGCTTCATAAAATTCAGACCAGATTCTTGAGTGAGAACCAAATGTTTCAGCCAGTAGTGGGTTTTTTTCCATTTTATTTTTGGAAAGGGTGAGGGGAAGAAAATTAAATCTGAGCAGATGCTATTTTCAACTGCACATTTAACATTTATCTGACAAGGCTCCTATCGGCACATCTTTGCTGTTGTTTTCTTAAGTAGATTAATTAGGCCAATATGTTTTAAATGTGTTCTCTTTTTACTCATGTTTCACAAGTACAACCAGTGCGTAATGTGCGACTGATTTATTTCTATTGCTGCAGTGCCAGCCATGATTGGGACCCATGATATGAGGCACAGCGTGTGCGCGCACACACCATGGCTACGTCTACACTGTGATTTCCAGCCCAGGCAGATGTACCAATGGTAGCTCTAACTGAGGCAGCACATTAAAAATAGCACTGTACTTGCCCTGGTGCAAGCAGCTGGATGGGCTAGCCTCCCCAAGCCTGATCCCATGGGAAACCTTCGGTGTGCTCTTGGGTGGCTGGCCTATCCCACCTCTTGCACCACTGTGGCTAAACTAATATTTTAGTGTTCTAGCTTGATCCGATCTAGCATGGGTACATCTACCCAAGCTGGAAATGACATCTCCAGTTCCTGTGTATAGACACAGCTT
The DNA here is from genome assembly GCA_007922155.1 of Mesoclemmys tuberculata. Classification (NCBI taxonomy): domain Eukaryota; kingdom Metazoa; phylum Chordata; order Testudines; family Chelidae; genus Mesoclemmys; species Mesoclemmys tuberculata. The sequence goes on from ML677085.1 coordinate 5,822,702, forward strand.
TTAGGGTCTGTCTACACAGCAGCTGGGAGGTGTGAAACCCATCACTAGTAGACATACCTGCACTAGCTGTGCTTGAGCTAGTTGCCTAAATAGCCATGTGGCCGTGGCAGCATGGGCGTGTCTCAAACTAGCCACCCAAGTAGCCACCCTCCCACTCCCTGGGGATTTTGTTGGGCCATTAGCCGGAGGATGTGCTGCCACAGGGCTATTCTTAGGCAGTAGCTCAGACAGTGCTAGCAGGGGTCTGGCCACCCCTTGTGGGGCTTATGTCTCCCCGCAGCTGTGTAAACAGACCCGACGAGCCAGTCCCTGCCATCTAAATAGACAAGCCAGAGAGAAGGGAGAGGTAGAGTTATCAGCCCCCATTTTTACAGGTTAGGACATGAGCCAATCCCGTAGGGTGGCGTAAATGTCAGTGGCTCAGCTAACCCAGCCTGCCTGCTGCTCCTGATGACCAGGGAGGGTTAAGAAAACCACAAAAAGCCCAAGCGCCTGAGGCTCGCAGCCCTTTGACCCTGGAATGAGATCCCGCTGATGTCATGGCTGCCATCTTAACCGACAAACACGTGCTTAACCCAAGGGTCTCCTGAGCTATTTCATCTGGGGCTGTACTGCACAGCCTGATTCATCCTTGGTGTGCGGCACCCCTGGGGGGCCTATAACACCCCCCCTCCCCGGTGGCTTATATAAACAAGCCCTTAATTTGCTCACATGTTCCACGTTCGAATGACTGTTCCTTCCCTTCCATGTGGTAGGCCTGGGAGGTGGAAGGAAACCCCAGGTGTCCATGGTCCTCTGAACGTAATGAGCTATTGAAAATCCCTTCGTGCCAAGTGCTGGAGAGTGACACTTAACTCTCTCTGTGTGTTTATCGCTCTGTTTTTTAATGTTGTGGTGTTTGTTGAGATCAGCATGTGTCCCCGTGACCCAGGGCCCTGCATGAGTGCCCAAAGATAGAAGCTTTTTCTTCACTAAAGAAGGGCTCTCTCCAGGCTTTAGTTAACTTCCCTGTTAATGCGGCATCATTAATTATTCATCAAACAGCCGCTGGGGCCATTAAGTTTCTCTTCCTTTGAAGATCCCAGTACCTATTTTTATAATGTTGGTGGGGTAGAGAGAGAGAGGGGTGGATGCAGATCTAATCAAAGACTCTTCAAGGAGGAAGACTCCTTGTCTGGTGCATTCATATTGCACATAAAAGCTTCATTCTGTTTAAAGAAACAGACACCTTTAACAATTGAAACCCACTTTAATGTCGGGGTTTTATGTGTCAATTGAAGGCGTAATGCAGAGTAAAACTGGCATGGCTGTCTCAATAATATCCTATGGGGGAGGACTCAGTTGGGGCCAGAGGTGGTCATGGATGCTCACCTGGCCTTTTGACTCGATGGCTAGTTCCAATTGTTGTAACTTTTTAATGAACTCAAGTTGTTGATCATTAGGAAACCAGCGGTTGTTACCTGATGTCAGTGATTGATGGCTCTGTGTAGACCGCTGATTCTTTTAATATTTAGAGATAAAATGGGGGGCTGGAACCGTGAATGATGTCTTCCATGGATAATCCAAAGATTACATACTTATTCTTTGTATAGGCCACATTTATAAACTCCATCTGGAGCTTTCATTTGAAACAAACTCTACACTCCCTGTAACCCGAATGCTACTCCTTCATTATCAGTGGGAGGGACGCATTCTCCTTGTGCTCTCTGGCCTCACTGGCATTCTGCCATCTGAAGTTGTATGTGGAAATGCAGAGGTCACCCTACTCTGGAACTTGCGCAGCACTGCATACTTGGTTTTGCCTGATATTTGAAGCTTGCCTCTGACCTTAATGCGTGACGGCAACATGAATAAATAATGAAAAGACGTCAGTAGTTCTGTGCAATTTCATAGTTTCTTCATCTGCGGCTTTCAAAGCGCTTCCCAAACGCAAATTCGTTCAGCCGCCCTCCCTACTCCAGTGCTCTGTGAGGCATCTTATCCCCATTTTACAGCTGGGGAAACTGACACAGAGAGGAAGTGATTTATGTGAGGTCACCTGAAAAAAAGGTGCCCTGACTCCCAGGGCTTGTCTACACAGCCCCTCGCTGTGGACGATTGGCATGCGAGCTGCAGTGAGAACGTAAGTGCCACTCGGTAACTGCCCTGCGTACCCTCTGCCAGTGTGAACAAAAAGGAGCCTAGCTCGCGATGGCATTGTCAACTGCTAACATGAGCTTGGTACCTTTTAATCTGTACTAGCTGACTCCCCAGGGGGCAGTTGCACTTACGTGCTGTACTGTGTGCTGCAACTCCAGCACTGAAGGGCCAGGTAGGCAAGCCCTGGGTGCAGGGCTCTCTCCTGTTCCCAAGTAGTCCATATACTAAACAATTATATTAGGACCCAATTTGCAGCACCCACAGTGCCCAGGAACATCAACAGAGGCCACTGGTGCTCAGTGCCTTGAGAATCCAGGCCAGGCCTGAGATTAGGCTGCTCCCATGCGTTGAAAGGGGCATAAATATCTGAGAGCAGCACTGGAGCATCCCACCTAGTGCATGTTGCTATTGCTTCAGCTGCGGAGTGTGAGTCAAAATTGGAAAGAGGGGAAGAGACGGTTGTCATAAGTATTAGTTTGATATCCAAGTGTGACAGTGGAATGTACGGGTTTTTTGTCTGTCCCCTAACTCCTCCTCCTGCCAGAATTTTATCTTTTACGCTTTTCTGGGCTTAGACAAGGATTTGTTGTATGCATTTTCAGGTTGGTTTGTTTTCACAAAGCCTTTGCTGCCTTCATTAAGAACTGCATTAAACCTGCTCTCAATTAGTCTCCCTGATGGGCAAATCTGATGCAGTTCTGCTATGAGGGCTGGAGGACCCCAGCTGAGCTTTGTAAAGGCCTGCCCCCATCTTTTTGAGAGGCTTTGTAGCTGCCTGCCTCCTCCTATAAACAAATCTCCTAAGCTGCCGGGATGGTGTCGTAGCTGTCCTAGCATTCAGCTCACTGTGAAAAGGAAAGCAAGAATGTGAGCGAGGAAAGCTCTGAGCAAAAAGGGGAAAAGCACTTTGATGTGTGGCTTTCAAACCTATTCAGAGTAAGGAATAAATAACCTCCACTGAAAACAGCAACTTCCACAGACTGGACTCACACATCAAACATTCTGGTTTTATCAGCCCAGAGCAATAAGCAAGGATTTAATAGGGAAGGGGTTGAGACGTCAGGGGGAATGCTGAGAGCGGGTGGCTCTATCAGAATCACAGGGATGAGTGCCACTCAGGGGCCTGTGTTTAGAGTAGGCAGAGCCTCCCAGCCACAGTCTGACCAGGCTGTGTTTGCACGTACCTTCCTAGTATTGCCACAGCCAAGACTAGGAGTAGGCAAACCGTTCGGCACAAATGTGCCTGACCCAAAGCTCTGACTCCACAGGCCCTGAAATCTGGATCTGAATGCTGCCGCTAGAACATCTCTCTAAGCATCACCCGCTGTAGAGGAGAAACAGGAAGAAGGAGGGTGGTTCTGTGCTGAAAACAAGCTGGGTGGGAGGGAGCACTGAGGCTTGGCTGTGGGTGAGGTAAGACAGCACAGGAGATCAGCAGCTTATGGCTGGCTGAAATGCTTATTGGTCCTGGCCAAGTTACTAGAGAGGAAGAGAGATGAAGGGATCAAAGTGGGTCTTCCAGAATGGCTTAGAAAGATACCTGCACTCTGTTCACCTTGGCTTTGATAGGCTGTAAGTGCAAATAGTGTAAACAGGCAGTGTCTAGTGAGGGAAGTGTACTACCACCGATGCGGGCTCTGGTTCACTCGTTGAAAATTGAGCATCTCTGGAACTTCATGGCAAGGCCAAGAAACTCCACACCATTTAAAAATGCAGACTCCTTCTCTTCCTGTTTCCTGCTTAAGCAACTGGGTGGATGAGAAAATATTTATTTTAAAGCAACAGCATATGAGAAAACAAGCAGCTGGTGCTTATCCACAGATTTGCCAGAGTGGCAGTGCTCTAGAACATGAAAAATAGCAGAAACTTCTCTGCGAATGACAGACTCTGAAAGAGACGCAGGATCTGAGGTTACATAATACAGGCTGTAGGATTGTGGTGATGGCTAATTCTGAGTCAGAGGCTGAAGATGAAGCCAGTAAATCTTATTTTGGCAGACAGGATTAGAATTCAAAACGATCTTGGTAATTGGAGACGTGATCTGAAGTCAGTAAGATGAAATTCAGTAAAGACAAGTGAAAAGTACTGCACTTGAGAAGGAAAAATCAAAAGTGCAAGCCTGAAAAAGAGGAATAACTGGCTAGAGGGTAGTACTGCAGAAAAGGATTTAGGGGCTATAGGGGATCACCAGCAGAATACAAGTCAACAAGGTGATGCTGTTGCAAAAATAAATAAAAACAGCAAACGTCATTCTGGGATTAATTAACAGGAGTGTCATACGCAAGACATGGAAGGTAACTGCTCTGCTCTGCTCGGCACTGGTGAGGCTTCAGCAGTTCTGGGTGCCATAATTTAAGAAAGATGTGGACAAATTGGAGTGAATCTAGAGGAGAGCAACAAAATTGATAGGTCACATTTTTTTTAACCCTTTCTCTGAGGAAATGTTGGAAGAACTGGGCATGTTTAGTCTTGAAAAGAGAAAACTTAGGAGGGATGTGATCAGTCTTCACATATGTAAAAGGCTGTCACAAAGAGGATGGCGATCAGTTTGTTTCCATATCTACAAAGGGTAAGACAAGCAGTAATTGGCTTAAACTGCAGCAAGCAAGATTTAGGTTGGATAGTAGGAAAAACTTTCTAATTATAAAGAGGGTTATCTAATCACTAGAGTAGGTTACCAAGGGAGTTGTGGAATCTACATCATTGGAGGTTTTTAAGAAGAGGTTAGGCAAACAACTGGCAAGGAAGATCCAGGTATACTTGGTTCTGCCTCAGTGAAGGAGGATGGATGAGATGACCTCTTGAGGTCCCCTCCAGCTCTTTGTTTCTATGAGTCTGTGATTATTTCCCTAATAAACATAGGAGCATAATTCCTACTAGTCTGACTAGGTCAGAGAGAAAGTGGAGAATCTCGTACAGCAACAACGTTAGACAATTCCAGAATTGCATCAGAGTGCTTCCTTGTCCAATTCCAGTAAGAAATGGCCATAACAAATGCTACAGAATTATTTTTCTATCAAGATAAGAAATGCTTCCCAAGTCACTCACAATATATGCCCAAAGGAAGTGGGTAGAAGTTGAGATACTGACAAATCTACACAGTGTTACTTTACAGGGGTGCCTCTCCTGTTATCCTACAGGACTGTGCGTATGCCAATGAGAACCAGATGCAGCTGCTGGCCATTGAGAGTGGATTGTTTGAGCAAAGTGAAAGAAATGAGGTCCCTCTTTTGGTGGATCTCATTACTCCAAAGTTTCATCACATTTTGCAAAAATCTTACACCATAAGAGGTTCCATTTAGTATTACCAGTCCCTTTGACTGTGTCCACTCAACTCACCCCCCCCCCCACTGTTGGCAAGAATTGCTGGAAGGATGCAGAAAAGCACCACAAAAATTACGTGAGGGCTGGAGAAAATGCCTTCTATGAGAGATTTAAAGAGCTCAATCATTCTAGCTTATCAATAAGATTGAAAGGTGACTTAATTAGATGTAAGTATCTTCATGGGGAGAGAATACGAGATCCTAAAGAGCTCTGTGGTTCTGCTAGGCCTTTTTCTGCTAAATAATGGCTGGAAGCACAAGCTAGAAAGCACATATTAGAAATAAGACCCAACTTTTTTAATAGTGAGGGTGGTTAACTATTCAGACAAACTACCGAAAGAAGCAGTAGATTCTTCATTTCTTGATGTCTTCAAATGAAGCGTGTATGCCTTTCTAAAAGATATGCTTTAGTCAAACACACGGCTGGTTATTGAGCTCACTACAGGTGGGATTTAATATCCTGCAATATACAGTCTTTATTCAGATATTTGGATCAGATGATCTAGGGTTGGCCCTGCTTTTAGCAGGGGGTTGAACTAGATGAGCTTCTGAGGTCCCGTCCAACCCTAATCTTCTATGAGTCTAGTAGTCCCTTCTGGCCTTGAAGAAGATGGGCAAACTCAGCATATACCATGTGTGAGAGCAGGAGGGCTGTCCTATTTTATTGTGGAAAGACTAGGTTGTTGTTAACAACACAACACCTGTATACGGCATTTTTCACAAGAGTTGACGGCTGTTGCTCAGTAAGACACAACAAAGTATAACTAAAAATAGTGAAAAGCATCAGGAAACATAGTCAGCCTGATTTTCAATCCTTACACAGTCTGAGCATTCAGAATGGTAATGGGAGATCAATGCCATCATTAAAGGGCATCACTGCAAAAGGTTCAGGCTCTCCCACTGCCACCCCAGCTGATGATAAACCCAATGAAATGAACCAGCTGCTTCCCATCCTAGTGAGTGGCTAGGCAAGGCACTTATATAGTCAGTTTTCAGAGTTCCGTGTGCACATTAAATGAATCCCATGTGATGAAAGATCAACCAGGTCACTGCCACTGACAGCCAGGCATGTGAGAGAATTGGAGTGTGCAGAGCCATGCATAAATATTCTCTAGCAAAAGTGTCCCAATGAAAAGCGTGTCAGGCATTGGAAGAGGCAGAGAGCATAAATGTACCTGAATACTGTGAATGTCACTGCCCATGTCCCTCTCTCCCTGCCCTGCCCCAACCTTCCCAACATTGTTTTGATCTAGAGTGTTCATAAAATCTATAGCACTGAAAATATCCTGGGAAAACCTGAGAATGGATTTTTTTTTTCCTGGTTACTGTCAGAGAGAGTAGTGGCTGAGTTATTTCTGATTTTATTGGTCAAGCACATACCCCATTAAACTTCTACTGCCCCCTATTGCTTTCATCCCTGTTAAATTCTTTAGAACGTTTTCATGGAGAGAGAATCTGATTTATCCACAGCGTCAGGGTCTAAATTGTCAATCACAGACACCAATCTGACTGTGTCCATCCCAAGTTTGGGCTCTCCATCACACAATCTCAGCCAATTCATGCAGAAGGGAACCATAGCATTGTGCTAAGAGGGCAGCGGTTTATAGCCCAGCTGATAAGTAATCCTGTCCTCTCCTAGCCACCCAGCACCTTCACCCACAGCTTGCTGGAGTACCAGAGGGTTCTATGCAGAGCCTGGTGAATATGAGGGTCTCTCTTTTGTTAGAAGACAATTTACCAGCATGCTTATGCTGCTGTCTGTTGCAGAGGTACTCTTTGTCACGTCTGTGATATTGAGACCCCATTCAGCAGCATTTTAGGCAATGGGAGCTGGATTAAACCCTTAATTTCTGTGCTCCCACTGTTGTACAGGCAAATGCAGTAGCTAAAATGTCCTGTTATGGAAATTAGATCTTCTTTCAATGAGGCAGAGGCTGTAGGTGAGGAGCTGGTTACCACCTAGTAGAGAGATTCTCAAAGCGGGGGCATGGGCCCCCGTGGCAACATGGGATGTATTCTGGGGGGACCTGAGAAGCTTTAGGGGAAAATAAAACTGTGTACATTTTACTATCAGCAAATGCATAACTAGCAGAGCTGATCTCTCCAGACGTATCAGGTCCTCAGATGGCTCTGTGTGCATTTGGCTCGAGATGGCATTGTGCATTTTGACAGATTTCTGTTAAACGTGAACAGCATTATATAAAGTCATGATCTGTCCTCTAATCCGTTTGCTGACGCGGTGCACACATTTAATTGTAAGCGTCCACCACAATCACAGGTTTGCTTTTGCTTTCATTACAATGGATCGTTAGCTCTGAATCAATGCCTTATTGTCTCTAATATTTAGTGACTTGCGTTTTTTTTATCGGGTTATGTGCTTCTTTGGCAGGAGAGGGGGCATAAATTACTACAGACGCAGAGAAGGGGGGTGCAATCAGATAAATTTGGGTTTTTTATTCCTCTCCCCCTATTCTCTTCCTCATCCAAATGGGAAGAGAGGGGAGGGGGGAGGAGGAGAAAAATCAGGGGAAATGAAAAAATGCCAAATCCCAAAATTTTCAAAACCAAACACTTTCGATAAAAATTTTACAAAATAAATTAGTCCTAATGAGCAATTGCTCCTGCTTGAAATGTTTAGAAATTTTTTTTTTCATTTTTTTGCCTAAGATAATCATACTTACTCCCTCAAAACAGTACAATTAACTTTTTAACTATTGGAGTCAGTATAAGTGGCATCTAGCTTTCATTTCCCTTCATTTTCACTGGATCTTCTATTTAAAATGTAACTAGCACATACACTGAGACTGGAGTTGTTTCTTAGGGTTCCAGGAATTTTGTTTTGTTTTCTATAAATGTTTTGACCTTGTGAAACTTATTTCTTGGAGTTAAATAAATAAATAGGAAAAACAGCCTATGTCCCCTCGCCCCAAGCTATAGATTTAAACAAGAAACAAATGGAGACAGAGTGAAAGGAGTTGTATAAATGAAAATACATGGAGAGCTTAAAATGCCATGCCTTAAAACAATTGATACAACATGGAGGAAAGAAATGCCTGTGTCGAAATACAACGAGAGTCTGGGGAACAAAACATATGAATCGGAAACATATGAGAGTGGGATAAGGGAAACCTTGAAACTTAGCTGGAATTAGAGAAAAGTGGCTCTGTGCCTAAAAGGAAGAATGACAACAGGACAAAGTATTAGAGGATATTTTGGAAGAGTAGGCTGATGAAGATCTGGGATGTTCTTGTAGTGGGGAAATTTGAATGAATAGCGAGAAGAACATATGCAATATGCTCTCCCTTTATTAACAAGGCATTAACTAACTATGCTGCTACAAAACCTCTTAATTTAGTGTCCTCTCTATCTTCCTAACTGATCCAAAGACCACTGAAGTTAATAGATGACCACTGTCTTCCATGGCTCTAGATGAAGCCCATGATGGTCATTTATTTGCCTTAGTTTTTGTGATTCTCCCTTTGACTTCCATGCAATCCATATGCTCATTGTTCCATTTGTGCTGTGTCCTCATTCTTCTTCCTATTCCATGTCATCAAACCGTTCATTACAAATAATATTAGGAATTTAGTGAATGGTCTGTGAATCCTTGGTTTGACTGTACTTGTGCACTAATAGCAATGTTCAAGTGATAAAGCTTATGAAAAATCTCTCCAGCTGCAGAGGCGGGCATCATATGCAGGATTATATGTGGAACCTCCTCCGACAGTCTCTTGCGCCTCCTCCCTCTCCTCCTTGAAGTACTGCATTAGGACTGTCTAAACAAGAATCCTTTTTGTCCTCAGTAAAAGCTTCTAGGCGCCTTGGGAATTTCTTTTGGATGCGTTCAGTATAATTGCACAATACGTAGCGGGAGGCTGAAATTGCTGCTCTTGCTGGATATAAGCGATCTTCATTTAACATGCAGTTGGAGAGCAGGGGTTTGACATTGGTGCTGTTGTAATGTCAAATGTTAGTCTTACACCACGCACCTTTGAGGTGAGATGGCACGGCCTTACCCACCTGCTCGGGGATATGGCGTACTTCCTTACACCCCTGAGCTGCCTACTGTATCTCTGGTAACGGCGCCGCAGGAGAGAATCTCCAGGGAGATGCTTCTCCCACCCTGGCTCTCCTCCCCAGCATAGCTGAGCAGGGACAGAGAGGGAAGCAGCCTGCTTCAGATATAGGGCAGGTGAAGATTATGTGGCTTGTGGCACAAGGAGGTGAGGTAGGGACCTTGGTACTCGCTTGTGTACATGATCAAATTAGATTTCCACAAGCATTCGGCTCAAGTATCTCTCAAGTGCTGGATTGGGCACAGAAGTGAACCCGAAAGAGATGAGAACCTGGCAGGAAATAATTACTTTTACAAGTTGGGCAAAGAATTGTGGTGTGTGTTTCTGCATGTACCCAGATTATTGTATTAACAGTATCGTCAGGTTTTATTCCCCTGACATATTTGGCTACTCTAAATATCCTAGTGCATTAACAAACACTGAAAATCCAACAGCCTCTGATTTTTCCCACTAGTGATTTATCTCCACTGCTTCCTACAGTCATAGCAGTACATTTAGCCCCCTTCAGGGGTATCAGACCATGGCCTGCAGCAGCCGTACTCCCAGACATGCAGACAACTTGTCTTAGCCAGCTGAACCAAAATGGGAGGTGGGTGTGTTCTACCAAGGGACTCTAAAAAGGCTTTGCCAACACCTCTAAATGCATTGTGTTCGGAAAAGAATTAATAGAGCAGCTGGGGTAGAGCTAGAGTCTGAGATAATCTGTTGCCATAGTGAATATGTTCTGTATTTCTCTGTTTTGTTTTATTAGTGGTGGTTGCATGAAAACAAGAGGCCAAATTCTTCTCATGGTTAGACTGTCACAAGCCTGCTGAATTTGTTTGGCACAGTATCCTTGTAGCTAGGAGTTTCACCTGCTCCTGCTGTTCATTCCTCACATGACGTCCTATTCCTGTGACTGTGACATCATAGCTGTCTGTTGGGGAGACGATTATGATGTCACAAAGAGACAACGATGATGACTGCAAGCAAGGAATAGGCAATGGAACAGATGGGTTTCTATAGAACAAAAATCTGTTTGCATGTGTGTGTCCTTAGTAGTAATTACGGAGACAAAAAAACAAAGGAAGCAGGAAAACAGAAAGTCTGGTGCAGCATGTTAGCAGCACGGACTATAATACAACATTGGAAATTTTCTGTCAGGACCCAATGGCTCTTTAAATGGTTATAGATATTGTATGTTGATCTAGCATCTATTGCTGCTCTTGTGAGTTACTCAGAACTGAAGTGTGAAGATTTTTTTTCCTTTGCTGATAACTTCAAAATATCTTTCCAGGTGTTGCTGTTTCATCAGCTCTGTAACGTGAGCCGATTTAATGTGAATGTTCTCTTCTCCTTAGGGTATCATGATGAAAATAGTCTCTTTGTTCCTTTGATTTTTCTGTGCTATGAGTAAATCCTTCTGTCTGATCTGCAAATCCTTTTGTGCCAGCACTGATATGCCTCTTCCCCCCTAAAAGACACACCTAAGTAGCACTGAAGGATTAATATGAAGAGGAAACCACTATGTAAAGGATGGTGGAAGGGCATCAGCCAGTGTAGGACATTGCAAACTATAACCTGTGGCCCAGTTATGCTAAGTGCTGCACAAACACAGAATAAAAGATGGTGCCTGCCCCAAAGAGTTGACAGCCCAAGTCTTAATGGGGAAGAGGAGTGCATTAAAGGCTAGGTTTTCTAAAGAGCTCAGCACATTGGTTGCACGGGGGATGCTGATCTCTTCTGAAAATAGGGCTCTGATTGTGGGTGCGGAGCCAGTGCTTAATTTGTGCTAGGGCTTGGCAAGTCATAGCCCAGCAACTCTGGGCTTGGCAATTGAACCCCAACAGCTCTGGCTTGCCGTGTCAGAAGTAAAAACAAAAAATTGCTTGAGCCCCTGTACCTAATTGCTTGAGACCCGGCACCTCATTCATTACAAGTTAAGCACTGTGCAGAACCCTTGAAAATCTGATCTGAGGGTGCTACACCATGCCAAGCTTTCAGATTTCAGGTGTGAATCTGGGGCAAAGATTGAAGTCTATTCTTATTTCATCAGAACCAGTTAGCCTCTCCTGAATTATTAACATTTCCCTACTACCTTGACTTGCTCAATGTTAAGAAAGCAAGCCTTAAATGCTAGGTGCTATTATAATTCCAAGAGCTGCTGCTGCTGTTTATAAAGTGTCCATAAAGAACATAAATGTTTTAAAATGGGATCCAACACAACACAATCTCCTCTTCGCTCCACATTCCCATTACAGCAGAAGTAAAACCAAAAGACATACTGCATGATTTAGAGTATGTCTACACTACAGGCGTTGTGCCATAGTATAGACACTTCCTACATCAACCGAAGTGGTATTTCCATCGATGTAGTTAATCCATCTCTCAGAGAGGCAGTATCTAGGTCAACAGAAGAATATACGTCTACACCTAACTACAGCACTCAGGTCACATAAACTTTTATAGCCTTGAGTAACGTGGCTAGGTTGATGTAATTTTTAATTGTAGACCAGATCTCAGTATATTTCATTACTCTCCAAGTACAGAGCACAGATATCAAGACTAACCATTATTTCTATAGGGTAATGGCTTGTCAAAACAGGCTACTGGACTGCCAGTATGTTTGTCAAGGACCAGTACAGCTCTCTCCCCACTTAACTCTGGCCTGGTTAAGCAGCAGCAGCCCACATGAGCATGGCAAATGAAATACACATTGCTTTGATTTTGTGATAATGTTGGCTTCCCTGCAACTGTCTGTAATTGCATTCAGCGGTTTGGTGTCCACCCCCCTCCCCGGCCAGATCCAAAGCCCGTTGAAATCAGTGGAAGTCTTTCCATTAGCTTCAATGGATTTTAGATCAGGCCTGTGGATTTCTTTCAGATCAAAATAGTCTTTGGATCAAAATCGTCAGTAATTATCACAGAATCCTAAAGCCCCAACTGCATTTGGACCCCAATGTGTGGATTGTTCCCCAATCATTAGTATTTAGTTTGTGTGGGAGATTCCTTTCTTTGTCCAACCCAAAAGATGGATGGTTTTGCTCAGTCAGCCAGCCCATCTGCACGAGTGCCTTGCTTCTCAGCTGTGGAGTTAGTGGTCACTGCTGCACGTAGCTTTAAAAGCACACAGGCCAGCTCTTCTAGTCCTTACTCAGACAAAACACCTACTGAAGGCAATAAGAGATCCACTAGAGTCATGAGAGAAATGTCTGTGGGTTTTGTGCCTCTTCCCACAGAGGATCACAGAGACAAGATGGGAAAAGCACATTCAATCCATCTCCCTACTAATGTGGAATTGTTTTTAACTGCCTGTAGCTAGCGAAACTAGTTTGGTCTGAAAATTGCTGGGATTAATCTGGAGACAGAATTTTTTTTTCCTACAAAACCTGGAAAAGAAATTAGTGTAACAGTTCTTGAAGTGTTGGCTTGTCCTGCATTTCTTTGTATCAAAAATGGTCTATTATGTCCCTCCAAACCTTCCACCTAGTTATGTCTCCTTGGAAATTCTGGCATAGGCTATATTTGAAGAAAATTGCTTATATTTAAGCAAAGTTATAAATGATTGTAATAGCGGTGGTGTATATGAGCGGTTTGCCATCTGATGGCTGCTTTCAGCTTACACAACTCTCCTGTCCTTTGCCTTGGCAACAGAGGTTTCCCCTTGGCTCATGTGGTTAGAGAGGCCCCAGAAGATCCCATTGGGTCTCTGCTGAGTCATCTAACTGGAAGTCTTTTCCCTGAGGAGTCCAGAGTAATGTGTTTGTGTGGATTGAGAGAGAACTCTGTTTCCCTTGCCATAATAATGCAGATGGGCCAGATCCCCATATGTAGTTAGATGTCTAACTTCCATTCAATTCAGTGGGAGTTATGCACCTAAATACCTTTAAGGATATGGAACCATAGTTCTAATGGAGACAAGACCTACCGGTCTAGCAAGGGACGTGAAGGGTGACAAGAAGGGTTTTCTACAGGTATGTTAGCAACAGGAAGGTAGTCAGGGTAAGTGTGGATCCCTTACTAAATGGGGGAGGCAACTTAGTGACAGGTGATGTAGAAAAAACTGAAGTATTCAATATTTTTTTTGCCTCGGTCTTCACAGACAAGGTCAGCTCCCAGACTACTGCACTGGCCAGCTCCATATGGGGAGGAGGTGAGCAGCCCTCAGAGGTGAAAGAACAGGTTCAGGACTATTTAGAAAAGCAGGACATGCAGAAGTCCATGGGGCTGGATGCAATGCATCCAAGAGTGCTGAGGGAGTTGGCTGATGTGATTGCAGAGCCATTGGCCATTATCTTTGAAAACTCGTGGTGATCGGGGGAGGTCCCAGATGATTGAAAAAACGCAAATATAGTGCCCATCTTTTAGAAAGGGAAGGAGAAGGATCCGGGGAACTATAGACCTGTCAGCCTCACCTCAGTCCCCAGAAAAATCATGGAGCAGGTCCTCAAGGAATCCACTCTGAAGCACTTGGAGGAGAGGAGGGCAATCAGGAACAGTCAGCATGGATTCACCAAGTCAAGTCATACCTGATTGCCTTCTATGATGAGATGACTGGCTTTGTGGATGTGGGGAAAGCAGTGGACATGATATACCTTGACTTTAACAAAGCTTTTGGTATGGTCTCCCAGAGTTTTCTTGCCAGCAAATTACAGAAGAATGGATTGATGAATGGACTGTAAGGTGGATAGAAGATGGCTAGATCATCTGGCTCAATGGGTAGGGATCAAGAGCTCAATATCTAGTTGGCAGCTGGTATCAAGCAGAGAGTCCCAGGGGTCGGTTTTCAATATCTTCATTAATGATCTGGATGTTGGGGTGGATTGCATCCTCAGCAAGTTTGTGGATGACACTAAGCTGTCTGGAATGGTAGATACGCTGGAGGGGAGGGATAGGATACAAATTGACCTTGACAGGTTGGAAGATTGAGCTAAAAGAAGTCTGATGAGGTTCAACAAGAACACATGCAGAGTTTTGCACTTAGGATGGAAGAATCCCATTCACTGCTACAGACTGAGGACTGATTGGCTAAGCAACAATTCTACAGAAATGGACCTGGGGGTTACAATGGCCAAGAAGCTGAATGAGTCAACAGTGTGTCTTTGTTGCCAAGAAGGCTAATGGCAAATTGGGCTGTATTAGTAGGAGCATTGCCAGCAGATCACAGGAAGTGATTAATCCCCTCTTTTCGGCATTGGTGAAGTCACATCTGGAGTATTGTGTCCAGTTTTGGGTCCCTCACTACAGGAAGGATGTGGACAAATAAGAGAGAGTCAAGCGGAGGGCAGTGAAAATGATGAGGGGGCTGGAGCACATGCCTTATGAGGAGGGGCTGAGGGTACTGGGCTTCTTTAGTTTGCAGAAGAGAAGAATGAGGGGGGATTTGACAACAGCCATCAACTATCTGAAAGGAGATTCCAAGGAGGATGGAGCTAGGCAATGCTCAGTGGTGGCAAATGACAGAACAAGGAACAATGGTCTCAAGTTGCAGTGGGGGAGGTCTAAGTTGGATATTAGGAAAAACATTTTCCCTAGAAGGGTGGTGAGGCACTGGAATGGGTTACCTAGGGAGGTGGTGGAATTTACATCCTTAGAGGTTCTTAAGGCCTGGCCTGAGAAAGCCCTGGCTAGGATGATTCGGTTGGGGTTGGTCCTGCTTTGCGCAGAGGGTTGGACTAGATGACCTTCTGAGGTCCCTGCCAACCCTAACATTCTATGATTTCTGGTTTCTAATGCCACAGCCTGGGCCTGCTTTGGATTTCATGCTTTTGCTCACTATTTTGCATTTTTATGTAGCATCCCTTGTACGTTTCAAAGCCTCCCCATTTGTTAGGCTTCATTGAGTGTCTCTGACATGTGCTTCCAATGGTAGGCGCAAACACTGCTGGAGATGTATTCTGAAAGACTGCCTGTGAAATTACTTATCTGTTGTGGGGGCAAAATTTCCTCCTTTCCTGAGCCCATGCAACAACGAAGGTTCTGATTAGCCAGCAGATCAGTCCCTGCATCCTGTTAGTAGCCACAAGCTGTTCTGGCTGCCTCAGGGCTGGATGAGCAAGCAGCATGTTTTAGGTGGGTTTCATTTTTTATTCATCTGCTATACTGAGCACTTCATTGTGCCATAAAAACATGGACGGGCAGAATCTGACCACCTACAGGGATAAAGTAAGCCTTTTGTAGTTGTTTTAATTGCTGTCCTTTATCCTTGTCCTCTGGCCCACTAGGCATTAGAATGGGGCAGTCCATCAATGAGGTCACTACCTCCTACTAGCCCTAGGAACAGCTTAGCTACGGTATTCACAAGAAACTAAAGAATTACATTGAATGGAAAAATCCGTCTAGATAAAATAGAGATCCACCTGAACTGTTGTTCCAAAAAGGACTGAACTGACCCACCCTTTTATCTGGGTTTGAAAAAACTGGGCAAATTTCCCTCTGGCATCTCATTTCTACGTTGTTCTGTAGATGGTGGTGACCATGATACCCAGGGAAGTGAACATAACATGCCTGGGCCTGTTTTGAGCAGGTGAGTCTGAGACTGGACAGCATCTTTCATACACCCCACAGAACAGCAACCCAAGCACTGGTAACACGGCTGGATCTCTGCTACTGTGGCCCTTCTCTTTAATTTCCCTGCCTGTTCTGATTGCTGATCCTCTGTAAAGCAAAACTTGCACTCCCTGCTTAACAGCTGATCAGAGGGCAGATGTGAGAGTGTGTTGCAGCAGGAGTCTGCTCTCTTCCTTTCAAATTACGGTTTGGTAATTTCAGCAGTTGCTGTTAATCCTGTTGGCCAGTATTTGGGGCCTTGTGGCTGTTCCCATTAGGTGGAAAAACTGATGATGGAGTTAGGTATTTCTTTGATGTAATCCTCTCTATTTACAAAGAATGTCCACAGAGTACTGTTTCCTGTACTGTATACAGCAGGAATCCAACCACAGGAGCCTGTTTCCTTGCTCACCGTTCCAAGCCACTTTCCAGCCAGCACTCAGCCCAGAAAGCTCGCTCTTGGCTTTTCCTCTATCCATAATGCCATTGCTTCTCTGGCTTCTTCCTCTTGGCTTTCTGATTGCCATCTCACTCTTCTCACTCACACAGACACACTCAGCTCCACCATTCAATACCCCCCACCTGTGTTTCAGTCCATAGGAAAACCCCTCAAACCACATGGCCCAGTTTCTGTGCAGACCTTGCATGTGGTCTAGTCTTTGGGCAGTGACTTCCAGTGTTTCAGCTATCACTAAACTAAAGGACATTTAATTGTTCCCCTACTTTATCTAAATTGGATATCAGCATATCCAACAGCTTTGAGGTTTGTGATTGCCCAGAGGTCAAAGACACGCTTGCTAGGAGCCACCCACGTTTCAGCATAACATTGCTGAAAGGGTCACCTTGTACTAACAGGTATACTCACTCCACAACAGAGGAGAGAAAACAGGTCAAAATGAGAAAATGTGGTTGGAAAATCACAAAATATGTCAGGGAAACTCAGGAGCAGGTTATAGTGCCAGAAACTACTTCCCATTCACTTTTAAGCAGACTAGACTTTGAACTGATGGTGGCCTTTAGTGAGCGTTAGTGTCACTCCATGCTTTTTAGAACACACCTGTAAGCTGGCAGAGGGGGCCATGGGGTTCCGAAACACAGGAACTAATTTTCCATGGCCCTACACTTTGTGGAGTCATTTGTGACTGGGTGGGGAGGGGTGTTGGTAAAACATAACTAACTCAGAATAATAGCATTTATTCCTACTTGGTGCTGACTTTGTGCTGGTGTGAAAGGAATTACTTTGGGGAAGTTGTGTGTGTTATACAGGAGGTCAGACTGGATGAGCACATTGGTCCCTTTTACCTTGGAATCTGGGAAACTACTGTAGTGTGGTGCAGGGCACAGAGGATCAGGCCCACAACATCTTCCCTAGAGCTAGCAGAACACTTTCCAGTAACGGTTTTCAACAGAAAATGGCAAGTGTGAGGGAAAACCTATTTTTGCCCGACTGGCTGAAATTATTTGGTTGCCAAAAATGAAAAACATTCAGTTTAGAGAGTTTGGGGGTTTTGATTAAAAGTAATAAATAAATAAAATCATAAGAAAATTCTGACAATTATTGTCTTTGTCAGAAATTTTCAGAGAAGCACCCATTGGTCCCCCTCCCCACCTGCACATTTCCTGACCAGCTGCACTCTTTCCCCAAGGCTTTATGCCTGAGGTCTCTAATGTTTCAGTTAAGAGAAATAACAGATTGTTTTTGTTTCAAAAACCCAAAGATCCCTTTCTAGCCACAGCCCTGCCCTTTAACAGCTAGATGTGGAGCTCCGCCTGCACAGATGCTCCTCTTTCCAGCAGCAACCAGCAGCTGCTTTGACAGAGTCCCGTCAAAGCTTTCCGCCGATGGCTTCGATGTGTCTTCGTTCCCCAGCTCTGCTTGGCTACTCTGCTCTATAAACCTGTGGGCACAAGGGTAACTTGAATTCATTGCGAAGTGGCATCTGTATCCCCCGGCACTACCTTTCCAGTAACGCAAACTTCAACAGCCCTGCTGCATATAAACCAGTTGTTAGAGTCAATAATGTTCTGAAAGAAAATCTGGCTAGAGCTGTAGATGATGTATTTACTTCACAGGGCTTGGCTATGGCAGGTAGAGAAAGTGCTGAGAATAGGATTATGTTCAGGACAAGCTACGACTTGTCCCATAAATCCTCCGAAGGGAGTTTCCGTTCAGGGCAGGTCAGGATCATTTCCTGTTCCTGACATAAAATAAGAGGCGGCGTGAGAAGAGTTCCTTGGCCATTGCTGGACAGACTTTTTGGATATCGCATTTAATTTCTTGCATAATGATCACATTAGGGAACAGCTTGTACCAGTTTTCTCATTCTCACTAACCAAGACGATAGCTTATTTAATATACTTCTGCACCCCATGCTCAAGCCTTAGACTGATTTTATTCACTAGGTCAAAACTCTGTCAGATGCAGTAACACATTCCCAGCTTGTTCCTCGGCATGGGCTAAAAGAATAGAGTGCGCTTGGTATATCCTTAAATGGCCCCATCACCATAATATTGAGGCATGTCACAAATGTCATGTTTAGCCCCACAGGAGCACTGTGAGGTAGGGAAGTGTTAATAGTCCCCATTGTACAAATGTACAGAGAGACTTGTCCCAGGTCCAACAGGGAATCCGCAGTAGAGAGGAGACTTGTCCCAGGTCAATGAGCTCATAGGCTTGTGTCCCCAGGTCTGGGCACCCTTCATCTCCCAATCCTCTGTTAGAAGCAAAGGGAGAGCTCCTCCTCCCCATCTGCACTTTGAACCAGGCCCTGTGGGAAGCAGCAAAGTGGTTCATGGGAGCTCTTGGGATCTGAAGAAGATTAGATAGATACAAGTAATTGATCATTCTGCATTAGCAGCACACTAGAGTCCAAGCGTGGGAGCAGGTTTGCGCCACCCCATTCCCCCCAAAACACAGACAGTGGCTCGGACAGAAGCCCCAGTACCCAGGCTCCAAAGATGTGGAGGAAGAACCATTTTCTCAGTGATCGAACAGGTTGGCTCTGACGGTGGAAAGATGGATGTGTCATCTGGCATTGCTAAGGGGCTGAAGCTAATGATGAATGAGAAGATCAGAACCCAATTTACCCTAGTGTGAATAAATTATTTGTAAAAGCAAATAGTGCTTTAGGAGGTCATTTTTCTCTCATAAATTACTGCAGATAAAACTGAAACAGTTCTGTAAGCCTGGAGAAGCTCTTTAGTGTCACATTTCATTGTGAAGGGAAGAAACTAGGTGGGGATTTAAGTGTGGGTTGATACTGGAGATGTGAGAAGTGCACTGGTTGCCATTAAAAAGTAAACATTTGGCAGCATATTCCACACAGTAAGTAATAAGAATGGGGTGGGGGTCCTGAGAACCCGGATACCTGTTATCACGGGTGGTAAATGCTCTTCTTTGCAATGACAACCACTCTAACAACATTTTGTAAAGAACAGAGCAAAATCCTATGCTGGAACATCTCTTTTTTGCTTCCCCATTGCAACTCCACACCAGAAGGTTTCTTTCCAGCTTCCTCAGTGGCCTAGGAGAGGTCAGATTTTAAGGCAACGGTTCCCAAAGTGTGGGTCGCAACTCCAGCTGGGGTCACACACTCAATCCCTCCTGTGTGGAGTCCATCGTTTTGCTTGCAGAGCATGACTTTGAATGTGACTTATATTTAATGAAGTCTTAGACTTTCAAAGGGGCCTAAGGGATTTAGACATTCTCCTTCCCTTGGGATAGATTAGAAAGTTCCAGATTAAATGCTTGTCAATAGCATCACCAGCCATATAATAAGAACTGTACAATGCACATCGTGGCCTGTTTTTCAGGGGCTTAGTAGTGCAAAGTAACCAGGCCAGGGGAGATGCCTGTTTCTCAAAGGTATTGAACACTCAGGTTTCCCACTGAAAATCAGAATTTGAGAAATGAGAGAGGCCTGAGTAGGTGCAATATTCACAGTGTTTGATTGTGCTGTCACTATTTAGAAGCTATTAAAAGAATGTGACTAAGTACCTAGGCGGTAGATGTGGCTGAAAAGCCTTTTCTAAGGAATTTCTAGTCTTTAAAACCAAGTGATTTTATACTGGTTGCTGACAAGCTATAATTGTCCAATAACGATTCGTAATGAGCTACATGCAGCTATTAATGCTATAATAACTAGTTGAGAAACCATTTAGAACGAAATATGAAAAGCTTGAAGTCAGTGCATTTGCCTTGGGTTTTGACCTGTTAAAGCACCGCTTTGCTGCTAGGCATATAACGTGGATTACGTATAGAGGGTCAGATTAGGGCCCCCTAAATCACAATGGTGAGCTGTTATTCATGACTGCTTGTTTTGAGTATGAGACATGAGTCCAATTCTTGTATTTGAGACTTCAGGAAGCTAGGTGCCAATTTCACACTGACTTTCAGTGTGTGCTGTGCGCTTACCCCTTAGGGTCCCTTGAAAAATTCCGGCCTCCACCTTCTTACCCAGCGACTGAGCCATAAGGAGACTTTATTGAAGCCTGCTGGAGTGGTTTGAGGGACCAGTTGTTCTGACAACGATGATGGTTCATTAGCTGGCTACGGCTGATAACTTTAGAAATAGACTATGTAGAGTAGGAGGAAATGAAATGACGTGAGGAACTACTGGTCAGAGTAGCTCTCTGTAGATGAAATCCCTGAGTGCAACAGCCCGGCAGTCACATCCGCTGAATGGAGTTGCTTCTACAGAATGAGCATGTTTGGCACAGTTTGTCTTATTAGTTTAGGAGGGAACCCAAGAGACTTTAGATTGGAAAGCAGTAAGCCATTAGGGCAGGCTTGCTGCTGAATGAGAGTGGCTATGCCCTTGGGGACTGGCTCTGACATATGAAAGTTGATATAATCTGATTCTCTGGTTGAGTCGCTGTAAGCCCGGTAAGGTGGTAGCTAGAAAAGGACTGTGGTCGCAAGGCTACTGTTGTGGTGGTGTTTCTATTACTTTGTGTGGGTGGAAGGGGAGCCCACTACAATCAAAAAGGGGTTTTGTCCTGTGGGAAACCGTCATTCTTGAAACCTTCCTCGAATCCTTCCGCCTGTTTCTAGAACTGGGAGACAATTGCCGTATGTGATGTTCTCTGCAGCCTTTCTTTGAAATCCAGTCTGCCCATGGGCGCTGTGACCATCACACAGGTATCTCTCAGCACTGCGAGGGACTGCTGTGTACCGCAGAAAAAAGCGTGATTGTTTCTACACGTTATTGCCTAACACGGTCTCCATGGCAACCGATGGGCTTCTCCAGCACCCTCAAATCTCCTCATCTTCCATGGTGGTGGAAACGCTCAGAAACGTGTGGGGATTTGGGCTGATGACTGGTGAATACAGAGGTCGCCTTCCTCTTCCAGCACTCCCTTTGTGATTGGTTACACAAGTACCACCCGAGTCAGGGAAGGGTTAGTGGGCAGGTGGGCCCAATCAGAGCATGCCCGTGACACCTGATGGAGGAGTCGGGATTCAAGGGAGGGGCTAAAAGCGGAGAGCCCAGCTCGGCTGGTGGCTGGCCAGGAAGGTGAGTAGAACTTCTTCTCTCGCCGTGGGAAAGGAGGAAGGCTGCTGCCCCGGAAAGTCTCCCTGGGAGTAGAGGCTGTTCTGGAGTGATCGCCTAATTTGGCTGCCAGTGACTGACTTAGGCTTGCATGAACCCAGGAGGCTGAAAGCATTTCTTTTCTAAGTGCCCTTCAGAGCTAGGGCAGGGAGAACAGTCTGCTGAGAACTAGCCGAGCAGCGATGGAAGAATTTGTTCATTTAGGTTCATCTTGGACTTTGGGTCTGGGAAAGGGGTGGACCCCTCATCTGACCTCAGCCCTACAGGTGTTGGAGGCTGAGTGGATCACCTGAAGAGCAGGAGGGAAAAAGAAGCAGAGTGCTTGCCCTGCCATAAGGGGACATGGCCACACCATTACAGCAGGGCTTGTGACACGCACAGAAAAATCATGATATGCAGCAAATGCTTTTTCCAGCCTGCCCTGAGACCATGTGTGCCCCTTCCTCAGCGTTTGGCTTTATTAAAAATAATTAACAATATGACCATGTTCTGTTGAAGCCGCCTTCTCCTCCAGCATGTATATAATTCAATATCATTGCCCTCCACCGTCTTGTCCTCTCGAACTTTTGTGGCCCAGATGTGGGACCCAGGTGGTGAATGTCTGTCCAGCGACGATTTCATATTGCACATATTGTAGCTGAGGAATCAAATCAAGCTGACGAGGCGTCACTGGTTGATTGCTACATCTTCGGCAAAGCAGGCCTGATTGTTATCTGATCTCTTCTTGATTAGTCGCTAGAAGGGTGGTTGTGAGTTTCGGGGGGAGGGAGGGGTGGAGAAGGTGTGGAGCTGCTGGCCGACTGGGGCAGGCTGACCCTCCTATTTTAAACCAGATGGGGCACTGTCACATGATGCATGTGCAGTGAAAGCAGTTCAGAGAGAGAATCCTGGCTAGACGGACATCTGACCTGATCCAATCTGGCAGTTCTTACATTTCACGCTTTGCTCTGCTCCATTACTTCTCTGGTCTAACTCCCCATTGCTGGCATCATCATTTACACCAGTGCAAAACTCTTCCACTGTGGTCATTCGACACTTGCTTTGCATAGGGGTGTGTGACTACACCAGGAGCATGGCGGCGGTGAACTGGGCCCCTAATCTTTTTCATATCGAAGGAGTCTCCCATTCTAGTTAATGGATCCTATTCTCCTCTCCCTTACACTGTTCTAGCGCCATTGGTTTGGGGGTTATTTCTCTAGGTTTACACTGGTGTAGTGAGAGGAGAATCAGGCCTATGCTAGGTATTTTATATGCAAGTCCTTCGTCATTTATATGCCTTTTGACGTTTGTACTTGGAAGATGGCATGTACAGGACAATATGTTGGCGATGTGTATTCTGGGTCCCTATACTGTATTCCGGGATATGATGATCCAGTTGTTTCCAATACTAACTATACTAAGGCATTTGTAGTTCTAATGGGACATAATTTAAGAGGATATAATGTAATAGGAATGCCAAGATAAAAAGTGATTGCCCAGGTTACTGCAAGAGGAAGTGGTATTTGCTTATCTATAACCCATATCTGTGACTGCATCCTCAGGATTTATCTTCTGGCAGCATGCCTCCTCCCCCTCCCCCCTTCTTGATTGATTAAAAACAAATACATACACCAAAAATGCAGCACTTTAAACATGAAGTTTAATACTTGTGAAACTCCTTTGTAGTTCCAGATTAAAATGCTCTGGATCCGTTAAGAGTCCTGTGGAATATTGTGGCTCTTGAGGCAGTCTCAGAGGGACGTTCCCATTTTTTTTTTATCTAGCATCTTTCTCTTCTTACATCCTCTCTGCTCTGGCTCTCCAAAACCTTCGTAGCAGGTGCTTTTGATTAGCCCTTGAGCAGTCCCCTCCAATTCTCACTGATGTGCTCTTGCTGAGTTTCCGCTCTGTGTTTTTCTCTTTCAAGCTATGAAGAAAACGGTCCCTAATACACTTCTACTTAAATTACACAAACGTGCAAATGGGGAGGTACTGAATGCTACTCCAGACCACACCATTGAGGGCAGCATAAACACAGAAGGCTAGTCGCACAAATGTACTGGCCTTGATTCTCAGGAGGGGAGGCGTGTTCCACCTCCCTGATTCTCACGGGGCATCTGCCCAGCCTCACGCTGTGAGCACAAGTTAGAGCTGTTTAGCGACTCCTAGCAGGTTACGAGCCCAGTTCTGAATCCGTGTAGCACCGGCCTGCTCCACCTGCCCCCTCACACCCCGGAGGCCTTCATGTGCAGGGACAGGTGGTGTAGGGACTGGTTATGCTTCTCGATGCCTGCCGAGAGTTGCCTGCGCAGCACAGAATGACTGGAGTGGGAGGAGAGGATCTGAGCCCCTTTTTATTCCGAAGAGTTACGGTTTCACCACACTGAAGGACAGCGGCTGTGCACCGTGTCAAGGTGCTCCTCAGAACCCGCCAAAGCTTCCCTGTGAGTGTTGTGTGGTGTGCAACGCTCTGGCTGCACTGAATCAGCTGGCGTCGAGGGTTCTGACCCTGATTCCATCGAGCTGCAACAGATGAACAGAACCGTGCGGATGAGTAGGTTTGCTGTGGATTCGGAGGGAAGCTGTTGGCCCAAGGAACTGGCCTTTTGCACTAAATGCTGGGTCCTTAGCCAGCCTGCTAGCAGAAAAAGAAATATGTTTATTGCAGCTAGAGTCCAAGGGATATGGATCGCACTGTGTAACTTTTGTCAGAGAAGGAAAGCCATGTGCTAGCACTGGGCAAGTGGGTACCGTGCAGAACCAGCACCAATCCAGAGTGCCTCAGAAACATGCAGTCATAGCTCACACATAGACTAAAGAGGAAATATGGAAAAGGAACTGGGAGAGAGTGATGCGGAGGCTCCCTCGTGTCAGGGGTGAGACGTTTTCTAGAAGCTCTAGAGAGCAATGAGGTGGAGAGGGATTTCTAATAAAGGAGAAAGACTGAACGGTAAGTGAGGGGGAGATTACTCA
This sequence comes from Mesoclemmys tuberculata, assembly GCA_007922155.1. Lineage (NCBI taxonomy): Eukaryota > Metazoa > Chordata > Testudines > Chelidae > Mesoclemmys > Mesoclemmys tuberculata. The sequence goes on from ML677085.1 coordinate 5,847,272, forward strand.
TTTGCTCTGATACCTCTTCCGTTAAACGCACCACACCTACCCTGACAGCAGCTGAATGCTGCTAGCTTTAGCTCACAATGTGCCTGGTGCGACTCCAAACTCCTCTTTCAGGCAGGCGGCTGCTGCTGCTGCTAGCATGGCATGGAGCAGGCACTTAATGAAAACAAAGCCTGCCGAGCCCTTGGCATGGCTGAAATGTCATGTGTGCTCAGCAGGCCCTACAGAAGCCAGCCAGCCAGCGGTAGACATAATAAGTGGAAATGACAGAGCTTGGGCATGAGAAGACGTATGAGCTTTGTGGCGTTAAAATTGGAATTAATACTACTCAGCCATCAGTTGCCTGCATTAACTGGCACATGACAGCTCCTTGCAGAAGAGACACCGGCTGAGATGCAGGAGTTACACACCCAGCAGAAGGCACCAGCACACGGAGAAGCATATGTGACCCAACGCTGACCTGAGAAGTGAAGCTGTTGTTTGAACACAATCTCTTAACTGCGTCAGCTTCTTATTCCATGGATGTCTTCAATAGATACCTGGCTTTCTTCTCTCGTAGTGCTGGTGAAGGGAGCTGGAATGCAGACAGACATCTGTGTCCCCAGAACAGGTCCACGCAGGAAGTGGCCATGCAGGCTTTCCCCAGGATGGAACACCTCTCGGTGTGACAGGGTATTTTAGTCTCCATAATCAGTTCTTAGGCTCGCTGCCTAGTTTGCCAGTGAGGTTGCCAGATGGGATGGTACATATGTGAGGTCCCGACCACTAGAGAAAGGACTAAATCCACCAAATCGTCCCATGAGGGCCACCAAACTACTGTCTGATAGCAAAGCTTTTGGTCACTAACAACATGGGCTGAATTCACACCAGCACTCTAGATGCAATATGTTCCATATCTTATTGCCAATAACCCATTGTCCCCCGCCAGGTGCTGTGCATCCTGTACACATGCTTCTGTGCAACGTGTGTGTATTTTAAATCGGTCAGCTGTTACCTGCTCTGAATGGCTTCACACCGGATACAGACTCCCCCTGATATCACTGCTCTTGTGATTCAAAACACGGGCTCAAGCAGTGTAATAATTCTACATGCTCTCCACCGCATTGCCCGTGTCCTGAAACCCTCTAAGTGGTCGCACATCATTATAGCAAAGTTTCATTATTTGTCGTACCCTAGCATCTCACTGTCCCACTGAAATCAGGGCCCCCTTGTGCAAGATACTATACAAATACACTGTCTGAGACACTCATTGTGCTGAAGAGCTTAGGATCTAACTAGACAACACTCCCTTTCTCCCTGCCTTTCACTTGCTGTCCCCCTTTTCTAAAGAGACCAGGGGACTTGCCCACTGACAGAAGAAGTCTGTGACAGAGGCAAAACAGAGCTCAGATCTCCTGAATTCCACTCCAGTGCCTTAACCATAAAACTGCCCTTCCTCATCTAGGTTCAGTATCAGTAAGGTAAATAAGCATGTGCCTCACTTGAAGCATATTAGTGGTCTCGCTGCTGATTTGCAGACAACACTGAGCACCCACCTGTCTGAAAATCATGCCTTGTACAGTGTTCCAAGGTAGGTATCCAAAAATGGAAGAACTAGTCCCCGTAAAATATCTTGGCTAGCTATATAAAACGTGCAGCTGTAAATGGCTAAACTGCACAGCTGTTACCAAAAGACAGTGCTGTCAAGTTGCAAGGTTATGCCTCTTTCATACATAACTAAAACAGAGTAGAAAAATATCTTCCAAACTGCTGGGGTTCTCTGTGCTCCACCTGCATTTCCTTTCCATCCATGGATCTCAGATAACTGATGTGCTGGGGAGACTGCTTATGAATAATCCAGAAAAAAAACTCAGACGTACTGCAGCCCATTTCTTACATTTCTCATCGTTTGAAGTCGGATGTAGAAAGCTGGTTTGTCTCTCTCCTTGACAGATGCATTGAGGAACTAATCATCTAATTTCCCATGAACTGCACACCTGTAAAAACAAAAGCAGATATAGCTAGAATGAGTGATTAAGCCCCGTTCTTGTTTGGATTTTTTTTAAAAATTATTATGCAAGTGGAGTTGGTATTCATATCACAATGGTGCAATGGTCTGCTACGTCCTATTTTCTCTGTCTGTTAATGCGAAAACATTCTATTTCAAGCAGAATGTTTTTTTTTTTCCCTCAGGAAAACTTAGCTTGCAACTTCCCTATGGAAGAGAGAGTCAGGGAGGAACTTTGAACATGTTAGCAGCATGGCGTTTGAACCAAAGACTCATCATCCCCAGCCAGGTTTTGCTCTCTAACTTGTTTGAAATGGATCACGTTTATAAATATGAATGTAGAGGTAGAAACAATGTAGCACGAGAATTTCAGGCCAGCATTGTGGTTCAATGTAATACAGTGGATGTTGCACTGTGCATGATTAGATGTGGTATGTGAAGCAGCTGGTGCTGGCAACTGCTGGAGACAGTATGATGGACAAGATGGACCACTGGTCTAATTCAGTATGGCAGTTCCTGTAGTCCTGCTTCCGATTAATTAATGATCCAGGAGTGTATCAAAGACACAGTCCTGCTGTCTTTACAAAGGCAAAAATTGCATTGAAGTTATTGGAAGTCTTGCCTAAATGCGAAGAGTAGGGTTGGGCCCCAGATGTTTATGATGATGAATGTAACATTCCTTTTCCTTAGGTTATGACAGTTTAGGGCTCAGTCCTGCAAGATGCTTTTTCCGTTCAAAATGGAATGAGGAGAATTACAACCCCTGCATCCCACAAGGTAATTTTTGCTCCCAAGTGAAAAGTATAAGGGGATGCTGTTGGATACTTCCTCACACAGTTTGTAAAATTGATTTGCTCTTTAAACTTCTATTGTGATGACCTCTTTGTGTTACTATTATACCTGAAGAAATGGCAACTCAAAAGCAGAGCCCCGCCTTACAGCCTTGGGCCTGATGCTCCCTTAAAATACAAGGGCTTTACAACTCACTGGTAAGCATGAAGGGGCCTTAATGTGAGTGTATCCAATGGGACTGCTCACGTGCATAACTGAACACACACACACAGTGTCACACGTTTGCAGGATCAGGACTTCTCTTAGTAACTTCTGTTATGGGGGCGGTCAAGAGGTGCGCAATGACCCAATGCCCCAAATTCTCGTTCTAAATGTGAGAGTGCTGTACAGGTTTTGGACTGTTAGTTTTGTGATGCAGTTCCATTTCAGGGGAGCAATGGCAAGCACCATGAGAATGGCCATACTGGGTCAGACCAAAGGTCCCTCTAGCCCCGTATCTTGTCTCTGACAGTGGCTAGTGCCAGATGCCTCAGAGGGAATGAACAGAACAGGGAAATTGAGTTGTCCATCCCCAGTCATCCAATCCCAACTTCTGTCAATCAGAGGTTTAGGGACACCCAGAACATCGGGTTGCATTGCTGACCATCTTGGCTAATAGATGGCTAACTATCCTGGCTAACAAAACAAGGAGCAATGGTCTCAAGTTGCAGTGGGAGAGGTCTAGGATAGATATTAGGAAAAAGTTTTTCCCTAGGTGGGTGGTGAAGCACTGGAATGGGTTACCTAGGGAGGTGATGGAATCTCCATCTTTAGAGGTTTTTAAGATGTGGCTTGACAAAACCCTGGTTGGGATGATTAGCTGAGGTTAGTCCTACTTTGAGCAGAGGGTTGGACTAGATGACCTCCTGGGATCCCTTCCAACTCTAATCTTCTATGATTCTATGATCTATCCTCTATAAATTTATCTAATTCTTTTTTTTAAACCCAGTTACACTTTTAGCTTCCCCTGTCAATGAGTTGTGCAGGTTGACTGTGCACTGTGTGAAGAAGTACTTCATTTTTAAACCTGCTGCCTATTAATTTCACTGGGTAACCCCTGGTTCTTGTGTTTTGTGAAGGGGTAAATCTCCATATTCACTCTCTCGACACCACTCCTGATTTGATAGGCCTCTATCATATCCCCATTTAGTTGGCTCTCTCCTAAATAGAACACTCCCAGTCTTTTAATCTCTTCTGGGGTGGAAGCTGTTCCATACCCCTAATAATTTTCAGTGCCCTTCTGTGCACCTTTTCCAGTTCTAATACGAACATATCAAAGAAGTTTTCTCTCTGCCTTAATCTTTCTAACTAGTCCATTCTTGAGGCAGAGTTGCACCTGGGAATGGAGCATTGGCTGAGATTCCAGCAAGAAGGAGTTGCCTGTTTGCTCTTTGTGGCCACCTCTACTCAAAGATCGGTGGCATATAGTGTAAAATAAACAAGTTCAGACTCCATGTGACTGATCTCTCCTCCAGTGCAAAACTGATTTGGCTGGCCCCAGACATCAGCTACCTCTCTGCAAGTAGCTATCACTAGAGTGTTTCAATAGCTTTTTAACAGACATGTATTTACACCCCTAACTAACAGGGGTGCTGGAACAATTTTTATAGTCAGGGTGCTGAGAGCCATTGAACCAAACTGAAAGCCCTGTATGTAATGGAAACCACTTCAAGCCAGTGGATGTGGCAGCTCCCCTCTCCCTCCACAGCAGCTCTGGTTCCAGCCCCTGTGAACTTAGCAAAGATTTTTGTCAATATTTCCTGGTTTTATTGTTTATAGAGAATTTATTAATACTGATATATGAACCACAGCAATTTTAACTCTGAAGTCATTGCCATGGCTCCATGGCAAGGGTTAAACGTGGCTAGTGTCCTTTCCCACTTCCTTAATAATAGCTTTCAGCTCTTGGCACTGTCAAGAGGTGCTGCAGCCCAAGAACTAACAAAGGTGGAAACATTAACTGTGTGACAGGCTGCTGTTTCCTGTAAACTGATCTCAGGCCAAACAAATATGACTCCAGCTGTAATCCAGTGCTTATTTCAAGGATGTTGACAAGGGAACTGCCCTGGCACACCCACGCCTGGAGTAGCTATAGGGAGTGTCCGAACAAACTGAAAGCAAAACGAAGCTAGAGGCAGAGGTTTTTTAAAAAGAGGTATCATAGCTGTGGTGAATAAAAGATATGAAGAATTGCAGTGCTGGGCTCAAAGGGCTCGAACACAATCTATTGAGAGAGAAAATGCACGGAAAGGAGAACTGGCTTAGATCAAATAGTTTTGCCAGACTTTCAGTCAAAACTCACGTGGAACCCAAAAGTTCAATATCCTTTTATAAATGAATTTCCATTCGGGGTAATGAATTCCTCTGCTGCTTTAATTGAATGGGGTTCTCTTCTTCTCTCAGGGCCTGATCCAAAACACATTGAAGTCTAAGACTGAATGAGTCTTTCCATTGACTTCAGTGAGATCTGGATCAGGTCCTTACTGAGATCGATTTTTTTTCATTCCCCTCAAGTGCTTTTTGACCGCTTTGGCCACATGAAGGGGCCATTAAGGAGGCGGAACCAGCCCCCAGGAATTCCTCCAGCATAACCAGTGACCCTGGTAGAACGGTTCAGTGAAAGAAAATGGCCTGGTAGACAATTCAGCTAAAGAAAATGGGAGCTGCAGATGCCCAGCACCTCTGAAAATCAGGCCATATAACTATATGAATAGCTTGTAATTTTATAAAACACTGAGGTTTGTGATGGACAGTTACATAAGTCAGTTAATAATCATGTGCCTCAGTATCGTGATTCCAACCAGAAGTTTCAAGAGGTGGAAACACAGATCAGATCATGTTTCCAGTATAACTGGAAAAAGGAAGGAATACAGATCTCCTTTACGCCTATTCACGTTAGATTATTAACCCAGTTTTGGAGGGTTTGTCTACACACACAGCTGTACCAATTTAAGTCAAGGTATGATTTTTTTAACCTGATTTTTGGATAACCCTTTCAAAAGGCTGAGGGAATACTTATTAAACTTTAAATCTGGCTTATTTTGGTTTGGGTTAAGTCAATTACGAACAGTTAAGTACAGTTTAGCTTTAAAATAGGGAGGCAGTGTGACCTAATGGATAGAGCACTGGGTTGCCACGCAAGAGACCTGGTTTCTATTCCTGGTTCTGCTACTGACCTGCTGGGCAAGTCACTTCACCTCTGTGTGCCTTGTTTCCACATCTGCAGTGAGGTTTACGAGACCTCCTTGGATTTGGAAATCTATTGGTGAAAAGCACTGCCCAAGAGCTAAGTATTTGTTATACTAAGTCAAAATAAGGCTGTCTTGATGAGGTTTGCCCTGACGTACTTCAGTCCATGTTTGTGTGGGAACAGCCCCCAAAAATTCACATATTCTTTTGAACTTCTGTGGTATTATCTGAACCAACCCACTGGGTTGTGGCAACGGTGTCAGCCAAAGCGGTGGATGGTGAACCATAGTTAAATGAAAAGTGACTTATTGGCAAAGCCATAGGACTTAACAGAAAGCATGTCTACATGTCCGCTTACCCCACAGCAAGCTGGCGTGTAAATATACAGCGTGCCATACTATGTCCCTGTGGACTCTGCTAATGTGCACTAAAACTTCCCTAGCTCTCTCTGCTCCAACATCAGCTCACTCTGAACTTCACCCCCGCCTACCTTTCAGTCTTCTGTGTCCCTTTTCCATAGCCCCATCTCTGTTAAGAGGGCTGGAGACTTTCAGTCATTACCAGCAAGTGGTGATTTACCAACTCTGGCTGAATGAATAATTGACAGTGAAGAATTTATTCCACAAAGCTAGCCTTTTTTTCTTGAATTTATGCAGCACTCCCCCCCCCCCCAATTCTGTGGCTTTCTCACAAATATTTCTCAGCAAGCATTTGATATTTGAGTTGTGTTGGTTGGTTGAGACTGGTCAGATAAATCATTGTTTCTATGGACAAGTATATAAGTCCTTCTGGTGTGAATATTCATGCTTTCAGATTTGAGACATGTTTTTTTCTGTAGCTCATGAGCATGACTTTGAAACTTGCTTTAGTTGAACAGTCGTGATACTCAGCCACGTACATGTGTGAGGAAAGCAGATCAGAAGGGGAGGAAACATGGCTGCAGAGAATTCATTTCAAGAGTCAGGCCAATATTTGTACAATCACTTTTTCCTATTGTCACTTAGCTCTGTTTAAAAATGCTTTAGTCTAGAGCACCAAGATTGTCCCTGATCCGTTCTTTAAACCCAGTTAAAGTGCCAGCATCAACTTCTCCAATAAAAGCCTTCAAAAGTATGTTCAGGCCACGTCTACACTACAGACACAACTATAACAGCACAGCTACAGCACTGCAGCTATTCCACTATAGTGCTATAGTAAAGACACTTCCAACAGCAACAGAAGGGGTTTTGTCCACTCACGTAGTTAATCCCCTTCCCCGAGCAGCAGTAGAATTCTGCCGTCAACCTAGCTGCATCTACGTGAGGGGTCAGTTTGCCTTAAGCAGAGTCCTCAGAGGTGTGATAAATTCACCATAGTTATCTTGGCCTAACTTCTTAAGTGTAGACCGGGCATCAGATTCTGTAGGCCTACACATCTCATAAGGCAACACACAGTTCTGCCTCAGTAAGTTATAGATTACACTTTTCAAGAGCTGGATAGATACATGGACCTTGGAGGTTCACTAGTAATAAGAGTCCAAAAAAGAGGTAAACCAATAGCTCCTTTTCCCATTGAAATGTTCTCCTCAATACATGGCTTTGCCTTTAGTTGCCATGCCCCTGCTGGGTGGTCTCTGGTACTTGCCCCCTCGTTAGATCCTTGTTCAGGACTATGGCAGTTCAGTGGATTGGTGCTCTTATCCTTTCGCCCCTTGAGTCTTGGATTCAAATTCTGGTTTGTGTGGCGCATCTCAACTTGGTTCTCGTCACAAAGCCAGCCCGTGATGTACTTTCTGATTGAGATGCCATGAATGGAATATGCTTACGGAGCTGCAGGCCAGAACTGAAGCAGTGTGTGGAAGAAGCAGCCGCAGCTCTTGGGTTTAGGACCTGGAGAAAGCAGGGTAACCTTGTGGCTAGAGCACAGGACTCTGGGAATCAGAAGACTGGGTTCTGTGCCAGACCCTGCCACTGTTTTGCTGTGTGACCTAGCATGATCCCCTTACCTCTCCACGCTCTCCCCATCTTTATAATGGAAATTCTTTCCTGACGGTGTAAAGTACTATGAGATCTTGAGAGGAATAGGGTTCTGTATCAAGGCAAGACATGATTACTCTTCATTATGCCTTTCTACTCTTCCCGAGCACCAGATTCACAATGTAAAAGCCATTACAAAGCCATTACAGTTTGTCTCCTTCCCCTTGCTGAATCTGAAGTTTCTCAATTTCTTTCTCTGTTCCCATTATATGGAAGGTACATACATCATGCTAATAGGATTCATAAATATTCTTAATCCCACGTTGTGGGCAAATCTCACTTGTAATCTGAATGCAAAGGGGATGCCATTCCTTTGATGAGCTGCAATTCACTCTAACTGCATATGCACAGATGGAAACTCTCATGGTTTTGCTTGGAAAAATCCCCTGCTTGGTGGCCAGGACACCCACCATGAGCTTTTTAGGTTGTATTTACACTGCATTGTTGCAATTTACACAATTAGGATGGAACCAGACAAACCCTTTCAGATGACCACAATGCACCATGTTGTCCACACCATCCTCTCTACATTTGTCTAAGCTGTGTAGATTGTTGCATCTATTCCACAATGCACAGCTCCATGGAGCCCATGCATAAGAACTAGTGTGCACTTGCACTTGTTCATATCTTTTGTTTGTCCCAACGCCTGCTTCAAATGGTTCTGTCCCGCACAAAAAATTGTTTTTGTTTAGGATTGCCTCAAGAGCCCAAAAATTGAAAGAAAAAAATGGTTTTAGCTACAAAACCCTTTTTACTTTCAAATGGAAAACTTTATGGTATTGGACTTTTAAATCCAAACCCAGAAATCTTTGAAGAAAAATGTCAGCAAAATATTTCTTCCACCCACCCAGCTCCCCCCACAAGGAAAAGAAATCCATTCCCAATTCCTCTAACTGTAAACCTGGAAGTGGAAACAGCTTTTCCAAAACCCAAAAGATGGGGCCTGACTCAGCATGATAGATCCAAATTTTGGGGAGGATTCACTTCTGGAACACGGCTTCATGTTCTGCCACTGTCCCTCGCAGAGGCCAGTTGCAAGGCCTGATTGTGGTATGAACTCGCTCACTTGATGCATGGTCCTGTTGACCATTAGCCCCCATTAAAGTTTTAACAGCTCCCTCCAAGACAGGTTCAGAATAACTGGGAAATTGGAATCTTCACCATTTTCTTTGCAAAATATCTGGGTTAGGGGGAACATCTCTCCCTGGAGTAACTGTCCTAGATTTTTTTAATTCTTTTTCTTTTGTCCTCATAAATTCTTTATGACATAGTTGAGGATCTTGAACTTCTGACTTTAATTTTTGATGTAATTAGGGGAAGCAATATCCTCATAACTGCCTGTACAGAAAAGTAATAACCATGACAGGCTGTGACAGCTTAATTGTATATACATCAGAAAATTACTATGATGGCATTTGCTACATCCACAAAGCTTTCTCACACAGAGTTTTAATGACTGACTGACTTTCCCTCACCCGGCTAGTATCTCTGTTTGCTCAAGCAGTAGATCCACATGCTTTTTGTTTCACAGGCCTAGGTTTCAGTCTCCATAGATGACCCATCCTTGAGCATCATTTTATATATATATTTTATATATATCTATATACTATATATAAAACACATATATTGCCTGATACCCAATAGTCAGCAAAGCATGAAAGTCTGACAGTGTGAAGTAGGCAGCACTTATCCCTTAGTATCATCTTGCAGTTTGGCTGAATTCAGCTCAGTCGAATATAAACTGGATTTCAAATTTAAATTGACCCTACAAAATGGGACAGCTTTCCACTCTTCCTGGATTCAGCCCCTCTTATGTCCTCAAGTGCATGTTGCAGTTACCATTCAGTGACAGTGACAGACAGAGTGAAGTTGTATAAATAACCAACTTTTCTGTACGGTGGCAAAAATCTGAAGGGAAAAAAAAATGTTCAGGTCAAACCCAAGAGATCCCAAAATAAAAGGCTGTTTCATTTTCCAAGGCTTTTTAAAAATCTTTTACTACATTGTTTTAAAATGTCTCATGCAAAGTCATTTCAGCTAGAAAAGTTGGAATGTTGTGTTTTGAAAATGCCAAAATGTAGATGGCGGGTGGGAGGGCAAGTTCATCCCAACTGAAACAATTAGGAAAATTGAAAATAAATTCACAAAATGTTTTTCAGTCTAAATCTGTGGTTTTCAGTGAAGAAAAGTTTAATCCTAAAAATGTTGTCCACCTCTCCCTCAGACAGCAGCTGTGGGGATGGCAGTGAAGTTTGACCAGCAAGACATTTGAGTGGCAGAAGCCTGTAGTGAGAAGGAAAGACCGAAAGACCTGAGATATAGTAGTCCATATAGTATGTTCTAGGGAATGATCTGATAACTCACACCTAGCCTTGTGGGGCGTGAGGCTAGAATCCTGGGCAATCCAGCTACGCAATCACAGGCCTCTACCATCTGAGCCAAAGCAGTCCCCTAGCTGGCAGCAATAATAGGTACAACCACGAGAGAGTAACATCATGCACACATGGAGACACACATGGATAGCTAATTCAGTACAGCATCATCAATTTCTCATACGGCTGCTAGAAACTGCCATTGACACCCCTTCTCCTCACAAATCAGAGCCCTCTTGAGACTCTTCCCTGACCTTATTAAGTAGCCTTGCTAGTGACTGAGATAAGTGACTCCCATTTGACTTGACAGCTGGAAAGAGCCAACCTGAAGCAAAGTAACAACGTTCTCAATAGTTAGTGTTTTGGGATTTTTTCATTACTATGTTCCAAACAATGTATTTGACTCTTTAGTTTAAATATTATTCTTCAAAGTGACCTCCTGAGGTAACTGTTGGTCTAATTTCTAGCATAGAACAGCTTTTGAATAAGTGCAAGAGCCTCATAATTAGGTTTCTAAGCATTAAAGAGATTGCTTCATTTCCCCAGGTACCCACGTGACTGGAATACATTTTCCATTGCTCCTTTGTTTGAACTCTGGAGGGGTGACAGATTTATTAATTAAAGCAGTGGTGTGCTTGAGATTTGGAAGGAGAGCAAGAAATACAAAAGACCTGAGCCACTTCCCTTTTTCCTCTCCAGTTTACTCTATTCCAGACTTTCTCATGTGAAGCTTCTTCAGTGCCAGAGAAGACCCTGCTATCTGGGGAAGCCTTTCAGTTTCCATCAGAATTGTTGTTTTCGTTACAGTTGTACCTAGGAGCCTCAGTCATGGAGTAGGAGCCCGTTGTGCTAGGTGCTGTACAAGCACAGAACAAAAAGCACTTAAGCCCCTAAGTCCATGTTCTGATATCTGAATATGGGTGAGGTTTTCTAATGCATCTTAGTGACTTAGGCTCACAAGCCCTATTGAAAGTCAGTTTGATTTGTGTTCCTAAATTGTTCAGATACTTTGGAAAATCCCATCCTATGTGCCTAAATCAGCATTTAGGTGCCTAAACTCAGGTGTTTAGGAGCCTAATTATTGACCCCCATCTTTGTTGAATTGACTGTCAAGCATCCCCAGTTTCTACTGTCTTCTACTGGCATTATGGGTGTTCAGTACCTCTGACTATGAGCTCCGGCATGAGCATCTGAGTCATAGAGGAAATCAGTGGCAAGGAGACACATTTTAACTCCCCCAGCCTGTAAAAATCACAGCCCCCCACCATTATTCATTGCTAAATTTAGTTGCCTCCTATCTACCACACCCAGCACATGGAATATGCACATCAGTTAAATAACAATTAATGAATGTGCTCCGATCCTGCTGGATGTGTATGTTGGGGGCGAGGGGGGGGAGACACAGAATGAATCCACCCCGATGTATAGATAGATGCTCTTTAACAGAACTTCCTGCTGACTGAACCGCTCCAGCTCTATGTCGCCTACAGCCACTCTCTGTTTTCCTTAACGATTTTATCTCCCACAGAAACCTTCCTCTGTCTGTTTCGCTTAGCTGCAGCCTCCCTGCGGCCCTTTCATATGTCTGAGGAAAATCAGGGGCCTAGCTGGCGAGATGTATCTGTAAGTGCAGCATCAGGAGTGACAAGTCATTTAAAAAATATAGGTTATAAGAATTATGATACATTAAAAAAGTTTCCTTCCTTTAGAATAATGTTAATCGCCTTCACTTCTGAACTTCCTTCCAGGGAACATTTCATAATTGAATTCCTAAATCACTGACTGTCTCTAATGAGCATAAAAGGAGATTTCCGCTGCATTCTTCAAATGTATACTCTGGAGACTGGTTGGCTGGAAGATATAGACCCTTTCGCCCTTGGATCACAGTTTCAACTCCAGCTTTGACCAGTCAGCATCAAGTGAACAAACTAAGGTGTTAACAGCAGAGTCTAAACACTGTTAAATCTCCTGAGGTAAGATTCACATAGAGGTACGCTTAAGATTAGCCCTCTTGAGGACAGCACTTTCATGGGTGATTAAGCACATGCTTAAGGATTGTCCTGAATGGGGATGGTTTCCGGAACCAAGACCCCAGTAAGATGAGAAGAGTGTTCTCCAACCACAACTGCAGTGGGCAGGGTGAGGTGGGGAGCAGCAGTGCCTTAGATGGACGTTTCCATTGGTTGATTGCCAACACCAAGAAGAAAATCAGGAATTGGGTCGCAAAAATCCGTGGGATTTTAACCGTACTAAATGTCAAGGTTCTTTGTATTCGCCTTGTGCTGCTGGTGTTGCGAGCGGTCACCTTTTCAAAGATTTCTCTGCAATCATGTGGACCAGAAACTTTCTTTTCCTTTAAATGAAAGTTGAGATTCTTTGGTGATAAACTGATGCCGGGAACCCAGGGCTTTAAGAAAAACACCATCTGCCGCAAGACTTGGCAGTCAAATCTCAACCGTCAGCAGCTTAGAGCTTAGAGAAGTCTGTGAAGCTGCTTTGTAGCATCTAGCACTGGGAGTCCCAGGGGAGGGTGTGCCTGAATTCACTGTCGTGCACTAGTGAAAGCAAAGTTGCTTATTGCCACAGTAGTAGAGAAGGGCTAACGGGGAAGCGCCATTCCAGAGGCTGGGGTCACCTGAGCCACCTTCCTGACGAACCTTACCATCCCTGCAAGAAGCAGAAAAGTAGCCAGTGGGAAAAGCTTAGTAGCATTTGGAGCCCTTCCCCAGGAGGAGTGCAAGAAGCACTGCAATGAGGAAAAGAACGTAACCCGGCAAGTCACCCAGTGGCACAGGAGTAACGAAAAGGAAAAACTGAACCTGATGAACTATCATCCTTTGAAAGCACAAATACAGCTCATTTACAGGGAGCTGCAGCAGCTTCGTCAAGTCTCTGGCAATGAACAGGTAGATCGTGACAACCAGCAAAGTCAAGTCAATAATGAGTAGCATAGAATTTATTGGCAGGCGCTTTCCCCTTTCGTGTGTATGCGTCGAGTCACTGTGTGCCTGGCTTCCAGGCATGTCTCTGGTAATTGCATCATGGCTTGTTCTGCTGAGGATACACTTCACGTCTTGTACTGATACCCTGTATCACCAAGCAGTTGGGAAAGGAGTAGTGTGTATTAGTTATTACTTATTTTGCGGAAACTCCTCAGCACTCCAGACCCCATTGTGCTGGAAGCTGTACAAACCGAGACCCCTCCCAAAGCACTTCAAATCAGAAGCACTTCAAATCAGGAGCACTAAATCTTCAGGATGAGTATCTGCCCCTCATTCACACAGAGCTGGAACCTGCCTCAATGACCCCTCCACATCTCTTCTAGACCTACCCAGAGAGCTCAATGCGCCGATACGACAAAGACTCTGCTCCCCAGAAATTTAACAACCTTTTAAAATTCCTGAGGCTTCCTCCTGCCATCTGGCAATTTTACAGCCTGTCCTCTTGACCTGATCTGATTCCCTTTCTTTTCAGTCTGGTTGAATTCTCTCTTTTTTCTTAGTAGCATCCCTTCTTTTGCAATTCTGGCTCTGTAGTTGAAGGGCTGAGGTGGTAAATTTCTTACTGCTGCACTGCTTCTCCAGTTGATTTCACAAGGCACATTCTAGCAAGCCCGGCCACCCAAATGATCTGTTGGTGCTGGACTGAACCCGAAGACTCTTACATCATTCCTCGTCACAGGGTCTTTCTCAGATGCTGGCTAAGTCTCCACCACGTCCCCAATTTAGCAAAGCACGGAAGCATGAGCTTAAAATTATACATGTTCTTAAATTCAGCAAAGCACTTGTGTACATGACTAATAGAGCTGGTCAAAAAACTTTCTGTTGACACTCCTCCCCACCCCCAATGGAAACAAGGGGGTGGAGGGATAAAATAAAGGGGAAGGAAAGGGAATCCTGGATAGCCAAGTGAGCCGCATGCTACTTAACAAGAATCGGGCATATAATTCCTCTTCTCTTTACAGAGAGTCTCATCCCACCACCAGACTGCCATGGCCCAGCCCCAGAAATGTGCCTCCAGTGTTTAACATCACCAGCCATAGCACTGAAATGGATGGCATTGTTTAACCTGTTCAGTGCCAACACAAATCCAGCACGGCTCTTAGGATAAGCCCCCTCCCTTCCATTGCCCCCCTGCCCCAGGCTGCCAGGCATGCCAACGTCCCACAAGAAATGTTACCCTAGGGAACATGAAATGATACATCATGACGTGCACGGGTGTATATCCACTTACAGCCCTGTGTTAAACCTGCTAACACTTGGTGTAGCAGGATGGCTTGCCCTAGTTCTGGAGAGCCTGGGGCTTTGCTGGCCCTGATTACAAGCTGAGTCTTAGCTGAGAGGAATCAGGTAATTCAAATATAAAACGAAGCAGGGAGCTGCAGGGAGGGTGGCGTAAGAACATAAGAGCTGCCATACTGGGTTAGACAATGATCCACCTTGCCTGTCTCCAATGGTGGCCATTGCCAAAGCGTCAGGGGCAGTTGTGGAGTGATCCATCCCGTCTTCCACCACCAGCTTCTGCAAGTCAGAAGTTTAGGGTCACCATGAGCATGGGATTGCACCATGACCATCTTGGCTGACAGCCACTGATGGATCTATCCTCCATGAACTTACCTAATTCTTTTTTGAATCCAGTTAGACGTTTTAGCAATCTCAACATGGCAATGAGTTCCACACGGTAGTTGTACATTATATGAAAAAGTATTTTCTTGTTTTTGTTAAACCCTGCTGCCCATTAATTTCATTGGTTTTTGTATTGCATGAAAGGGTAAATAACATTTGTCTATTCATTTTCTACACCATTCATGATTTTATTGACTTCTATCATATCCTTTTCTAAGATGATCAGCCCTAATCTTTTTAGTCTTTGCTCTTATGAAAGCCGTTCCATACCTTTGATCATCTTTGTGGCCCTTCTTTGAAACTCTTCCAGTTCCACTGTATCCTTTCTGAGATGAAGCAACCAGAACTGAACTCCATATTCAAGGTGTGGGCACACCATAGATTTATATATGTCATGATGATATTTTCTGTCTTATTTTCTCTCTCTTTTCTAATAGTTTCTAATATACCATTAGCCTTCTTTACTTCTGCTGTGCAGTGAGTGGAAGTTTTCAGAGAGCTATCTACAGTGCTATAAGATCTTTCTTGGGTGGTAACAGCTAATTTAGACCCCACCATTTTGCATGTACAGTTTGATTATTTTTTCCAATGTGCATTGCTTTGCACTTATTAACGCTGAATTTCATCTGCCTTTTTGTCACCCAGTCACCCAGTTTTGTGAGATCCCTTTGTAACTCTTTGCATTCTGCTTTGGACTGAACTGTCTTGAATAGTTTTGTATCATCTGCAGCCTTTGCCATTTGACTGTTCTCCTCCTTTTCCAGATCATTAATGAACGTTGAACAGCAGAGGTCCCAGCACAGCTCTTCTGGGGGGGGCCCTGCTGTTCATCTCTCTCTCTTGTGAAAACTGACCATTTACTCTGACTCCTGGTTTCCTATCTTGCAACCAGCTACTGATCCAGCTACTTAGTTCCCTTAAGATCCTGTGATGAGGGAACTTAACAAAGCCTTTCCGAAAATCCAAATACACAATAGTGACTTGAACACTGTTATTCACATGCTTGTTGACTCCCTCAAAGAATTCTAGTACGCTGGTGAGGCGTGATTTCCTTTACAAAAGCCATGTTGACTCTTCCCCAACAAATTGTGTTCCTCTACGTGTCTGATAATTCTGTTCTTTACTATAGTTTCTACCACTTTGCTTCGTACTAAAGTTAGGCTTACCAGTTGCTCCTGCCAGGATCGCCTCCCGAGCCCTTTTTAAAAATCGGTGTTACAGTAGCTGTCTTCCATCTCCTGGTGCAGAGGCTGATTTCAGCAATAGGTGACATTCCATAGTTAGGACTTGAATTTCAAATTGGAGTTACACAAAATCCAGCAGTGCCTCTTCTGGTAGCTGTTGCCCAACTAATGATGGAGAAATGCTCTATCCACAGAAATAGAATTGCATGTTACTCAGCTGACCCCCTACTTACAATGAAATTGATAAGAGTATTAACAGAACAATACTCCAGCAGAGACTCTGGCCCACAGTTGTTCACAGAAGGTGATATAAATGTGATTCTCAGGGCCTTCCTTTTGTACCACTGGGCACTGTACTTCTGTCAGAACGAATGTTCTCTGCTAACTGGCTGAGCTGCACATCCCTTTGACTGCAATCCATTGTATTTATAATGGGCTGCTGCGGGAGGTGGTGGAGCTGTTTAAAGGCAAGTGTCATCTCCATGCACACAAAATTGCCTTTTATCAGGACAATTCCCTTCACAGGAAGCTTGTTTAGGAGGGAAGTTCCAGAGAGGGGGAGCCGTGTTAGTCGCTATACAGCAAAAATCACGAGAGTTCTGTAGCACTTTAAGGACTAACACTTTTTTTTTTTTGGCATGCATAAGCTTTTGTGGGCTTTAACACAAAAGCTTACGCCTGCAAAAAATAAATGTTAGTCTTCAAAGTGCTCCAGAACTCTTCTTGTTTTTGTTCAGGAGCGTTTCCCTGCTGCAGATGCTACAGTGAAGTCTCAGTATAATGTTTCTCTGGGAAGCTGGAGAAAATGTGAGCTCTAATAAGGCTAGCCAGCAAGGGTGAGATGTACTGCAGGAGCTAAAATCTATCAGGGCTTTGATTAAATGACCTTAAAGGATGTGGGGGGGGGTGAATCCAGAACTCCTCTGAAGAATAGAGGTGGATTATTCTCCATTACTCTTCTCTGTGTACTTGTCACACGTGGCACAGGTGTGAACAACAGTGCTATAGCAGAGGATGCAGCCATGGTCTCGCCTCGCAATTCACACAGAACAACACAGGGCACAATGTAAAAGCACTCACTCAGAAATTAATTCCAAAAGAATGAATAAGTAGTACACAGCAGATCACTTGGGGGATCCAGTGATTTGCATTAGGTTATGTTCCAAAGTCCCAGTCCACAGACCCATAGATTTTTAAGGTCAGAAGAGCCCATTCGATCTATTAGTCTGACCTCCGGTATAACACAGGCCACTGTATTTCACCCAGTTATCCACTATTGAGTCCAGGTAGTGCCATGGAATATCGCACATATGCAAACTGTGATGTCTTCAGTAGTCGTGGTTTTTAGTTTTTTTTAAACAGACAACAACTTGAATGTCTGCAGTGCTTTGCCTCCTGCTGGATCCCAAATCACTTTACAAGTCACACCCTCTGTGTGTGTATTTGTGTGCATGTATGTACCATATATATATAAAATGAACAGTGAGTTTCTTTGCCTGCTAAGCCCAAATCTGGAGGGTAGGGTTCACGAGATCTGGGTTCAAGTACCTGCTCTGCCACAGATTTCCTATGTGACCCTGGGCAAGTCATTTAGTCTCTCTGTGTCTCAGTTCTCCATCTGTATTATGGGGATAATGGCACTGCCCTGCCTCAGCGGGGTTTTGTGAGGATAAATATATTGAGGTACTCTAATGCTATAATAACAGGGGTCATATACGTACCTATGATATCTAGATGATCACAGGAAATCATGGCTGACTTATGTCATCCACAAGAAAAATACAAGATTCATTTCCCATAGTCTGAGTCCTTTCTCCTGGATGTAATACAGACCCGTGCTCCCAGAAAAGCATTCTCTAGCCTAAAGGAAAGCCATGCTATGTTAACAGACCAGTCATGAACAGATACAGACTGCAAACAATCCACTGTAGTGACAAGCCGCATCCATTAACGGAATCTAAACTGTGTGAAATAACCAGGCAAACTCCTTGGGCAAGATACATCCACTAAAATAAAAAGTTACAGGCACGATAGAGTGAGCCCTTTAGCTGTTCCGTGGTAATTAGGAGAACACACATTACAAGATCTACACTACTGAAGATCGTTCCCTATAGGAGTCACACTGCAACATGCTCCAAAAGCACAGCACGTGCAATATAATAAAGAAAAAAAACCGACTTAAAGTGCAAGGAAGACTGTAGCTCATTAAGACTCTGTTCGTTTAAACTTAGCATGTGTGGCAGAGAGAACACAATCCAATTAATGTAGAGCACTTTGCTCGGGGCATGTATAAAACAGGTGCTTTGGAGAGGAACCCTAAGGGCTTTTTAGCTACAGTCTACATAATACAACTTTGCCCTTCTAAGGTAATTTTAATACTATTTCTGAGACTACAATTTGCAGTGGAAAATAAACAGATTATACACACACAGAGAAACACGTGACTCTTTAAATAACGGCAGTTTGTGTAATTTTTGCATCTCTACCTCTTTTCCTTTTGACCTGTAGGATTTACTCTAGAAATTTACTCTCAGTCCCATAGAGAGCAGAAAGCTACAATGTGTTATACAGATGTTCATCTGAGAACTCAAATAAATTGGTGAGAAATCTGCCCTGTACAGAGGGCAACAACAAGCTCTATGCACCACTAAAATGAAGAGGCAACACGGTCAGTGGATAAGACGCTGACTGGTTGTCTGTAAAGCATCTTTTCTCATGTATGTATCAGCAGAATCTGCCACACAGAATGCCAAAGTTCTTCCTGTTATTGTTAAATACAGTATGTAAGGTAAACCTGTTCAGCCATATCTCCCAATATCGTCATTTCAGAAGATGTCGCTCCTTTAACTCCCAGAGTTCCCAATGGTCTATACAAATATGGTGTCTTTACCAAGCTCTTCTTGATTGGAAGTGATTTAGATCAGAAATAAAGAATTACTGTACTGAGGTTATAGAAAATCCTATATTGTAAGAGGCTGATTCACAAGGTTATCTGAAGTTTCCTGCAGAAATATGTTTTATTGTGGGCCTTTGTCACACGTTTGGGTGAGAGGTTTCATCAGAAAGCGTTGGCCTGCCATGATAGCAGCAGTGTGGTTAATCTCTTTATTTAAGCCCCGACTCAGCCAGGTACTTAAATACCTGGCTAATTTTAAGCATGTGAATAGTAGTGTTTGAAGTCAACAGGACTACTTCCATGCTTATGGACTTAATATTCCAGCAGAATTGGGCCCTTAATTCCCAGATTTGTTTTGGGTTCCATTAAGCAAATGGACAATACAGCAATGAATATACTATATGCACACTGTAGCTTTGCACAACCATACACACTATGTTCTAGCTATAGAAAACCTCTGATAAAGGTGACCGCTACTAAGTGCTTTATAGATTAGAAGGGTCTAGTCGTTATTCTAAAGGGAGTTCCGGGGGTATGTCCCACACGTCAACAAGAGAACAAACATGCTAATCTACACAACATATTTTTATATTATGTTAAATCTATGAGTCTTCTCATTAGAGATGCTAAACCAGTTCTGTGCTTGGAATGTATCAACGTCATTTGAATATCATAGCCTTGTACTTAGGAAGACGTCTCCTATTCTATAAATTGCAGCTTTGCTACCGCGTGTCCTGAAACAGCAGTGATGTGCGATGGGACTCTAAAAGACGTACTATCCTTTGAAAACGTAACAAGGGTCAGACTGTTTTAGATGGACAGATTTCTGGGGTCCAGTTTGTGGCAAACCCACATCATCAGCTCTCCCTTAGCTGCATAGCTTTCCTTATGCAGGAGAGAAAATTGTTAGAGAATCTGCGTCTTGAATGTGGTGTGATGTCCAGCTAATTATCTGTATCTACAAGATCCATTCTATGCATCCAAATGCAACCCAGAAACCACCACCTCAAACATCTGCATCTGTACAACCCAAACGAGTCCAAAAAATTGCCCCTCTAATTTCAGTTTGTCGTGGTACCCCTTTTCATGACGTTGTGTTGGAGTGGTGCTCTGTAGTGTCGCTGTGCATTGTTGAACAGGTTCGTGTGTGTCCCTCATCCCCCGAAGTAGCTGCATTTCAGTGGTATTCTAGTATGTTTTCTGTTCCGTTCAGCTTCTTATATTGTCCTCATAACTGTAGTATTTGAGTGTTTTCCAGAAGCACATTAGTCATCGTGACTAGTATTTGTCATGTGATTCTCTTTTCTTCCTTTTTCTCCACCAGGAAAAAAATGTGATGCTTTTAAAATGTATGTATTTTATGTCTGCTGTGTGCTCTGTGCATTCATTACTGAAGGCCATGTCTGTAGCCCAGATATAGTTGAAAAAATTCCTTGTCTTACCACTAAACAGGATAACTCCTGCTGGTTTTTGGTTTTTCCTCTAGCCCCTGTAATCTGTTGATTAGTATTTTGCTCAGACTGTAAATGGGTGCTCATTGTGAACAATACAGTACTCCATGTGCATATGACCTGCCGGGGTAAGACGCGTCCTTTTCTTCCCCCACCCCACCCCCTGCCTGCCAGGGGTATGCGGATTACCTTTTGGTGACCTGTCTTAACTCACAGACCGAGAACGATATTGTTAGTACAGATACGTAACTCTTCACAGTTTTCATACCGAAATCTTGCAATGATTAGGATGGCAAGTGTGACAGAGGCCTTCATTATTGACTTTCCATAACATTTGTTTGGCGAACTACGGGGATCCGATACCCTGTGCCTTCTGCCAGTGGGCAGCAAGAGGGCGTTGGGTCACAACAAGCTTTACCCATGCACTTGACCGCTCCATCGCACCCGAGGAGCAGAGCTGACCACGGTCTTCATTCTGGAGCGTTAGCTGAGCCTGGGTCCAGGCCATTGAGCCCCTTGAAGATAAGGACTGCAACCTGGAACTTGGCTCCGTGGAAGCCGGCACAGGGAGCGAAGGACAGCTTTGATGTGTAAATTCACACTAGCCAGTATTAGCTGAGGAGATGCACTGCAGCTGTCTGGACTAGTGGGAGTTTCCTAAGGGCTGATGGCTTCATGCCCAGGTATATTGATAAGGAAGAGATCCCAATACAAGCTTCTAAAGCAGAGAGGATCAGACTCCCAGCTGATGGACATCAGTGTAGTTCCGCTGCCACTAGACTGACTTAGGGCCAGATACTCAGCTGGTTTATCACTGATGATTATGTAGGGAGCGTGCACCGATATTCCCCTCTAGTGCCTGGTCCATACAAGATGTTAATGAGTCTGCTACAGCTTGCAACTAGGGCAGTTAGTCACTAACCTTCAACAGGAGTTGCTCATGCAGTTGGCATGCGAGAGCTAGGGTTCAAATCCTGCTTATGGCCAACTGCTGTCAGTTACAGTGAATAAATGGAATATCATCATCAATACAGCCCATAATGTTTCTTTTGTGTGTAATAAACCCTACATCATTACCAGCCCCTCCCCCCTGAACAATATTCTTTTTAACAGGTTAGGCAGAACTTTACTCATTCATCTCAACATGAAAAACGTGATTTTTAAAGCAAAGCTTAAATCATTTTCCTCTGATTAGTAAAACCAGAAGATTTTAGAGCCTCTGCTAAAGCCCAATGAGGCAATGGAAAGACTTTTCTTGTCTTTAGTGGGGTTTGGATCAGGCCCTAAATGTATCAAATCACTGTGGCAGAAGTATTAATAGAGACGGTGAGTGGCAGAATCCAGATAATCAAGTCAGGCTTCCTCTTTGACATTTTCTTTAGTTAAAAATAAATGGCCTTTCCTTGCGTCTTCCCTGGCTCTCCCTCATAGTTTCCCCCACCCCTTCTGTTTCCACCTCCAGAGATGCCTGAACAGTATAATTTTCTTTTATTTTTAGCCATCTTTCATAATTGAAAGTATCTGTGTCAGAGAGGAAACGCTCCGCTGAATTCCTCAGCAGACATTTACTGAAAGCCATTGATTAAAATGAAATATTTAAAGGTTTGGGGGGTTGGTTTTTTTGTTTTGTTTTTGTTTGCTAAATCTGTGTACTCTCAGCATCTATGGCTCTAAAAGGAAATTGTTGAACAGCATTATAAGGAAGGGGTTTGGGGCCAGTGTTTCCCAGCCTTGGAGGTGCTTCCCTACCGTGAGCCTCGGCGGGAGGTGGATGCACTGGACTGGTTTAAGGCGTGCCATGGGAGGTGGAGAGGAAAGTGTTGGGGGCTGAAGAAAGCTGCATGATGCCAAATTCCCCTTGTCTACCCCAGAATGTGGTTCTTCTGTCATGGGCAAAGCAGATGGCCCTCACCTCTGAACCCTTCCTTGTAACAGCCTCTACTCCAGTCAAACACAGCGGCAGTTGGAGTTGGGCGAATAATGGCAATTTTGGTTTGTTGGCAATTTTAAAAAGTAGGTAAACAAAACTCATTTGGGCCCAGCCTGAACACGCGCATATTTGAAATTTTCAGTGTATCAAAAAGTATTTTTAAAAAATCATTTTGGGTCCAACAAAACATTTCATTCGATTTCAACCAGTGTTAAATGGTTTTGAATTAAAAAAAAAAAAATTAAAGGGGAATTTTGAAAGAAAAATTCATTTCACATCTAACCTCTGTGGTTTCAAAATGTAAACATGAAACGTTTCAATTTTGGCAGGGATTGTTTTTTCCGAAATGAACAATTTGGCAAAATCAGCTTAAATTTGCAAAACTTATCCGTGTCACTGAATCCGCATTTTTCTCTCACACAAAAAATGAAAACGTTTGCCCAGCTGTAGAAGCAGCTTCCTACAAACTTCGCAGCACCACGACACAGGCACCTACCAGCCCACCTTTCTCTTCTAGGCTCTTCTAGGCTCCCTATCCTGCCCTGAGCAGCCTGCTAGTATGTGGAGGGAGCAGCAGGAGGTGCTAAAACCAAGGGAACTGAGCAGAGAACAAGCACAGGGTGGGGCAGGAACAGATGAAGACGAAATAGCACACAAGGGAGGAAAGAATAGGCAGAGGTGGAGGCCATTTTGCTGGAGGATGGTGTGATGAGAAAAGGTCACATCCACCAATACATACCCATGGGAATTACTGGCGCCAGCAGTTTGAGAACCCTGTTTGTTGTGATGTGTGTTGTGTATTTTGATTCTCCAGTGCTGCGAAAGCACAGAGGCCCTGTTTGCTGTGAGATCTGTCCTCAAAGAACCATCCTTGCAAGGGTAGGGGTGCTTTTGCGAGCCATGGATAGACTTGGTGAGTGGTTTCTCTGCCAACTGGTCCATCAGCTATAATCCCTGAATCGCTGGAGCCAGATTCTAGCCACCACTACAGCCCTTTTATGCCACACGAGCAGCACACGAGGGCTTTAACGGGGACACAGTGTAAGGGCAAAATAGACTGGCATGCTCGGCCCTTGCTGCCCCTCCTTCGGAGGACTGAGGGTAGGAGAAGTCAGAACTCAGCACTCCAGCAATTCCGGGCTGCAGAGCATTACAAGAGTGCTCTAGAGAAGTGATATCTGTATCTGCGTAGTGCATGTAGGTTGAGAGCATGAGCACCACCGACTGGCACACAAAAACGTTACGGCCTACAAATAGGGTGTCTGGTTTCTGGGTTTGCCAATTTTATTTGGGGGGATATATTTTTAGCCATTTTTGAGTTGTACGTAGATGTCCAAAGACGGGAGGTTTGGGGCTCTGTACGTATTTAATGAGTAATCTCTGTGTAATGTTCCCTCTTGTGCGTTAACACAGTACCGTTTCAAATGGCAGTAGGTTAAAGCGCACTGGGAACCTTTAGTGTGTACCAGCAGGGTCCTCACGAACTAAATGTGCAACATGTGAGTACACCTTAGAAATCGCACCCCATAATGCGCATTACTGCGCAAGCCCTTAGATGTAAATACCCATTTCTGGTGGGGCGCTGTTGCATATTGGATAAACACAGATTTCTTTTGTTGTTGTTGTTCATTTTATTTTGGGGGTGTTTTCTCTGTGTGTATCTGTTCAAACTGAAAATCAGAAGCCCCGTCTATAAGGACCTTCAATAACATTTCCATTGCGAGCTGCAAATGGGTTCCAGCATGCAGCTCTTAACAGGCGGGGCAGTTCATAAGCAGCCAAAAGGCTGCCATCAAATAGAATAGCGCCCTGGCTGCTTTGACTTATACCAGGGGCCACACCAGCCCAGGGAGCAGCCTGTAATCTTAGTTACTGCAGCAAGCTCACTGCAGAGGCAGCACAGTGCTAAAGAGAATGCAGACACACAACTCCACACAGACTGAGAAGCAGGAGGTGATGCAACTGCATGGAATGGCCTTTCTCAAGCTGATGCTGGGGATCTACTGTTTTAATAGCGCCAAAGTAGCTGGTATAAAAGCAGACTCCACATACTATCAACCAAACTACACCCTGATTCTGGACTTGCCGAGGAAGGGTCCGCTTCCAACTCCACATCCAAATTTCACGCCTCACCTCTGTTTGAACAATGGACCAACCAAAATCTGGATCCAGATACCATCAGCTTTGGACTATCCGAAACCCACCCTTTGGAGTCAATGGGACCTGATTAAAGGCAGGCTTCTGCTCCAGCACCTTGCTGAATTTGGGCCTTAGATGCTGGCTGAGGTGACCCTGGGGCTTTGCTGGCTGGGACTTTAAAACCAAAAGTATCTTTTGCAGATGCCAGTTGAAGTGGAGGTAGGAAAGATTTGCCCCTCCCTCCCCTTGCACCATTAGCATCAGCTTCTTTTATTCCCTCCCTTGGTGACAATGGGGTTGGTTGCAGTCTTCCCCCCATTTTCTCTCTTGTTCCAGCTCCACAGCTGCAGTAATCTTTAAAGCTTTTTGTTCTTTGCATGCTGTGTAGTTGTAGCCATGTCGCTCCCAGGACACTAGGGAGACACCTCGTCCATCTCGTCTCTTTTTGTCCTTTGTCATTCTTAACCATGTCTATCTAATGTATCCTCGGTCGTCTTCTGTTTTTAGTTCCTTGCACTCTGGTGTGTTTCGCCACGTATGGTGTCCTTTCCAGCCCATTCTTGGCATGTGTCCATATCTCACAGTTGTATTCTTGAGTCTTCTGTAACAGCCTTATTTCTTGTCCTAGCCACTTTCTTATTGCTTCGTTTTTTATTTCTGCAGTCTTGAATCTCTCCATATTCCCCTAAGCCAGTTCATTTCTTCAGTCCAAATCTTTCTCTTGGTCGGCTTTCCTCATACTTCAGCATTCCCACCTGAACCACAGCGTCAGTACGCCAGTTGTCTCATATACACTGACTTCTGGTTTTATCAAAGTGTCTTTAGCCAGCTCTTGCAAAGTTCCCCTCCTCTGCCAGCCACACAGTTGTCTCACCTGCTGCAGGGCAAACGGTGACTACTGGGAGTCCAACTAGCCCAGCGTCCACACTGAGCAGCAGTGTGTGGTGGCAGCTAGCCCGCTGGATTTCTGCTGAACACAGAACTCTTTGACATCTCCTTCCAGTGCAGTCACAATTACAAGCCTTATCTACACTGGGAAAATTGCCTGTTACTGATGACAAGCATCAGCCACGGGTGCAGCCAGCACTGGGTCGAAAATGGTTTAACTGCACACATAGATGGAAACCAAAATGGTAAATTATCTCGTGACATGCATTACATGTGAGCATTTTGAGAAATAGACGGGCAGCAAAGAAATCCCTACAGCTCCTGGTGTTTCCAGGTGTCTGTAGATTTGTACAACTCTGCATTGTTCAGGGGCTAGTCCTACTAAAGAATCAGGCCAATATTACATGATCTCCTGCCAGTTCCCAGTGCCACTAAGTTATAACAAAAATAAGAAAGACTTGACGCTATCCCATCATCCTTATCTTCAGATGTGACCCTACTCGTTTGCTCATTGGAACAGAGATCTCTCCACCTGCCTGATTCAATCTTCATGGCTTTTCTATTGCGAAAGCCATGAAAGATAATTCCCCATGTAATGCGTTCTTTTATTGATCATTGCATGATCGGCTTTTATGAATCATAACAAAAGTGTTGCTAGCTCCAGGATGTGACTCTTAACTACCTAATCAACTACGTTAGATTCTGAACACGTAGCACGAGAGAGAATCTAACTGGCTTTTTAATCAGAAACCACAAAGGGGATTCATTACACAGGTATTTTTTCACTAATGTACGGCATCTCACATAACTTCCTTGCCAGTTACAGTACTTGGCCAGCTCACCTGCTGTGGTCCAAAGACTCCAAATCCATTATCCTTCTCCTACAGTCTGATCTCAAAGAGTGTTGCCCATGGGTGTGATGGCAAAGGAAAGGAATTGGGCCCATATCCTGCACAGAGCTCTGTACTCACATGATGCCCTTTGCGGGATCAGAATATTGGGAAGGAATCCTCCCCCGTAGTATCTGAAAGGTAGGGTG
>ML677085.1:5878814-5905673 GCA_007922155.1 Mesoclemmys tuberculata
CCCCCCGCCTTGTGTCTCTAATTCATTAAGAGCAGATAGCACAAGTCAGGAGCCTGTGAGCCTCCAACCATTCCTTCCCCTTCAAGCGCTGCGCTGGCGCTTCATGAAAGTGCTCCCGAGCAGCTTTCATTGGGGTGCCACGCTAGCCTTATTGGGGAATGCTGGGGAGATGTTCGAAGGCAAGTACGTGCCTTTACTCTCACTGGTGCCTGCCTGCAATTTGTGCCTTTGAAACACTTCCCCATTGCCCTTTCCTGCAGCGCTTCCAAAGGATAAAACTAAAGTGGAACATTTTAAATTTTGCCTTTTCTTCAGCATAAGACTTGCTGCCGGGGTGTGGGGAGTATAGGTGAGAGCTTGCACAAAGGAATATCTTGCTGAAGAAGGATGAGATTTCAGATACCAAGCACCCATGTTCATTAGATATGAACGTGTAACGTGAGTCATTCCGTGTCCTGGAATATGCGTGAGTTGAGGACTGGTTTCAGGTTTGATGGCAAGGAGGACTTAAATGAGAGCAGTCTAGACTCCTAACTTAAAAGATATTAAGGCTGAGATTTGAGCACCCAATTGCCATGGAAATGATGAACCAGAATTGGGAGCTCAAATACTGTAGAGACCTTTGAAAGTCTCAGCCTGAAAAGATCTTCACCAGAAAGGTGCTGAATTGTTCAACTTTCTTGCTTTGCTTCAATAAGGCGAAAACATTTTGTTTTGATTTTATAGCTTTGATTCATTTTGTTATATTATATTAATATTCATTTGTAACATATATTAATATATTAATTTTACTCTTATATTTAATGGTTTATATTATATTGTTTCAACATAATCAAAATGAAATATTTCAATGATTCTGAATCAAAAACCATTGGAATTTCTGTTCCATGGAAAATTTCAAAATTTCAGCTTTTCATATTTGAAATGAAAATAAATTTCAAAATGCCAGAACTTTCCACAGAACGGAAACTTCATTTTCCAACCAGTCCTAGCTGTCAGCTTTGGAGCTCCAGAATTTTACTTCATGAGGTGAGTTAAAGAAAGTTAGACACCTCCAAACCTCTATGCTAGTCTAACGGCACTGAATCATTTTGTCACTCAGCGAGACATCTGTCTGTCTAAAATTGAAATCTTAACACTACCTTGCTGTGCGCTTTATTACTGATTGTTAGGGTGGCACCTAGGATTCCTAATCAGGCATTGAGGCCCTGGCCCTCTTGTGGTAGGCACTGCACAGAGAAATAAGAAAGACACAGAAGATTGCTCACAGTCTACAAGTTGCACCATATGCAACAGGTGGGCCAAACCGAGACAGGATAGGTGGGTGAAGGTGTACAGTGATGAGATAACAACAAAACAGAATTTACCAGAGAAGCAGTTGCCTAACCAATGCCGGAGGCAAATGATTTGTAGGCAGCATGGCAGAGGGATAGATTCCAGGAGGGATTTAGGAAGGATAAGATAGCAGCTCTACACATTTGGGGGAAAGTGTGGAGATAGCTGAGAGAAGACAAGCAAGCAGTCAGTGCTGGCAAAGTGAAGGTGGGAATCGACTTATTGTTCAGTTAGTGGAGTAGGGCTAAAGGTGAAAGATCTTAAAGGTTTCCTCTGTGAATCAGTGGTTCAGCCACGCTGGGCACTGTTGAACAGCACGCGGGAACGCCAGGTGGTAGTTGCGATGGAAAGGGAGGATGAAGAATAGCTTGTCCGGTTGCAATGCCGGTGGACAGAACCAGGCTGAGTGGAATCACCTAGACCAGAGTGTGGTCAGGACCCTGGAAAAAACCCCTCTGGTTTTGCAAGAAGTGGGATCACAAATGCCCACAAAGAGTCAGCGTTCGATGCTGTTCGAAAGGTACATGGACAGCAGCGCAGTGCCCCCATCGCCATGCCAGGGAGTCCGCTAAGTCACCGGGAAGAGTGCCACCTACTAAATCACCGAGTGCTCCCTGCGGCACCTGGATGCTTCCTCGGAAGCTGCCTATCCAAATAGTGACTGGACCCTTGTCACAACACTGGCACTGCTGACCGGGATGGGGAGACCAAAATAGCTGCTGGGCTTTGCTTAACCCTCACTGCACACCTCCAATGAAACGCCAGCTAAAGGAGTGGCCCTGGTTGGAGTCGTTCATTCCTAGCAATGCATTGGAGAGCTCCTCTGCGTTGGAGAAGGTGGCAGGGGAAAGCGAGGGCATTTCCCTATTACACAGTGGCACCTACTGGAGCTCTTTAGAGCACAGCTCCGTGTCAGAGAACGGCAACAGGCAAGCTGAGGCAGCAAACGTTCAGACGCTTGTAGCTGGCTGCAGGCTGTCCTAGGCATGACATTATTTCCATTAGTTATTGCTGCATCTTAAAAAGAAAATGAAAGCCATCTTCACTACCTTGGCCTGGGCAGTTAGAACTGCTGCCCAGACTCCTCTGGTGGTATAGTGATCCCAGCTTTCAGATCTTCAGCTGCGGCAGGGGCCAATGGGTGGGCTTGTCTGAACCTCAGGTTCTCTAGACCCCCAAGATGATTCCTCCAGAATACAGGCCTCCACACTTTGATCCGCATCTCCTTTCACACTCTAAGGGGGGTTGGGGCCAGCCTGGGCCATAGTTAGTCCCTCTCCAGCAAAAGTTCCCCCAAGTTTGCTAGAGACTCTTTTGCTTCTTCGTGCTTGTAACTGAGATGTCAATGGCAGAAAAATATCCTGACTGTGTGGAGCAAAATAAACTCCTTTGTGAGTCTCTCCCTCTCTCTCTCTCCTCACTGAGCAGCCAGCCACAACGAAACACTCCCCGTTTATCTCCAGTGGGATGCAGCACAATGCTGACTAATGGTGCCTGCCAGCCAGGAGTTGGTACCAGAAGCAGAACCATTCCAAACTGTACATCATACAGTGGCCTAGGAATATCCCGTCCCGATTCCAAACTGACACTTAGGAACAAGCAAAGAAGAGACCAGCTCGGGTTTTATGCTGCAGGCCATCCTGGGGTGCAGCCAAGCGGTGCTTAGAGCTGCTTCAAGGAGAAAGACAAGTGGCTTTAATGTACCTTTGCAGCCCTCTGATCCTGGGGCCAACTGGGGACAGGCAGCCTCTGGCATAAGTTACAACAGAGTCAGGGTTGCTTTCATTTATCTCTGTCCTAGCGCACAGTGGGAGCATCAAGCCACTTCTGTGTAAACCCTTCCACCCAGCCACAGGCCTGGCTTGACAAGGCAAGGCCTGGTTTCTTAGGAGACAGGATTAGGGAGGTAAATGGATCAGCCGGCTAGAACCAAACTGTCTGCACTAGCTAAGATAAGGGGGAACCCCCAGGGAATCATTTACAATGGACAAGATCAGCCTGAAACATAAGACGGGATAAAGAGTAAGTCATTCGAGCACAGAGCTTGGTTCCACCTCCACACTTGTGACGTAATGCAATGTGTAAATGTACATCAAGGAAGAGGTTTGCTGGGTATTCACTCTATACCCACCCCCCACGCTTGAATCTGATCAGCTCAGCGTTGCTTTGCTGTGTGCCAGATAAAAGAACCTGAGTGATGAGACTGGAGTCGGACTGGGGAAGAGGAATCAGGGAGCCCCAGGAACGTGTTCACAGAAGCAACTAGTTCTTTATCCTAATGCTTCACCTGTGTGTGCAAATTCCAGCCTCCTGCTAAACTGGGACATGGCAGTCTCATTCAAACCCATTTTCTGATCACAAAAGCTCCTATGTTGTCCCCCCTTCTCCCTCCCTCCCTCCCTCTGCACTGCCCCCAGAAGAGTTCTTCCTCTAGCCTCTAGCTGGCCCTTCCCAGTGGGGTGAGCTCCAACTACTGAGTATGCACACGAGAGCAACTGTGGGGCTCCCGGTGCATTCGACTCAACCTGGCTCTACTGCAAAGGAGAAGCCGAATATGAGGAAGCCACCAGAGAGACGGGGAGTAGAGTATGGAGAGAATTGGGGGATCCTCCGCTACACAGTTGCTCCCTCCCCCATGGAGGGAGCACACTACACGACTGTTTTGCTCAGTCATTGGGTTGCAGTCGGCTGCATGGAGCCCATCTGCAACGTATCCATGTGCTGGGATGGAAGATTCCTTCTCCTCCACCTACCCACACTTTCCCCAGCGCATGGTCCACCTGATTGGATATGGACTTAAAGACAACAGGAGACATTCCTGTAGCTCCAGTGCCATGAGGCAGAATATTCGGTTGGAGGAAGGCCCTGCAGACTGTCCTTGGCCCTGAACTGCCCTTTCCTGTGAAACTGCAGGAACCAGAGAGAGCTCTTTTCTGTTATCAAAAGCACGAGGTAAAATTAAAGAACATTAAATTTACCCCAGCCCAAGAAATGGAATCTGTAGGTCTGATGCTAATGAGCTTCTCAAGTACTAACAGCAGCCCGGCCTTTCTTACATGAGCTGACAGTCACATTTTCTTCCTTGGACTTCTTCTCAAGAACCCCCTGGAGGATGAATGTAAGTGTTTAACAACGGCCTGCACGTGTTCTTCCAATCAAAGCAAAAGTGGCCTCAGAGAGGATGCCGTTTCTGATGCATAGGAACTGCTGCAGTCTGGGATAGTACACGCCGACGGGCCCTGGTAGCTGCTGCCGTCCTCGGTGGTTTTATTTTATGACAGGGTTGCTTTAAGTGGTTTGTAGCTAACAGTGCTGGGGGATATTGCCATGGGGAAGAGATCCGAATGGTTTCAGCTCTCTCCCCCTCCAAGGAGATAAGCAGACTAGAGGAGCACCAGGAGGCTTGAGCGTCTGCTATAGGTGTGAACCAACATACACCAGAGCCCAGCATTCAAGGAAAGCCCCAAGTGATAGCAAAGTGTCTGAATTATTCCCACCTTGTGCTCAGAGCCAAGTGCAATGCAGGTGCAGCCAAATGAACACAGGCCCCTGCTAATTCAACCTTTCTAGGCAACGACATCTCTGCGAGCTCTGCTCTACAGGGGTTGTCAGACTACGTGGATGAGAGATCTTGGCACAAAGTGATCAGACAGGTATGTGGGGTGTAACACACAGCCCCCTCCCAGCCTCGTTATGTCAACCCCCAAAATCCTGCCCAGACCCAGATCCAGGATGGGAAGTAGAAGAGGCCCATGGAATAGTGTCTTGTACAAAAACAGGTGGGTTGGCAAAATTAGACCACAGGTCCTAGACTCAGCAGCCCATTCTGGCCCTTGTACACTGCTCCAGCAGCAGCTAAGGGCTGAAAAGGAGTCCCGGGGGCCGGGGGAATATTTCTCTGGTGCAGTAGGGCCAATGGCCAGCAGAGGAGGTGAGGACAAGAGGGAGTGTGTCAGGGTGGGAAGGGAGGACTCATGACATTGCACGCTATGGAGATGCTGGCCTGCCCTGCAGCCCATAGGCGGTAAGGGAAAGGCTTCTCTGGTTTGTGTCTGGGACCATAGAGCCACCTGGAATTGGAGCAGCACCTGGTCCTGGCCCATGACTGGGGCTCCTAGGTTTTACTGTAAAACAAATAATAAAGACTAATAATATAGTCACCTTTCCCCCCTCTAGCCATGGGCTGCACCTCCTGGCCCTGAGACTTGCATGGCACTGATTGTCCTGATTTCACCCCTTGCTGGGCCGTGCCCATAATTCCTGGTAATTTCCCTGGCATTGCATGAGCCCCCCAAGTGACGCTGAAAACTCTCCTGACTGGTCTACTGCAAACCCTGTGCAAATGAAGTTGTACTGTGGATGCAGCTTCCCCACCTGCACACAGGGGCTAGGAGATGGACTAAGGCATCGATGGTTAATGTTTGGAGAGCGCTGTAGTGCACAGCCTCTTCCGGAAGGCGCTGTAGGAGTATTGGCCTCTAACAGCCCGTCTTCTACAGAGAAATAAAGGCTGCAACTTACCAGATTTTAAGGGGGTGGAGACGAGATCTAAGGGGCTCAGTTATGGGTCTATAGCTCTCTGCCTGGAGATTGGAGATGTTAGTGTTGCATGTGGGGCCTTGTGTTTGTCTGCAGTCATTTAAACGAGAGAGGCAGGAAGAGATCCGTTGGGAAAAATGGCCCGGCAGCAAGCCAGGCTTCTTGGAGGGGTATTCTTTCTAATGGGCTACGCTACTGTGATGGTCACTGTGCTAGAGTATCCACTTCCACACAGGATTCCAAGGGGTTCAGTAGACAGGCCTGTCAATTAACTGCCCAGGCCCCACCTGGAGGAAGAGCCAGGGAGCAGGGAGTTGATTGATAGAGGTTCATCTGAGCAGGAAGAGGTGGGGCCTATAAAGCCCAGGAGCTGAAACCACAGGGGTTAGTGAGGAAGGCTACAGGAAGCAGTCACTCCCTGGGAAAAGGGAGGAAGGTTTTGGAGCTGGCACTCCCAGAGAAAGAAGGGGAACCAGGTGTAGTAGGACGCAATCCAGGGAAGGAGCAGTGAGGGCTGAGAGAGGAAAACCCAGAACTGCTGAGTTGAGGGTCCCAGGACTGGAACCTGGAGTAGGGGGTGGGCCCGGGTTCCCCCACTGGCCACTGGGGAAGTGGCATCATTAGGCAGCACAGGAGAACACAGCCTGGGACTGCTTCCACAGAAGGACTTTGGGTACCCAGAAGGGGGGAAAGAGATGGTGACCCAGCCGGAAGGCCGGGTCATGAAGAGTATGCTGAGGTTCCTGGAGTGAGGCAGGCTTGTGGGGTGAGAGGATGACTGGAGAGGCACCACTTGAAGGGGGTGAACCACCTGGCAGAGTTAATCCTCAGGACGACCAGCAGGAGGCACCACTGTGGTGAGTGGACCCCATGACACCGCCATCTTGGCCAACATCAGGGACGGTTGGGGATGCCAACGCACTGACCAGCAGGTTGCACTACACTTGTTTTCCAAGGGAACTCAGTTGCTCCCAGCAGTACGACGCTGCTGCGTGCACAGCCTTTGTTACTGTTTGCTCAGCAAACTTCACTTCTGCAGCTGGGAGGACTGGTGCCAGTGTCACCCCAAAGCCCCAGCAAGGTGTTTGGTGTGGAATGACAATACCTTGCTTGAAGGGAGCCGGAGTTCACCTTTCCCCATGGCAACTCCCATTTTTTAACATGACTGTTTTGAGAGGGACTATGGACAAGTGGTTAGCACAGTAATGTGGGAAGCAGGACTCCTGGCTTCTATTCCCAATGCTTGCAATGACGTGGTTTTTGGTTGTCCAAGCTGAGATGCTGTGGGCCTGATTTTCTGAGATGCTGCACTCAGACTCCCTCTGAAAGCTCTGGGGAATCCTCTGGTGATGGAGCAGCCCCCATGTTACCTCAGCTTGTGGCCCCAGTGCAAAGGTGTGGCCAGGGAAAAGAAGGCCGTTGTCAGTCCTGTGGCTGCTCTAAGTTATATCAGGGACTGGACCCGTGCTCAGATGGCCTCACGTTTGAGGGATGGGGTCACAGATGTGGCTTAAAGCCACCTTTGCACATTCCTTTATGAGCAGCATTGAGCATAGCTTGTCTGCAGCTCAAACTCTGGGCCATGGTCTTATTAGTAAACAGCTTCCAATTTGGCTTCCTTCTTTCACAGAAATTCAGAACCACGACCACTGGAAACAAACAGCCATCCGCTCTCCTGGTGCAGTTACCAGTTGTGCAGCACAGACACCTTTGAATGTTAAGTTGCTTTTAGCCACTAGCTCCACAGTAGGTGTCCTACTGAACGAAGGAAATGGCTGTGCAGGACTCAATTCCACTTTCAGAACTAGGGAATGATTATCTGGGACCATCTGTGCAGCTCGGAAGAACGGCTATAACTATAGCTTTCTCGGTGAGCGTTGAAATGCCAGGTTACAGGGTTATTTTCCTGAAGGGCTTCCAAGGAGGAGGAGAAAACTGAACTTAATTATATCAAGCCTCACGCTAGAATATTCACTAATGTTGATGGTACTTCAGGGAACAGAGATGTGGCTAGTGCTTCTCTGCAGCTGTGTATATATGGAGATGTGGCCCGTCCAATTCTGCCTTAACGAACACCTCATGAGACCCACTGTCATCAACTGGGTGGCACAGGATTTAAATCAGTGTGAAATATATGTGATGCCGTGAAGGCCAAGAAGAATGCCCCATTGCTCTGCAGGAGGATTGTAGAAGCTGGATAGGGAATAGTTGTGTCTTTGGGCAACTGGCAAGGTATAGAAGGCAGGTAAGACTGTGAAACAGACACCTTAGCTGGATGTTTCTCCTAAAATGATTAGTAGTGGTAATTAGCTGTGTTGCCGTTTAAGTGGCTGTCCTTAGATTTCAGAGTTAATGCAACCCTCTTAACTGAAGGGGGTGGTTAATACATCTCAGGAAGGTAACACTGCATTGGTTTATACTTGCTTCACCTACAGAAGGTTTCCTTTACGCCATAATGGCTAGAAATGATTTGTTTTTAATAATGAAAGCTTGGATTCTGCTGCAAGATCTAGACTTGATAGCAAGTTCCATGTCTGGGAAACTGCAGTATCTACAGTGTCCTGGACCTGGTCAAGAGGAGGTGAGGGAGAACAGATGAAGTAGAACTTTGAACCTGGCAAGGGGTCAGTTCACAGACTGGCTTCCCTGGGGTTGGCCAGGAGCCAGTTCTTTCCGGATCATCCTGGGGTTGAAGATCAATAAACTGCACTTGCAGTCCTGTTGCATCCATCGCCTCTGCAGTAAACTACAGGGACCGGGAATGCTCCATAATGCTCAGTGCAGTAGCTACTGGAAGGGAACCTGTAGGGGCTTCCTAGCCGCCATGACAAGGGCTAACTGACGCCTGAGCCTTAATGCAAACCTAGATGCAGTAGGAGGGGAGGGATTCCCAATGCAAATAGAGGGAATCAAGTCCAAGGAGACCAGGAACTGGTGGGAGGAGGACAGTGGTCCAGTGTGGCAGCCCCCATGTCTCCCAAGATGGGCAGGAGGGGATAGCCAGCTGGCAGTCCCCACAGTACTGAATTAAAACCCAGCTTCAGTCTGAGCAGCTGCCTCGGTCACTAGGCTCATCTAGTAGAGCAGGCCTCGGAGTGCTATTGAAATACAAATAATACCAATACCCCAGCAGGGGTGAAGCACGATGGGAAGGATGGGGCAAAAGGGGCCGATGGAGGGAAGGGTGAGAAAATCTGTGTAGAAAACTGACACTGTACTTTTAGCTGTAATCATTCTGAGCCCCACCATTGCTGCTACAGTAACACTCATCCAGGTGCTGGTTACGGAGATCAAGGGAAAACTCAAGGAGCTCAGGTCCTTAGTCCATCGTAAGTCCTTTCCTCCAACATGAATGGGCTATTGGAAGCAATTAATTCCCAGAGCAGGTTGTGCAAATCCATCTTTTCAGCTTATCTAAGGCTGGGGGTTGAAGAGGAGGGCACGTTGCTGTTTGGGGACGGGGGCAATCTTCTGCCCGGGGGCAGGCGAGCAATGTTTCCCAGGGAGATCAAGATAGCTAGAGTAACTAATCACAGTTGGGGGAGTGGAATGGGGGTTGAGGAAGTCTGAATTAAAGTTTTATTGCCTCTCAAAAGCTTTCCTGTTTCACAGAGGGTGCCGCCTCAGACAGATTATCCCTTTAGCTGGAATGGGAAAGGATTTTCTCTTCTCCGAACTTTGCAGACATCCGTTTCCCCGCCACCCCCAAATCCACTAGAGACAAACACATTTCTTATATGGGCCGGGGGGGGGGTGGGCTTTGCCGTCAGCAGTTAATTGGTTTATTCCTTTCTCACAGTTGTTTTCCACCAAACATCTCTGGGGATCCCAATGCCTGCTTTGTCCTTGCTGCCGCATTGCAAATGAGAACCAGGGGATGGTTCATTAGCCAATTAAGGGGACGCCTGGGGCCACCAAAGCCCTTCTGCAAAGGCTGTGGAAAGGTTCTTGGGCCCAGATCCACAAAGGAATTTAGGCTCCTAACTATCTTTGGATCTGGAAAGGGTTGCCAATTTTGGTTGGCTATATTCCTGGAGGTTTCATCACATGACATCATCTCTGGACACTCCAGGGCAATCCTGGAGGGCTGGCAACGTAGCTACTTGCAAACCCTTGTTTACTTGCCATGGTTCTTGGCTCTCTCCCCTCCCCGCCATAGCCCCAGCTTTCAGGGGAGTGGGTAAGGAGGGTTTCCCTGCCTGGGAGCAGGGGATGAGGGATGAGATCAGTGTGTTAGTGAGGCAGAAAGGAATTTCCCTGATGGATGATAAGAGAGGCAAAGTCAGGCTGCAGTGCATTCATGGCATGTGAATGCAGAGTCCACTCTGACGAAGGCTTCTCTTCTGATCTGTCCAGTAGCCCGAGGCTCAGATGAGGAGCAATTTGTGTATACACCCCGGTATCTTGTGCTGATAAATTACATATGCAACACACCCCTCACTTAGATCTGCCTGTGTTGAAATCTGTGTCTTGCCCACAACCACCTGTCTTCCACCGCAGGGTTGGGACTCTGTTTTGAGGAGCGATCCAGGCCACATTTAGTCTTACAATCCATTCCTGGATACAAAAGTACCCAACTGCTCACTCCAGTACTTACACTCCAGCAAACAGTCAAACATCTAATGCTCCACCAAATCACTAATGGATTCCTCCAGGCATTTGCATGTGTCAGGGCATAAGCCAATCATTAACAGATGGAAGTTTGGAAGACCCTTCGAGTGTGGCTAGGCTATGCCACATTTGCCAAGTTTGGTGTCTTTGTGCCTTTCCTTGAAGCAGCTGGTTTTGGCCACAGTCAGACAGGACACTGGCCTAAACAGACCCATGGTGTGATCCATGATGGCAGTTCCTCTCTTCTCATAAACAATTAGCAAAATAACATCTCGTTCTGCACAACTTTCCTCTGCCCACTCAGCCTGTTCCCCCAAGACTAGAAATGTTTACAAGGAACTTAGAACCAAAAAAAATCCCTGAACTTGAGGGAACTCTGAATCCAGGGGGCTGGGTCAAAATTTTGTGGCTCAGGCCTAGCTCTAAACAAATCTTGAAATCCAGTGAAACTCAGACAATTCAGGGTGTCGTTCAAACAAATTGCTAAGACTAGTAGATCTTCGGAGAACCTGGCTTTGGGTGATCCCAATGCTGGCTTGCCACATCCAAGCAAAATTCTTGTTTTCTCACATTTTCATCATGATTTCAGTGGGCTTGATTGAGTCTGACTTGAAGTTCTGGGGCTCATTTGAACTGGAAGCTCAGCATTTGGGCTGCCAACTCATATGAAGTCAGCCTGGAGAAAAGGCCATAATGTGTGAATGCCACGGTCTGCCCTCAATTACCCTA
The DNA here is from genome assembly GCA_007922155.1 of Mesoclemmys tuberculata. NCBI lineage: Eukaryota > Metazoa > Chordata > Testudines > Chelidae > Mesoclemmys > Mesoclemmys tuberculata. Next base: position 5,890,029 of record ML677085.1, read on the forward strand.
GAATGAATAAATAAGTTAGTCATACTGGATTGCCACAACTGCAAAAGGCCGTACAATTTTGCCCATAGTTTTGCAGAATGCCCTCTTAAAGAAATACTGATTATAATGCATCTTAATAGAGGAAATTTCCCAGGGGATCAGAGTGCCCAGAATTAGAGTTGGGCAGAGAATGGGAAGTGAATTTCCCAGAGGATTTTGCTCTTTTGAAATTTGTTTCATTCCAGTTCAGAATGAAATCCCACCACTTTGAAATGTTCTGTTAAGAGGACAGAGCCCCACTCCACAGCAGTCTGCCCCATCAGCTGTCCAGGAGCCACAGATCTGGGAGTCCCGAGCCCTGGGGGCCAGGCAGTCTATTTGCCAGGCTGTCCTGGAGCTGCGGACCCTGGAAGCTCAGTAGACTGCTAGGTGGACCACTGAGGAGTCGAGCAAGGGACCCACCAGGAAACTAGGCAAGACTCTATCCGATGCCTGCCTGGCAAGTCAGGGCTCCATCAGGAATCTGACTGGTTTCTGGAGGGACTTCATTGAAACAACCATCTCTGCAGGATGTTTAGAGTCTGATGAATCAGCAAATCCTGGCAAAACTGTTTTGTCTGAACTTTTCCAGCCAGCTCTACCCATAAGTTGGGTGTCTGTTTCTGAAGCTTAATTACAGGGCTTGATTCTGCAAAGCTATGTCAATTTACACCCGCGGAGGATTCCACCTGTGAAGCTTGGTGGATTCTAAGCAATAAACCAATTCCCTTGCAAAAGGACATGCTCTGTGTGCATGCATCCTATCTAACAGGCAGAGATCCCTGTGAACTGAAGCCAGCGAGTTCGCCCAGTTCTATGCAGACATCATACGTCATTGGCCAAAAAGCAAGTGGGATGCTCTCAGTACTTGTCCTACAGGCCCTTCCATCGCTGAACAGTGAAACCATGAAGGAGGTGATTTTGCATTAAAGCCTAGAGAGAAGAACCCTTTTGATCTGGACAATCTCCCGCAAATTCTCCCTCCGCACCAGGTCTCATTGTGGAAATACCGACAGGCGTGGAAAGTTCATTTACACAAAAGCCCTGTCTGAAAATCACCAGCTGTATAAGTGCTTCCACAGCTGCTTGCAGTTTGAGAGACCATAGCAACATTCCCCGGACAAAGTTAAAGCAGGTGTTTCTTGTCTCAAAGGGCTGGCATCGGAAACAGTCTGATTGCAGGGGAGAGGGGCTGATCTAAATGAGACACTGAACTTCCTAGCTACTTGGACCCTTCCCCTCCACAGTGGAAATCCTCTGTCTTTTCTTCAAATACTTAACTCCAAAATTCTCCTTAGATTTCTCAACTCCAGGCAACGTAACTACAGCAAACCCCTCTTACGGCCTTAGTCTAGGGTGACACAGTGATCAGGAATATCTCTGCTCTCCAAGGGCATGATCTGATTGCCTGTGAAAACTGTTTTGTATTTAAATAGCCTTTTTCCTCCCGAAGGTGCTTACAGCCCTTGACAAGCTCTGTACACAGAGCAGCACCCATGAAGAGGTAGATGGCACTTGGGTGGACAGTAAGTGGGCCTGATTATCAGAGGTCTAAACACCCACAGCTCCCAGCTTTGATCAGCCCACAGTGCATTACACCAAAGTGAAAGAAGAGGCGATGCTGGCCGAAGACTCCAAGAAAACTCCCTCATCTTACTGAACATGCTAAGGGATATTTAACACTCATCTCTTTATTAGTGTATGTAGCTGGATAATTTTGACATGGCCAGATTTTCAACCCTGCAGTCTGTGACCACCTACATGGTGGCTTGTCCCTGTGCTGCTGCAATCTCCGCTGCTCACACAAACGCTTATGTAGCTAAACCATTGCACATCTGCTTTCACACACCAGGCGTTTGTGCACAAGAGTTTATTTGTCCCGAAGGAAGGCCTGCGAGCCCTAGTCACAGACCAGGATCCCTTGTGCTAGATGCTGTACAAACACAGAACAAAAAGACAGTCCTTGTCCTAAGGAGTTTGTGGTGCCACTTCACGAGGTACAGTGGTAGAGTCGAAGCTGTAAGTCTGAGGCCTCATTCTCTATTGCCCCTGAGGTCACAGCACTTGCACACCAATGGAAACTGCAGATGAAAATCAGCCTTGTAGGGCACAGAGGGATCAATGCATCTGTACTCGGGCAAAGCGTCGTGGGATTTCCAGTTCAGGACAGTCTATGGGAGCCTTGCCTGAGGGAGGTCTGCAGGATTTGAGCCACCGAGAAGTCTTCTTTCAGAGGAAAGTTTCACCTCTGGTCTACATAAGCAATGTGATTCACTCCTGCCCGGCCCATTACATCATAGCACCGGGGGCAAAGGTTGATGTGTGCATGGGCTTGTCGAGCATTTTCCCTCTCTTAACATAAGTTTAACTGTATGCCACGGAAAAGAAGCGAGGGTGAGGGGCAAACAGGAAACAGCTCCACAAATCCCACTGCCTCGCTTTCGTTTATCTTGTATGTGGCATAGATTAGTGGCACTCAGCCTGTAATGGCCTGGGAGCCATCACTGACTGAATGAAACACACTGAGAAAGCTCAAATGTGTGTGACAAGTTTTATTATAAACTTGGCTGAGACACTCATCCAGCAGCTTGAACTCAGGCTGGAATATGAGCAGAAGCTTTCCTTTTATTTTAGGTACCAACAGAAGTGCAAATTTAACTCCTTCCCCACTGCATGGAGAAACGTGTCCTTTAATTTGATTTAAATTGCTCCTATTTCCTGAGCTGCTGTATTACGTGACATCTTACTAGTGATCATAGCTGGAGCCTGGGAGCAAGGACTCCAGGGTAGTATTCCTCAGTTTGCCACAGTTTCACTCTGAGCTCAGCCAAGTCACTACACTTCTCTATAACAGAGCAGGAAACGTGACCCTAGACAGACAGGGGAAATAGTGGGTTGTTTCATGTGTCACAAGCACGGGGGCATATAATCAATCACACTTCTCTTTGCTTTTTAATCACTCATTTCGCAGATAGGGAAACTAGTACTTGCCAAGCCTGGATACACCCTTTGAGATCTTGGGTAAAAAGTATTATATTAGATTGAGAGCACACTGGGATGTTGTGCATAATGCTTGAGAGTTCTGGGTTAAGCATTACTTCTCTAGATAATTTAAAAAAAAAATTGTTTTCATGTTTTTTCTCTCTCTTTCACCCACTATGTGGAGGGCCAACTCAAGACTTATGAACCACTTAAGTTCTGCTGTCCTGTTTGAAGGTGGAGATGGTGTATAGTGTAGCTGGTTAGGATTCTTTTGACAAAGCATTTTTTTTTTTGTAGTCAAAATGCTGATTTGTCACAATCCAAACTCTTCCTTGGGCAAGGTTGATGCTGATGAATTTTTTTGACCTGAAGTTTTGGAAGAAGAAAAAAAGTTAAATGTTTCATACTGATGTTTTCACAATAAAAAATTCCCACTCTTCTAGTTCATTCTGAAATCTAAGCTAATTACAGAAACAAATGGTTTTAAAAAAGGATTGACATTAAAATGAAATATTTAGATTGACCCAAACTGGAGGGGTAGGGGGAGGATTTTTGTTTCACAAACATTTCAAGATTTTTAACTTTTTGTCTCCATCTGGGATGGGGAAGGTTTTTGAAATCTCAAAAATGTTTCATGAAATGAGAGCACCATTTCCTGACCATCTCTAGTGTCTAGGTCTGTGTTCTCTGCAATGGGTGAATTTCACCCTAGCCACTCAGCCAATGGGCATCTAGATAAAATGGCACTTATGACTCTCGAAGGCAGTCAGAAGAGAACGGTATCTGCACACAGACCGATAAATAGATGGGCAGATTGAGTTCTACATATTTCCCACAGCGTTGGAAAGTGGATAATTTTTGTCAAGTCACTTCAAAGTGTGTTTTACTCAGTAACTGTATTTGTCAGCATCCTGAGTACGTACTGATCCAACAACTAGCAGGCAAAATAAAAATGCAAAGGAAGCTGCTCGCCTAAATCTTCCAGCTACTTCCCAGCCTGAATTTTAATAAGGCATCATTGCTGCCCCCCAGCATAGACCGAAGATGATCACTAAGGAAAGAAAGGGTTTCACATCATGCTGAAGACAGACCATCTTGCTGACTGTGTTGGATATCTAAACTCTCTCACTTCCGGTAATAACCTTAGTACTTACAACCCCATTTTTGACGGGCTGGATCTTTTATGACATCCATGAGTCTGCCTGATTTTCCCCACTCCCACCTCTTTCTGTCTTTGTTGCTATGTTAAAATTCACTCTAGAATACAAGTGAAGCACGCATGTTGCTTCATCACTGCTCAGCCTTTCCTATGCATAGGGTAGTAACTTTAGGATTGGTGACTGCAGGGGACATAGAATGAGCAATAAGGAGCATGTGATTCTTGGTCACTTTGATTTTAGTAGAACATTCCTGCTAGCACTATATGCAAGTTTCCTTTTTCTCCTGGGAAGGAAGTCAGTCTAGTGATCAGAGTGGGGCCAGATAGGAATCCTGTGCTCTGTTCTTAGCTCTAGTAATGTCTTGCTTTGTGGCCTTCCTTAAGTCAATGGGAGTTCATGTATGCTTGAAGGTAAGCATGTGCGTTCAATGTCTAAATGTACAGGCTTTGTGTATGTGAGTTTGATATTGCCCTCTAGTGGCTAGTCTACGTGGAGGATAAGAGGCCTACTGCCCTTTATGAGAGACTTCCTCTGGCTCAAATGCTGTTAGACACGAAGAAGCGGGGTTCTAGTCCTGGCTACCCAAGTGTAGGTGATATTTACGTAGTGATTGCCTCTGTCTGCAACTCATTATGTCTCTAAATCACCCAGGCTTATTTTCCCCATGCTGTGTAATGAATGTAACACTTATCTGCCAAAGATGGATGTTGTGAAGCCTCATTATTTGTCTGATGTTTTCAGGTTCTCGGGTGAATGATGGTTTAGAAGTGGGAAATGTTATATCGTACGTTGGCAGTTTTTAGTGATACGACCACGTGACAACTCCTCCTTCCTGATAATGGATCTGATGGAAAACCTCTGCTTTGCAGTGGACAAATCTGACCAATGTAACTCCAGTAAAAATAGATAATATAACAGACTTTGGGGACTCTACTCCTCTACTGGTGTTAATCAGCATCACTCCATTGGAGCTCCACTGACCAGCTGAGGCTCTGGCCTGAGTAATTTGGTCGAAGTATCACAGACGAATCTATCAGACTCTCCTTGGCAGTGATGCCTACACTCAACCTAACAATAATCAGGCTGCTAGTGTGCTAGTGTGCTGTTGGTCTGGCCAATGTTGTCTCATTGGTTCCTTGTACTCCCCAATGAGTCTTTGTGGAGTTTCTCTGGTCCTGTACATCAATTGTAAGCCCCTTGGGGCCAGGACCATCCTTGTGTTCTGGGTTTTGTTTAGAGTCTAGCACAATGAGGGTCCTGGCCTATAACTTGGGCCCCTAGTTGTCACAGTTATACAAATAATAAATATATAATAAAAATCAAACATCCTTCTTCAAACCAAACCAACTGCCGCTGTAGGTTGTAAATACGTGCCTTCTGTCTTGGCACAGGGAGGAAACTGGTTCCCTTCAGCACCCTCATTGCAAAGCTTTCTTTATGTTCAGATCTTCCTCCTTGCACAATACAGCCACATGCTACATTAGCCTTATTGTCACCCTCACTCGTTAAAACCACTCTTTAATTATAATCCCGAAAACACTCAACTCCCCCGCCCGGAAAGAACGGGATTTGAGCACAAGTAACGAATGTTAATGCGCAAGTCTCTTTTCATGGGAAAGAAAATTTATACAGCACCCTGCTGTGAAACTCCTGCTCTGCCTAAAGCCCAGCATAATGCATTAAGAAGTTAAGACTATTAGCAAGGTAAAAGAGCAAGAGTTCTCTTAAGCATATCTAGGATCATAGTGGCCAAGCGCTCTGCAGTACGCAGACTGCTCTGAATTTTCCACAACATCTTGATCGTGCCCGTGCTGTTCTGTTGAGCTGATGCTTGCCGTGGCATTCGGCATTCGCCCCACTTTGGCTACATTCAAATAGGTTGTTAAATTGTGTATTGCAGTTGTCCATTAGCTGCTCCTTCCAGTCCCTTCTGATCACGCTTGAAGTGTGGGACAGGCGGGGGAGGAGGGAGAGAGAGAGTGTGTGCGTCTGTTATGGACCTCAGGCCACTGGATTGTTTTATGAACTCATCCACATAGAAATCAGTGAAGGAATGAGATGCCTCTGTTCCAGTCTCTATTTCTATGAATTAACATTAGCCACCTTTTAAATCGCTACCAAGTTTTGGCGATATGATTGGCCTTTCAATAAATCTTATCAGAAACCCTTGCTAATAACTGTTTTGGATGGCAAAGTTATGGCAGTTTAAACCTACCGAAATGGCTCCAAAGAGCCACCCGAACCTGTGATAACTGATTCACAATGTAATACATCTGTCATGTGTGAATTTTAAACTCTTTGGGGCAGGGACTTTCTCTCCCTATGAATTTGTACAGTGCCTAGCATAATGGGGCTCTGATCTGTGGCGAACTGCCCTATTGACTGATGCCTGTCATTTACAGAACAGGTACATCTCAAGCGCTGACAGTGCAAATGTCCCTTCCACTATTCTATTAATGTGTGTGATCCTTCAACCATACGCAGATTATAAGAAGGTAGTTTGGCATCCGTCCTTGACCTGAGTGGTAGGACACGTATTCAGGGTTCTATTTGATACCAAGTTTGATTGTAGCAGCTGCAGTGTGGATACATATCCACTCAGGGCGAGTCAGATCACCAGATCCTTTCACACTGGCCACCTAACAGCCTTCAGATGGTGACTGGTTGTCACTGCTGACCAGTGTCTGATGAATTGAAAGCAGTCACCTAGAGCTACAAAGGTCTATAATCCATTATCAATGCCCTGAGCCATTTCGTCCCCATTTTGTACTGTTGCAGTGGCTCTGCTTATGCAATCCCTACTAATTGTGAGCGTAGTAACGATGACACAAGCAGGTCCAGAACAGCTGCCACAGAAATGCTGTTTGTTTGTGGCAGACTCCTTAACGAATCAGTGAAGAAAACGGCCAGTGTCAAACTCAGGCAGCCTCCAAGAGGAGAGAATGACGGCTGTGCAGCAACCCCTCCAAGTGCGGACATGACAAGGCACACAAACCCCTCACCACCTCTATGGACTCATGCAGCCCTGCCCGGCCATGTCCAGTCATGCCAGGCCTGCAGGAAGAGCTTGTAAAGGGGAGAGGCCCAGCTCAGAACAGACCTCTCCTTCCCAACTCCCTTGAGGACAAAGGCTATTCACGTGGCCCTGGCCAGTCAGCCTCCTGGGCCGAAGGTGGGGCTGCCCCGAAGCATCTCTTCTAGCACCCCTGAGAGCGGCTTGCCTGGGTCCTGCTGTGCTGTGTGACCGATGGCAGGCGCGCTGTCCCAGGCAGGAGGCCCGCCTGCTTCTGGCTTCCATGAGTTCATTTGTCTTTCCTTTGTGGCTTTTGGGAGCTATGACTGTGGCGATTGGATGACGTGAGCCCCCTGAGAGAAAGATGGTCGGACCGCTAACGATTACCTAAAGACATTTGCTTGCCAGGGGCTGCCCAGAGGAAGGGAGGTGTTTCCTTGCTCTTCCACCTCACAAGAGGTGTGCTCCATTGGACCCCAGCTGTTGGCCTGAGTGTCTATCCCTCAATATGTACACTGAAGGACAAGGGGCTGAGTGAGTCCAGGACCCTGTCACCCCACCCCCAGGGGCTGCTGTGGAGGGACCTGTGCCATATACCCTCTGAACTGCTGTCCTGCTTTAAGGCTCTTTAATGCTGGCTGCTAGCTGTCCTTTGGTGTACCACACAGCTACCTTTGAGCAAGGCTGAATCAGAAAGAAAAGAGATTGAACTGCCTCCTTAATCTATGATTTTTTCAATTACGATCACTTAGTGCCCAGGCACATAGCATGGGAATGTATTTTGCAACGGGTGTATTCCGTCATTGGAATAACGATGAGCCGAGCTAATTCCTCCTCCCTCTTTTCCAGCACTCTCCCTCTACAGCCTACAGATGCTGTGAGCCAGCTACTGTTTTTCTGCCTACTTTACTCATCTCCCACCCCTTCAGCATCCCCCAGCACTTTGCCTTTCTTTTCCTCCCACAGGAGATGATTGCAAGAGTCATTATGTAATTATGCTGAATATATCACAACCCAGCACCCTAAGTGACGGCTTCAAATGAGATGTGCTTCTCAAATGATTTCCAGAGAGTTTCCACAAAATATGTCAACTTGACATGTGCACCCTGCGCAGGATGAGGAGCAGGCTCTCGCTTGTATCCCTGCAGTTTCTCTCTCCTTGTAGGACAAGCTCCCAGCTTCTCTGTCTGTATATTTTAAATTTAGAAGTGAGACACTAATGTCTTGAGCCCAGCATCAGCTGAGCAAAGGGGTGGGAAACATTTCCTAAAATAGCTCTGGCAATGCCCCTCAGTCCTGACCTGAAACTCCCTCTGCTGTTCCAGTCTTTGTCATCCCCATCACAGCTCTGCCCACGCCCTTCACACACTCCTCTGTTCCAGGCTTGGGCCCCAACACAAACAGCTCTGCCCATGCACTTCACCCTAAAACACCCTCTGTGAGGCCAGCCTTGGAGTTCTCTGGAGCAGGGGCTGCTTGGGAGTGAAGGAACAGGGCCAGATGATGTGGGGGTAACTTTGGCCCAGAGCCTCAGACCTCTTGAGGCACCTGATTCCCACTGAAATCAATGGGAGTTAGGCACCTACCACTGAGGAGCTGGGCCTGTGTGGTGGGACCGGGCTGAGGCCTGCTTAGCTTGATTTTTCCTTGTAGTCAGGCCGTGTACGAAAGTCCCCAGAATAGGGGAAAGGTGGCGAATGAGCCCTGTGCTCCAGATCTCCACTCCCACTCTTCTTTGGCAAAACAGGCTGCAAGAAATCCCAGAAGCTTGCCAGGAACGAGCGGGCTCAGCACGTGAGAGGCTGGCCAAGACAAGCCGTTATTAGGCTGGCACACCAGGCTGTATTGTGATGTGCATGGGCTGTTTTGTCTGGGGAAGGAAGATCCTGATGGCACTTTCAGCAACATCCATGCTACCCCACAAACCTGCCCAGGGCTGCCCCGGTGAGTAGCTGGACTGCAGATTTTCACCTTAAAATCTCTATGGAATGGAAAGTAGAGATGAGTCTGGAACTTAGCGCAGAATCCAAGTGCTGCTGGAGGAGTTCAGCTCCAGACGGCGACATGAGGCACAGAGGGATTAAGGTGGAAGAAAATAGGCACATTAAAGAAATGAAAAGCTTGACCCAAATCAGTGCAGAGCCACAAAACAAACTCGGAAGCATGAAGTGACTTTGCCTTCTGTCCCATGTCCATCACCAGGCAGAGGAGAGGCAGCCTGGAACCGCCCCTGGCTTCAGGCTTGGCACCCCCGCCAAGACGCTGGCTGGATTCACAAAGGGCTCTTTTGGCAGGGCTGTATTGTGATTGGCTGCTCATCCTACTGTGCTTGCCTCCCCATTTAACTCCGCGGGACGAGGTCGGCTGGCCAGGCAGAGGGAGAGAGCACCAGGCTCTCGCAAACTTCCAAGTGCTGGAGCACGCTGCTGCGATAAATTCATGCACAGTCTCAGGGCAAAGACTGTCCATACAATAGGAAGCAGGGCAAAAGCCCCATTTCACTGGCCGTCTTGAATCCCCAGCTTGTCTCTCCACCTCCGGGCCGTAACTATGGCTATTTAAATAACCTTTCCTAAGAGAAAACCCAAACACATTTAGTAGCGTGTCTCTGAGAGTCTTCAGGGCCCTGACTGATCTAATGCTCGGTCAGACAAATGCTGCTGGATTAGATCATTAGGCTGCAACACAGTGCTACCCTCTGTGCATTGGCTGGCTTTCATTAGCATCGGCAGCCGAGGGTTGGTGGCAGGAGGAGGGGGTTGGTTAGCTGGTTTTTTTTTTTTACCATCTCTGTGTGAAAAGCCACTACAGCCCCAGACATAGCTCATGAGTGTGAGATCCTTTCAGAGCTTGGAGCCCTTAGCTGACCCGAGAAGCACTGCATTTCTGAACAAGCTGAGTAACTGCTCTGCAGTGTTTAATTGCTAATTAATTAGTATGTTAATTTTATGTCATGGCTTTCACTGCAGAGGCCCCCCGAGCACTTGGGGGCAGATTCTGCTACCGTTACACCGAGAGGGGCCATATTACACAAGTGGTCCCATTCAAATCAACAGGACTTTATGTGCTCTAAGGTACTGCTCAATCTGAGACCAGATCTGGGCCTTAATAATTCAAAACTGACTGTACAACAGAATCCCAGCACCCGCCAGCAAGGTGCATCTGCCTCTCAGGTGAGAGCAGTAGCTGTTTAATAGCTCTCACCACTAGGGAGGCTAGACATTAACTGCAGTGCTCCAAATAACCACCCTTGCTTCCCTGGATTCAGCACTGTGAAATCAGGGGGCTGGCAGCAGAGTTTGTCCTCCTATCCACTTATGGCAGTGTTTAAAATTAACGCCCTATGCTTGGGATTCACCCAGTCAGATCCCTGACCCCCTACAAGGCAGTCCTCTGTCTCACTGAGACAGGCTCTTCAGATACTTTCAGTACTCTCTGGAGTTAAACTTTCCCCCTCTGGCTATCTCACTAGTGATGGGAGGGGATGTCTGTTCTTCAGATATTGAACATGCTGCCACCATATTACTCCCATTCTCCAGCAGGCCAGATAGTGGAATGGATGCTCCGGTGGTCAGGCTGCTAGTGGAGCAGTTAGCAGACATAGGTTCAGTGTCTGTTCTGCCGCAGACTCCCTGTACCTGGCACAAGTCCCTTAGTGTCTCAGGGGTGTTGTGAGGATAAGAACCTTAAAGATCAGCAGGAGGTCCGACACTGCAGTGGAAGGGGCTATATAAGTACCTTAGCCAGATAGGGAAAGCCTTGTCCTTGCAACATGAGGTGGTGTCGCAAGCATCTAAGACTCCATTTATTTCCTCTGCATATTTACACTGTTTGCTCCCTGTTTGCTTTTAAAACCGCAGCTCAGATTTGACACAGCAAATGCCTTCATTTCAGCAGGTGAGCTATGCAGCACACTTGGCTGCGGGCTGTCTCAATAACATGTGTTAACAGGATTTCCTGTTTTTAAAAAAATGTATCCAAACAGATGACCCATTTCCCCTTGCCCTGTGTCATGTCCCTCTGCTCCTGGGAATCTCTCCCTTCCCCATCCTCCAGTGCCAGGTGGAGGAAAGAGAACTACACTTTCAGCAAATTCAGACGGCCAGCACAAAACTTCTGCACCACTGAAGCTTGTGAATGGTTAAGGGGTGCCACAGGGTCTTAAAGGGAACTTAATGGCCCATAGGCTTAGTGGTGGCTATCTGCACAGGGGCAAATGTCATCCTCAGACCACAGATATAGTATGTACAAGGGAAATAGAGATACTGTAGTTGGGATCTAGCCCCCCTCCCCTGGACGTTTCCCTAGCAAGGTATTTCAGAGTTGGAACCATCAATGGGAAGAAGCTGAAGGGCTTTGCAAATCTAATTTAGTCTGGATGAGCCCTGAAAAGTTAGAGTAGATATCTTCCCCTAACAGACACTGCGCTGACCCCTGGACACTATTAGTCTGTCAGCATAGAGGGGCTGAGGGAGAATTCCTCCAATGCAGGGACAGCCCAGGGCTGACCAGTGCAGGGCTCTTCATCACCAATTCAGGCACAGGGAACACTTTGGGTAAGGGGGATTCTGGGCAGAGACCACCCCTGGGTGGCTCTAATTTATCTAATTTTACAGCATCTGGGTGGTGCAAAGGTAGCTTTAAGCCCCTGCCCTAGTTTGCACAGTCTATGCTGCACTGATGCTGGGAACTATCTAAATCACTAATTGCTGCAGAACTAGGCCAGCAATGGGAAGAGAAAAGACTCTCTCTTAGGAGATGTGCTGCTTCAGGTTGGCCTGCAACAGTCAGCACATCTGCTTCCCAGCTTGGCAGCCCCCAGAAGTGCTTGAAAAACAGAAGGGGGGGGGAAAAACCCAGGTTCAAGCTGTTGTAAGTTTGCTTGAACCATTCTGCTCACCCCCTAAGGGAAGATGTGCTTGCCCATGAAGGTCTCTGGGTGCTGCCTGAGATTGTACAGCAATCCTTAGCTTAGTGGCTAGCCCAAGAAAAGTTGTCCCTGTAGGTTGCTAACTGGGCTGAGTGGCATTGCATGTTCCGTGGTACTAAATGGTGAAGAGGGACAGGGTCCAGCCTCATGCATTTATAGAGGAAGAGCCCAATTTGCATTGTTGGCAAAACAATGATGAAGGCAACCACAGGAATTCTTCATTCTACTCAGAACATTGATGTCTGTGAGGTTTTTAATATTCCCTTGCAATTAAAACTCCCCCAGGGTTGCCTTGCTGTTGGCAGGGCTGATCTGGATTGGGAAGGTGTGGATGTCCTGACAATCTGAATCACACTTTGAAGAGCAGGGGTATTTAATGAGCTCCCCTCAATGAAAGGAACGTGGTTCGCTGGCAGCAAAATTACACCACCTGGTAATCCTAGAGGTTAGATAATGCACTATAGCTTAGTCACACTTCAGAAGTACGTCTTCCAGGACCTGCTGAGACACATGCCTAACTTCTGAAATTAGATCTATGAGATGGTTGAATGCTTAAAAGTCTACTGGTCTCATGCTGCATATGCTTATGTCGCATTAAAGTGTCTTAACGAGTAACTCAGTAGTTCTTTCTACAACTCAAAATTCAGGTTTCCAACACTTTTTCTTTATTTAAAGCGCATGGACTCAAATGCTGTTTCCATGGCTTTGATTGTGTAAACCATTCATCCTGGTCTGTTTTCCAGATAGAAGTTTGGAAAAGAAAACAGTAGTTTATCTATTAGTATTATAGTAGGGGGTGAACACAGATTATTTTTTTTCACCCTGCTCATTTCTCCCCAGAGTGTTGTAGGTATTCACATTCTAGGGCCCTAAACAGAGATGCAGAGTTCTTCTGCTGACTTATCCTGTCATGTATGTACCAGGTGGGTCCCATTAGAGCCAATCCAGGAGTATAAAAGAGATTCCTATGCTCCTCTGACTGAGGTGGATTGTGTGGGTGAAGCAAGTGGTCAACAATTGAGCAGTAGCTGCTTGGGAAGAGGAAGCACCGAGTAAGAGGTTTGAACTTTTGATAGAAATCTTTTGTGACTGCTTGTTGAGACCAGAGCGTAGACTTTGTCATTTGTTTGTAGCTTGATATAATGAATGTTGGGGGGTGGGACTGGTTAGGGTGGATTTATATGGCTGAAGAGCTTGGTCATGACACTTGTGGATTTGATATTGCCTCAGATATGTGTTGTGTACAGTATTTTGTAAAATCAACTATTGACCATGCGTGCCCAAATGCTGTGGTTGGTTGGGTTTTATTTAAAAATCTGACATAGTGGTGTGACAGTGCCTACAGAGGAACTTGTAGCTGCTGTGAGCTCAGTACGCCACTAGTTAACTTGGCTTTTGAGTCACGGGACTAGAACTTCTGTCTATGGTATCCTGAGGTTCCTGATTCAAGACTTAGCTGTGATGGCACAAATAGATGCTATGGGGTAAAATAAAGCAGCCTCTCTGTAACTCCACTAAAGCCAATGGCGTTCTATTGGATGAAATGGCCCACCAAACTGCTCTATGGGGTGAGGGGACACCTACCGACTAGTAAGAATGATCTAGTGTTACAGTTGGTGTGCCTGGGGGTAGACTTAATACATTTGATGACTATGCTCTCTGCCTATTTTAACTATTTGACAAATTCTTGCTTGACTCTCGATTAAATTAAGACCTTCTACTACAACAGCCCTTTGAAGATGTACAAATGGCATAGGATGCTGCTTACTACATGATCAAGAATACATTTAAAAAAAAAAAGTACATTGATTTTGGGGAGTTTGTGGTCCATCTTGGAGTAGCCGTTTCTGATCTTGAAATCCGTTATGCCTGCTACCAAAGTAGTCAATGCTTGTCGATAAATCAAAAACAAGAGTGCTAATGAAAAAGTTAGGCTGTAAGCTCTCTGAAATGGGTGATCTTGTTTGCACAGTGTCTTGTAAATGAAGCCCTGATCCCTGAATGGAGTTCCTCGTTGCTACAGCAATATCAGTTAACACTAATTTAACTAAATAGGAAACGTTCCCGTGTTAACTTGCTCACCTTGCCTGCAACTTATAGATAGGAGAATTTCATTTGCGGGTAACAATAGTTTTGACCCAAACGTCTATTGAGTTTTGAAAAAAAAAAATTCTGATTAACTTGTTGTTCATCTATTGCTGGCATCAAGTAATGGGAGTGCTAGAGTATCCCAGAATTTTCCTCACACTCACAAGCAGACAGTACTGGAGATCTCTGAGAGAGTCTGTTTCTTGTGAGAGTGTCAGCCCGCAGCTGTATCCCCAACTAGTTTGGCTAGGTTTGATAAGCTTTTGGGTATTTAAATAACCTGAGTTGCCAAACCTATGCAAATTTACCCATTATCACTGCTGCAAATTTGATCCTAACTTCTTAGGAAAAATCCCCCTTTTCACTTCTCCTGTATGTTGTATTTGTTGGCTGTCTAAATCTGGCTCCTTTCATTATATTGTTCTTTCTAATGCAGTTAGTAATTTGGCTCTGATTCTTTGGATGAATGTCCTCATTTTTTAGGGTAGTGTAAGGGGACCTGTCCAACCAATCTGAAATTGGCCTGTAATTAGATTCCTCACTTCCTACTTGACTGCAGATGGAATAAAAAGCTTGTGAACAATTTTGCAAAATAACCTTAATTGTTCTATTTGCCTGGCTGCAAAGAACTTTACTGCCAGTTGTTAAATAATTATGCCTCCCTCCTTCTGAGGGAGCACAACAACTGGGTCACACAAACCTTGGTGAAGATTTATTTTAAATAAAGGCATCTAGGAACATGTTAAAGACCATAGGCCTAATGACTCTCCCCTGGGTTGCACCTTGTGCATTTTCACCTGTGTAAACTGGGGAGTATTTTTACACCCAATCAGACTTCTGCACTTACGCTGGCTGCAGAGACTTGCAGCTACCCTACAGCAATGGACGGCCTCGATCATGCACAGTGCCGAGCACTGGAGCCTGTGCTTCTCTTTTAAGAGCACAGACCATCCCTTTGACTGCCGAGCGCAGGGAGTCCAAACGTCGTTCCAATGAGATGAACAAGGTGCTCCAGCGCTTGCAGGCCAAAGCCCTCCGTGACGACACTAGATGTAAAGCAATGGGGAGCCTGTCATCGTAGGTCCTGAATATAATGGGAGCTTCCGAAGTGGTGCTACATGCAGCAGCAGCAACAGCTGTGGTTTCCGTGCTACCCTTGGAGAGGAGCACTGTCATTTGTATGTGTCCTAGTGCTTGTCCTAGTAAGTCTTTGTATTATGACAGGATGGGATGAACCTGTTTGGATCAAAGAAGTAACACCCTAGATTTCCCTCCCCCCCCCTTCTGCCCCCCAACACAAATTAAGCCTGAACTGACTTCCTTGCCCTCAAGATTCATAACCGTGGATGCACTCTCTCATTGTGTTCACTTTGCCATGCCTCTGCTTCCTGGTCCTAACTCCCACAGAGACCAAAAGCGTGGGACTTGCATAGTGAACACAATTCCCAGTAACA
>ML677085.1:5905683-5916595 GCA_007922155.1 Mesoclemmys tuberculata
AGTGAGCATGTGGAAGACAGGAGGGGGACTGAGTGATTGTGGGAGGGTGGCTTGAAGCGGACCATGGGAAGAAGGAGCAGGACTGGGGCCTGTCAGCAGGCCTGGTAATGTGGCTGTAGAAGAGGCTTTTGTAGGCCGCCTGTGGGAGGAGGCACTAATTGCCCTGAGAGGTGGCATGAGCTTGCTGTGCAACCAGGGCCAGCTGTGAACTATTGCACAGGGCAGCCCTAGTGTGTGTGTGTGTGTAGCTGGTGCAGAGAAGCAAACTGGCAGATCATCAATGCTAGTAATGCAGACACTTCCTGCCTGTATCCTAGTTAAGGGAGGTCCTGTAACGAGCGAGCAGACTGGAACAGCAGGAGACTCAGGGAATGCCTAGCATGACCCAGCCACCTGCAGGCATCTCCCTGAAGTAGAATTACCTTCCCCATAAAGCGGCAGGCATTGCTCTTAAGTATTATTGAGCTTAAATGGGTCCCTAGGTGACATCCTGGTAAGTGGATTTCCCAGTTAAGCAGATCCTGATTAAGTGGGCAGTACTGTAACTACAAAGCAATCAAGTACAGATCAATTCGCAGCTGCAGACCTGGATCAGAACTCTTCTTTATTCTGAAATGGGTCAAATCCCCAGACTGCATGATTTCCGCATCATAGAGACACTGGGAAGAGGGATTTGACAGCCTTCTTTTTCGATAAATCATGAATTACCTTGGTGTACTTGTTCCTGGAAGCTGTTCTGTCTCTGTACAGCCCTGTTAAATCTCTCTCTCTTTCTTTTCAAAGGCCCTGCTTGCACTTTTGCAGTCAGCTTTCCTCTGAATGTAACAGCCATAATGGGTCAGACCAATGGTCCATCTAGCCCAGTATCCTGTCTTCTGACCGTGACCAATGCCAGGTGCTTCAGAGGGAATCAACAGAACAGGTAATCCTCAAGTGATCCATTCCCAGCTTCAGGAAAACAGAGACTAGGAACACTTTAGAACATGGTTTTGCATCCCTGCCTATCCTGGTTAATAGCCATTGATGGACCTATCCTCCATGAACTTATCTAGCTTGTCTCTGCTGAGGGTTATAAACAGGGCGGGCCTGTTCCTTTGGGTTCTTTGCCATTTTAGCTGGGGGGACTGATCTTTGAGTGGTCTGCTGTTGTAAGTAGGACCTCCTCCAGGTAAGGAGAAACTTTAGTAGGCTGCAGTTGCTGATGAAATGTTTGCCATTGAAAAAGGGATGTGTGTCCCATGTAGCTTAGGGAATTTACCTGAGAGGAACAATGAGCTCTGCTTGAGATCATTTGACCTGAAAATAACCTCTTGGAAAGAAACACCTTTTCTCTCCTTCAGCTTGCTTCTCGTGAAAGGAAAAAGAAAACAATTCAATGAGACTGAGCATCTCCCAAGCTCTATCCTTCATGGCTCTGGGGACAAGAGTATTTTAGAAACGTTGGGCATAACATTGCCAGGATGCTCCTAAAGAGTTCTAGATCCTCGCCTCGCTTTCAGAAAGAGCCAGGTTGCTGGAGATGGTACGTCTGTCCAAGGAGCTTCTGAATTCTAGCATTTTTGTAGGGATGTGTGTTTTTTTCCTGTTGCTGCACCTGACCTCTAATGAGCTCCAGGGTCTTGGGATTTCCTTCTCCCACTCCAGTGGGGAAAGCACAGATATGGACTGACAAATCAGGATTACTAGGCTGAGTTGACGCTGGCAGCAGCTAATCCACAGGAGGTGGCAATTAAGGCCCCACGAGGTTTGGTGGCTGATTGAGGCAAGTGAGTTAGATGCAGCTCTTGGATGAAAACGAGCAACTCCGTCTGCCAACAACTCAAAATGAGACTAAACAGGGAAATGGAGACACTCGTTCCTATTGGTCAACAATACATTCAGCTGGGGCCTATCCTCTCAAAAACTTGATGCTAAAAAGCTCTTTGTTGAGGACTCAAAGGAGAAACCAACGCAGACCACGCTTACAGATCATGCCTGCTGCAGGGTTCAGCTCATACCCATGGCGTGCATGTGTGAACAGCTCGATCTAGTCCCTTCATAGTGTCTTTTGCTCCTCCCTTTATAGGGCCCTTTGAATAAAGATAGCCAGCTGCTTCGAGTCCTACAGTTACCATAAACTCTACCTGTAGCACTTCACTAGTACATACAATATGGATGCTGAAATACTACCATATGACACTTTCACCTGTTCCTTTTGAGGTCTGGTCTGAAGTCCATGGAGCCTTTCTGCCCAATTAAATGGGCTTTGGATCAGACCCCTGGTGCAAATGTAACTCCTGACACGTGTCCTCCCTTCAGGTGGTGCAGTTCTAACAAGATGCTGCAGTGAGGGGACTGTGAAAGTAGGTAGGTCGCCTCCCTGCCTATGCAGTGTGCATCCAAATGACAGGGACGAGCACCTGGCTGCATCCTCCATCAGGAAACCAGGCTTTGGTCTGACCACTGGGGATTAGCCCCGGGTCAATTCCAGGAACGGAGGGCTGGAATTGCTCTGAACTCCGAGCTTCATGATGACTCTCATGGCCAAGGTATCTCTAAAAGGGCCTTTATGCAAAGCTCAAATAGCTGGGGGAGGCAGGGGCTCCATTTGGTGCGCAAGGAGCTGCCGGCTGTGCTGTCAGCAATGGCCCACAGTAGAATGTGATCGGACCAGACTCCAGAGCAGAGCTGGCCAGGCTCTGATTATAGCCTTCTTGATGGCTGCCTGGTCTGCCTTGACGGCCTTCTGAAAGGGCCCACGTAACAACTAACTTCCACTTACACAGACAGAAGGACCTTAATGTCTCTCCTGAAAAGCATTCCTTCCCGCAGCACTGCACCCCTCCTCCCACTGGAGATAGACACAAGCAGGTCTGTGTGGGCTGTGAACCTTGCCCTCGGGGCAGGAGGGCTGCCAAGTGAGCCCCTATTATCATACCCGTTTTGGAGTGATTCTCCGTGGTGAGACTCTGGGGGCCACTGTCTGGTATGGGCCATTTAGCACAGCCAAATGAGGCCTGATGAGCCGGGGCTACCTGATGTGAGCTGGAGAAAGCCATCGGCACTGTAGGGTGGAAGGAGGAAGCTGGGGGACTTATGACAAGCCTATGAACCTTCTTACAGCCTGCCCTTGCCTGTCAGAGGCACATCTGAAAGCCTTTTTGATCAGCCGTAATTTCTGCACCCATGTGGACGATGAATCCTAGGCACTTGGCTCATGTATGCTGGCTGCTCTACTTGCCCCTCTAGGACTGCAGGGGGCATGGCCAAAATCCCTGCTCTCTCCATTTGGGGCAAGTCCTGCTACTGGTACCCGTCTGTTGCCTGCACTTAAACGCTCCTCAGTCTCCTGCTGAACCGCTCCGAGAAGCGGCGCATGTGTGTGCTGGGTGGCGGCTGTTCCACAACATGCCTGGGGTTTCTCTGGCTCCTTTTGGATGCTGCTAGTTGGCAGTACCACCCGCTCGCAGACTCTCTGTGGATGCCTCTCTGGTAGGTTTCCTGGCTTAGGCACAAGGACGCTCCAAAAAAGAAATCTCAAAGATCAGCCCTGCCTGCTTTTAACACCTTCAGCTCCTTCTTGCTCTAAGGCAGCAGCTCTCAACCTCTCCAGACTTCTGTACCCCTTTCAGGCATCTGATTTGTCCTGCATGCCCCAAGTTTCACCTCACTTAAACGACTTGCTTACAAAATCAGACCTAAAAAGACATGGCACAGCATGCTATTACTGACATTGTTTACTTTCTCCTCTTTATGATATCATTTTAAAATAAATCAGTTGGAATATAAATATCGTATGTACCTTTCAATGGATAGCGTATATACAGCAGTATAAACAAGTCATTGTCTGTATGACATTTGAGTTTGTATTGACTTCGCTAGTGCTTTTCACATAGCCTTTTGTAAAACTAGGCAAATATTGTGAGCTGATGTGCCCCATGGAAGAGTTTGTGTACCCTTACGTGTGCCCCTGTCTGAGAACCACTGCTCTAATGGATTCTGAATTCTCCCATTCAAATCCCTTTAGATGAAGTTTAGCTTGTGTTTGAACTTCTGCTGTTTGAAATTCTGCTCTAGTGTTCCAGAATGCTTAGATCCAAGATTTTAGTTCAGGCCCCATCCCTTGTGTAGGCTATGGGTTAACACAACGGGCAAATTGCATGTGAGCTAAGCAGCACTAGCAGGAGCGGAAGAAGATCCTATTCTCCAAGCTAGCTTTAGATTAGTGTAGCAAGCCAGAGACTTTTAAATAATAATGCCTATTAATAGGCAGCAGCAGCAAGTTCTCATTTAAAGTCAAGTTTGACTAATGGCATGACGGGGGCGTCCCTCCCAGAGCACTGTCTCTCCAACAGTATGAAAAGGCAAGAACTGAAGAGGAGCCTGTCACAACACCCCCAATGACAGTAATGAAATGGGTTTTTGGTGTGTGGTCTCTGGGAGCTGTTCCCTTCACAATCTCCTTTGATTCTCTGGAAGAAGACGCTGATGGGAGCATCAGGAGGGACTGAAGTACTAAGTCCTCTCATTTTGTCTGACAAATATTGTCTGTGTAGGCAAAGGGAAGCCGTGATCCAGTTCCAAAGGAGCTGAATGCAAACCTGGATGCTTACATGGAGTCAGCACTGATTGAGTAATCACAGATTTTTTTTTTTAAAGGCTAAAAGGGATCATTATGATCACTTATTTGTGGCTTCCTGTATAGGACAGGCCATAGAATGTCACCTAAAATTCCTGCCTCAAGCCTCTAACTTCCAGTTGAGCTCTCTCGTATCATTCAGAAAAAGGGCCAGTCTTGACTTGGACTTCAAGGGACAGAGAACCTGCTGCATCCCTAGCCAAACTGTTCCAGTGGCCAGTTACTCTTCCTGCTGAAGCAAGGTGCGCCTTGTTTAAATCTGAATTTATCTTTAGCGTCCTGCCCTGGGAGCCATTATGCCTCTTTCTGCTCATCGGTAATCCAGTCACCTCTTAACCCATTGAATATAAACTCCTAGTGTGATGCTGTATTTAAGAGGGGGAATGTGATCCTGAGCTGTATAGGCGAGGGGAAGATCAGGGAGATAGTATTACCTTTGTTTACTGGATTAGGGAGACTGTTACTGGAATCCTGGGTCCAGTTCTGGGGTCAACACTTCAAGAAGAATACCAAAAAATGGGAAGTTGCTCAGAAGAACCTTAAAACAATGTTTGGAGGTCTGGTAAACATGCCTAACAGTGAGACTAAAGAAGATAACTCATGGATAAATTAAGTAGACTTATCTTCCATGACCCCAAGTCCCCTATATTACATGTGTGACCTACATTCTCTGTTCCTAGATATGCATTTTAACACCCTCAAATCCAATATATTGCACCAATGAGTCCACCTTCCCAAGCAATACAGAATCTGTGTAAGTGACCTGTTCATCACTGTTTACCATGCCACCAATCATCTACAAACTTTATCAACAGTGATTTTTATATTTTCTTCTGCATCATTGATAAAGATACTGAATAACATTGGGTCAAGAACTAATACGTGTGAGACTACACTAGAAACCCTCCCGTTGCACTACTGTATTCCCCACTTACAGATTACCAAAAAAGTAATAGTTGGTTAACCAGTTTTAATCCATTTATTATAGCCTGCACCTTTTTTTGTTTTTTACTCCTTGTGCATGGCAAAGTCAGATATCTATTAGGTCTGTGTGTCTATTATGTCAGTCTACTTACCTTACAGGCCAAAGTGATCTCAACAAGAAATGGTAACATAGAAATGGAAAACATTGTTTGCCGGATCTATTTTCCAAATACATTGTTGATTGACATGAATTCTGCCACCATCCTCTCCCTCATTACTGACTGCATCCCAGATCCGATTTACCCTTACATGTGTAGCATATTGGCACACTAGCTTTTCTATTTTTTGCTTCTAGGTTCTCTGAAAGTTCCCTGTGTTCAAAGGCTTGTTAAAAATCATTTTATGGTTCAGCACTCCTCAGTCAATACTCTCAATACTCTTGGGCACTAGTTACCCAAGACTGCAGATGTTTGAAATCTTTAACCTTAATAGCTGCTGTTTCTCATCCTGCCTAGTTACTGAAGGATTAGAAAATATTTCATTATCACTAAGATATTCAGAATACATCATTCTGCTCCTTTTTTAAGACCGAACAGAAATATTTCCTTTGGCCCCATTTACATCTATCATGGTGTCCGCGTACCAATGAAGCCTCCCTATGCCCTGGGGAGGAATATATCAGTGTTGTTCCTGTTTTTGCAGTGGGGGAAATATGAGGCAAAAAGACATGCCAAGGGCTACACAATGACTTGGTGGCCAAGCCAGAATTAAATTCTGGCCCTCCTGATTCCTAGCATTGTGCACATTCCTCCAGCTCACACTGCATGATAGAATAACTAGCTCTGACTTATTAAATCTGGTTTATAAGGCAGTGTTAGCCTGACTTTCTTTTTTATCCTCTCATAAGATGTTATCCAAGTAACTGAAAAGAAAATCTCCCTCGATTTCTCGGAAGAGTAACATCATCAAAATAATTGACCAGCCTCCATTCCAAGGGACCGTTGGCTCAGAACTTTGTCACGGAAGCCAGTAACAAAACATTCCCTTGACAGAAGTGGGAACAGGATCGAAGCCCTACATTTGGTGCTTATTAATATTTGGCGTGGATGACCACTGTTTATCATCCACTGCAACTCTTGTATTGCACAGACACCAGTAGAACTGCAGGGCTACTGTGAAATTCAAGGCTGATTATGTAAAATGCTTGTGGGCAGAGGCAGGGCTTTGTGTGTCTGTCTGGCACTGAAGGCCTATTACACAGTGAGCAACTGCGGCTAAAATCCATGCTCAAATCACTAGGATGATAAGATTTAGCAATGGTCAAATGAAGGCAATTTACTAACATTCATTTCTTTTTGGATGAGAGACGAGACCAACAGCTCCTAGTCATTTAACTTCCTATGGCTCTTGTAAGGGTTTGTGGGGTCAGCACTGCTCTTCCAGCTGAATTACAATTCATGCAGTTATGTCCTGCCTGTCTCTCTAAATTCTCCCTGTGCTTTTAGACACAAGGTTGGTGAATGAGGGTCAGTTAAAGCAATATGTTTACAGTTCATGCTAGTAGTGTGGGCATTTGTTATGAGCGTGGATTCCAGCATCCCTTCATTTTGTGTACAATAAGCAGAAACCCCTGCATGTGCCATGCTTTGAGCTATCGGCACTTGATCCAAAGCCCACTGAAGGTGGGAAAGAGTCTCAGTGGAGTCTGTAAACTTGGGATTCGACCCCTAGCGTCCTGTTGAAGACTGATAGTCATAGGCCCTTTGTGACTATCTCACTCAACTGGCTAGCAACAATGAACAGTGGACTGACAAAAGGGAAAATGCACGGGCAAAAAGCAACTAAGCTAGTGGTTTCTATCCTCTGGTCAGAGTGCCATGAGAGACTGTAGGAGAAGCAAAGTCCCAGATCTGAACCATGTCAAGCTTTGATAACCCTACCTAGCAGAGCTGCAGGGTGACTGACTGGTCTGCGTGTGAGTGACTTTAAATAAAGGCCCAGCTCTGCTTTGGAGATTTGCTTTCAACATGTTGCACAGCCAGGCGTCCCAGATCTGCGGCTGCACCAGGGACAGGTGTTCCTGAACTCATGATCTCTTTTCACAAGCTGGGAAAGAAACGAAGGGAGAATGATTGCTTTGGATGTGCTTTATGTGGACTAAACTACTGCTTTATTCTGATCAATAGTTCGTTGCAGTGTTGACAACCAGAGACTAAAGACTTAACAGGATCGTTACTTAATGTTTGTGATCATGTCCCCCTTTAGTGGCCAGCTACGGCTACTACAGAAGCCTTTTATTTACAGTTATGAGCCTAGGTTCAAGCAGTTAAAGACCTGCCTTTTTTGGTTTCAGGTGAGAGGGTTTGAGGTTTAATCCCACTTGATGATGTGGGGGGTATAGTGTCTGTTTAAACTATGCAAATAAACAGTCTGCATATGGTTTTCTTCCTGTTGCACAATATACAGGCTCGGAATTTGTGAAACTAAACTGAAATACAAAAATAATCAGAACTGCAGCCTACCATCTTTTCCCCATCAAACCCAGTTAAAACCTTTGTGAACCCTAATTGTATTTTTGCTCAATTTCCTCCCATTGGTCCAACTTGTACACATTGAAACCACACCAAGTTCCATCCTTGTTTACCTTGCAGCTTCGTTGTTGTTTTTTTTGTTTTTTACAAATTACAGATAGGAATGTCCCGGTGAATGAAATGGGTTTGTGGGCCATCTAGTTTGGAGTCTCTGGAAAAATCTCCACAGCTGAATAAAGCTCCTTGTACCCTCTGCCACCATCTGTCTGTGTAATGTGGCTCTGTCTATACGTCTCCTATAACCCTCCTGCTATCAAAAGACACTGAAGGGTTCCTGGCATTAGTGCTTTATAAACTACAAGCTGGTGTGATATGATGGCGCTTTAAGAAAAGACCTGGGACAGATGGGATGTAGTTGCAATTCCAGCCTCTAAGTAATTTCCATGGCAACAACAAAAAGGGGGGAAATCTGTCATTGATCAATCCATGGTTTGGCTTTTTGCTTTAGGAAAAGCTTCGTGTTTAAAATTATACCACATCTCTCCCTTTCCCCTCTTGCAAAACAGCTCTAAGAACATATCATCGCATTTGCTCAGGCCATGTATTTCTCTCTAAAGTAATCATTTTGGTTGCAGCCCATTAGCTGAGCTGTATAGCTTTGAGATCTCAGAATGAAAAGCACCAGCTAAATGCAATATTCATTCACTTATTCTTTCCTTCCTTCATTCATTTATTCATCCATTCATCTGCTTCATTCACATTTGCTCTGCAGTGTAATGAGTGGTGCTTAGCCTCTGGAGTTCTGCCAAGTTTTCCACCAGCCTGCTGCCTCTGAAATGCAGCTGGCTATCTTAAAGTCCCATGCTTGCTAACTTGCATGGTGAACCCCTGCATGCGCTAAATGCCTGCAGTGTTCTGCACAACTGGGCCACCCTAATATATATAGCTAAAATCCTATTAGACTTTCCTGTACCTTCCTTGAATCCCTTTCCTATTGTTGCTGCCAACCCGGTGCTTTGTCTTTGCAATGACCCGCCCATACAATTCTAATGAAGGCACAATGTGGCAGGCGGGGAGGGTGACCTTCTATAAATCCTGCCTGAAGTTGTGGGTGTGATTTCAGAAACTCTGCATTGTGGCATCCCTGGAGAAGTAGGGCAAGGTGGCTTTCCATAAAAGGGAAGAGCCTGCTTTAGCAAACACGTGATGAGACGTGCACAAGTCGACCAGGGCTTTGGTACAAGTTATTTTCTATTGATTGAAGGTGGCGGGCACAATTAATGGGGTAAATATAATCTGATGGGCTTCAAGAGGCAGCATGGTCTCCGGGGTAGGATGCTGTACTGGGGCTTTTGGGAGATGGGGGTCAGTGGGAGAGCTAAGAGAAGAAGCCACTTTGTGACCTTGAGTAAGTTGCCACACTTCTGTCTAGACCATAAGTGCTTCAGGGCAAGTACTGTATCTACTCTAGGTTTGTACAGCACCTAGCACAATGGGGCCTAATCTCTGGAGTCTCTAGGTGTTACCATGATACAAATAATTCATTTTCCTAATAACCATCCATATTCTGCACACCTCTTCTCCTTCCCTTTGGCAATGAGTTTGCAAAGCAAAATAACAGTGACTATGAAAGGAAAGAATGACTGACTGGATTCATTTGGGGAAGAGAGAAGTGCATGCAGGAGGGACTGGAACATGTAGCACCGTCACGCGTGTGACATTTGTGAGTGCACAGGCCCGTATTGTTGCTGCTGATCTTCACTAAATGGAAATTCTTGCAGATATGTCCTCCTGCGAAGCTGAGAGCCTCTTCCCTCTTGTTAGCGCACTTCTCACTCCAGCCAGCTATGCTTGCACTTCAATTTGATCATTTTGTATCCAGGCAGAACTTTAGGCCAGAGTCTTAGCTGGTGTAAAACAGAGATCCGCTGGTCTCAACTGACCTATGATAACTGACAGCAGTGGCGGATCTGGCCCAGGGTGTCGAAACCGAAGGCGACAGCTGGGGTAATACCTGCAAAAAACCCTTGGCCTTGGCCTAGTTCTATTTCCATTGAGGTCAATAGGAGTCACATTTAGTTTGAGTGGGGCCAATGCTGAGGGCGTTTGAAAAACCACAACTGCTCTCCATAGCTTGACTACAGTGCATGATTTTCCTTTGTGTCCTTAGCCCCACTCTGTCCAAAATGCCCCTGCTAAAATCAGGTGCAAGCTTTTTTTTTGGTCTTCCCCTTCCTTTAGTCCTTTAACTTGGCTTCATTTCCTTTCCTGTATCACTTTCAGCTCCCCACTCCCCTTAGAGAGAGATGGGCAGGCGTGGTGACACTGATCATAAAGAAAAATAGCTGGGCAGTGAGCACTGATAGAAAAGGAAAGCTAGGAAGCGACAGTGAAGCAAGGCAAAACCCATCGCTCCTGTGCCTGGGGAGGCATTCCTATTCTGTCCCATCTGAAATGCCACCATTATAATGAAGCTCCAGCATTCAAAAGATGGCTGCCAAATCTCTACTAAGACATTTCATTTGCGTCAGACAGTGCAGCAAGGGGAATCCCTTAATATGTGCTAGCACAGGAAAGAGGATTGCATGTGTGATGAGGCAGCCGAGTCTCCGCTCCTTCTTGTGGCTTTCTTTCACATATGCTTCATGTCTGGTGCTTTTAGGCCCCTTTACCTCTCACGTCCTGTATCACAGAGTGAGATGCTGAAGAGAGCCCCAGGAAGTCTTGCTGGTGTGCGCTTGATCCAGTGCCATCAAAGGAGATCTTTTCATTGGCGCCACTGAATGCAACGCTGTAGACGGGCGCGCTGTCACCCGTCGGGCGCGGCGGCCCTTCCTGG
>ML677085.1:5916995-5935507 GCA_007922155.1 Mesoclemmys tuberculata
GCGGGGGAAGGTCCCTGCACCTTCCTACAAACGCCCAGCGCTGTGAGGCTGAGGGAGCAAATCTCTAATACCAGTCTCAGTCCCTGCGTCAGGGGGCAGTTGCCACGCTGCTCCCCTTGCGATGGGAGTAACAGCCACGTTCCACCGCACACACCTGGATTGATCAAGTCAATCCGAGTTGTCCAAGCAGCTGGACCTTGTCTGTATTCTCCATGTAGAGAGTCTCTGCCCTCACCCAGTTTCTGGGTCTCTGTGGGCAGGCAGGGGAGTAAGGACTTATAAATTCAGGTGCCCATTTTAAAACTGTCAGCTGGTGCCCTTTTGCCTCAGGGCTGTTACTGTCTGTCATTACTAGATAACACTTGGTCCTGCCTTGAGTGCAGGGAACTGATCTAGAAGACCTCTAGAGGTCCCTTCCAGTCCTACGATTCTTTGATTATGCAGACATTTCTCCTGAAGAAATTTTAAATGTCTGGGTTGTGGCTCAGAATAGGCTGGCTGGAAATCCAGGAAATATTAAAAGGAGGAAAGTAGTTTTGCCTATGACCTCACCTGTGGGAAATGATTTCTCCCCCCCCTTTCCCCCCTGCAACCTGCCTTGCAGTGCACCCCCGTGATCTGTATTCTGTCTCTCCAACTGCCTACATGCCTTTCTGAACCCAAGGAAGTAAACCAAAAACAGCCGTTTGTCATACAGTGAAGAGACTTGACTTTTTGTTTTAGCTTTTTTATTGAATATTTGCTTCCATTATTGTTACTCAGTCAGTTATTGCTTCTGTGTAGCCAGCAACGGCCTGAGCGAACATATTGTCTCCCAAGAGCAAGGATGAATTCTGCTCATACCAGCAGCGCTGTGGCAGTCTCCTGTACGCTCTGTGGCTAAGGTAACGTGAGGTGAGCCATGCTGCTGAGTTACCCTGCAAGTTAATTAGGAGTGGGCGATTGCCCCGGTGCATTGTGGGACAGAGAGCAGCAGCAAAGATTTAATCCAGTCATCCCTGGAATGTGAAAGAAGGTAGCAATGAACGAGGGATTTGTTTCATGCAGCTGACAGCAGGAGCTGCGTTTCAGTTTAATTCCATTGTTAGCACGTCTGCCCAGCTTCAGTCCTCCATCCCTGTTGTTTAATACTAGAGCCCTCGTCGTTGTAGATGCAGAGTAAAGGACTGTCCCTGCCCTGAAGAGCTTACAGTCGAAATAAAGCAGGCAGACGGTGGATGGGAGGAAAGCAACAGGATTCATCCCTGCTTTACTGATGGGAGTGGGAGTGGTGGGGCAGAAGGGATTAAAACTTGCCCATGGTCATACAATGATCCTCTGGCAGAGGTGAAAACAGAAACTAGCACTGCCTAGTCCTGGACTTCACCATCATGCCCTCCCCAATCCCTCCACTGAATCTTAACTTAATGTGAACACTAATTCTTCATACTGAGCAGTATTTTAGAATCATCTGTAGCTGTGGACTAGAGAATGGAAATGAGAGGAAAATGCTTCTCTGATCTTTATATTCAGGACCAGCTTCCCCAGTCTACAGTGAACACAGCCCCAGTAACATTCTATAAAATGGGTCGATTTCAATAGTACCGAGCAAGTACTATTCCCCAGGGCAGGAGTTATGGGACCAAACTTGGAGTAGCTTTATAAAGTTGCTGGTATTTCATTGTTGTGATCCTAACCTGAATATCAAACTTTCTTTTTTACTTTCTGTGAATCCTAAATGCACCTACCCTAGCTGATAAAATATAGAGATAAACTAGTGCCACCAAACACACCAATTGTCCATGTGAGTGTGTGTGTGTGAGACAGAGAGAGAGAGAATATCTAGAAACCAGGCCTGCTTGGTGCAATATTTCTGACTTTTAAAAAAAGTGGGTTGTCTTGTTATAAAAGAGCTTCCTAGGCTTCAATTCTTTACAGTCACGGTATTCAGATGGGAAAGATAAGACAAAACACGTTATAGAGTTATTTGCTGACAAATACAAAAGTGTGACAGTTTTAAGCTGTTGCTAAATCAGTGAGAAACAAATTTTCCCACAACCAAGTACACTGTGGATTAGGAAATGAAGATTTTTGTTTTGTTTTAATGGCACACACAATGCTAAGAGCCTAAACCACAGAAGACGTAGATTAGCATAAACTGTAATGCCATCACATGTTCTAAATATAATGTATGCCAAGACCATGTCCAAGCACAGGAGGAGCAGCAATAAGAACTTCTAAGGAGCTTTGACAATAAAGTTCTTTACTAGTTGGCTCAGAAATTATCACCGCACCCCTGCTAAGTCTGCCCTTTTAAGTGACTATCCTGCATTTGAAATCCATGAATTTTTGCCTGCTTAAACCAGACTTCAATAGCTCGTGTCTGCACAGTGACTCACACAATGGAGTCCTCACTGGAGTTCCTAGCCGCAGCTTGTATCCAGATGATAATAATTTCTGTTTAATTGTATAATAAGCAAATGCCTGACATGATATCTGGTAGATTGTTTGTCCATGCCACAGAACCGCTCAGCATGGAACTGGATGGCTTGGGCATATGTCTCTGTCCTTTCTCATCAAGGATGCTAGTTCAAATCGGGCCCATGGTAACGTCAATGACTGGCAGATACCATTTTTGACCAGGGTTGATGCCCTTTCTGAAGTCGGTGGAGGTCCCAGTTTGGTTCTTACTAACAGGGATCCATGCCATGATGATCTCAGAAGAGATGTCATGGGCTGAACAGACATAACCACTCTCTTATCCCAGAGGTAGTAGCCCAAGCAGGAAACTGAGATATGATGCCTGGGGAACAAAAGAGCCAAAAAAGAGGGATTAAAGTCACCTCTCACTTTCTCCATTCAGCTGTGCCATGCAGATCATTGGTGCAACTGAGGAGCTAACCCAGAGAATTTTGCACAAAGATATTAATGCAACCAACCCCCAACTTGTCGTTGTATGTGCACTCACGATGCACTCCTTGAGTAAGTTACTGCCTTTGTCATTGTGATGAGCTGCTGCTGACAAGAGTGGATCTTACAATCCTGCCCTGAGTACGGGGCCGTATGGAGTTGGGCTGCCCCGGGGGCAGGCTGGGGTAGGCTGTGACGGAGGGTTTTAGTTCTGTCCCTACTTGCTCCATATGGTAATTAAACTGTGCCTGGGCAGTTTGCTTCCCCTCTCTGTTGCCTCAGCTGTTGCGGCCCATTTGCCATGGGGCAGAGCCAAGGATCTGTCGTTTCGTCCTGACCTGCCTGGCCATTCCCTGCTCCCTCTGCAGCAGGGGGAGTAGCGCTTCTGGGCGCCTGCTGTTCCTCCAGCATTGCTCACACGTGCAGGGAGCTCAGTTACGGAGCCCAGAGCAAGGCGCTATTGTCAGGATAGGGATCTCAGACCACTGAAGTCATGGACTCCTTTTGGTGGGTCAGCTCTGTACCTAGGGACAGAGCACACCTGGGCAATGTCATGTGACACAAATCCAGGGTGGGTCACTGAGGCTTACCCCCCGCCCTGGGATGGAGTGTTTGAGCTGTGCATGAATTGGGGGGCATCTGAAAGCAAACCTTTCTTGGCTGGCTGAGGGCACAACGCATTCCCTTACCCCGTGAGGCCTGCTGTGAATGGAGGTTTGACTCATTCTCCAGCCTGCTCTGTGAGATTGTGTGCTAGTTGCTTTGGCTGCACGTGTTGCCCTTTCCAAAGCTTCACAGCGCAATTACTTCTGCACAGATCGACCCTCTTCTGTTTCCTGTACCTGGCCCTTCCACTTCACCTACTGCAAACAACAGAGCAAGAATGACAGCTTGGGATGGAGGCACGCATCGTAGCTTAAACCAACACAGCTCGCTGGTGCCGTAAGGAAATTTTAAACCAAACAGCCCTTACGCACACTATATGCCCTATGCTGGGGCTACGAAACGTTTGTTAGCCTGATAATAGGTAAAACAGGCTTTCCTCCTGCTCAGCCTAGATCTCAATGATGTCTACACGGAGGCGGGACGTATAGCGTCTAGCTCCATACACATACCTGAGCTAGTGCACTAAAGAGAGCCGTGTAGTCATGGCAACAGGAGGTGCTAGCTGGCCTTCCAGGCCTCAAGATAGATACTTGGGGCGGTTAGCCCCTGGCGTTGCTATGGCGACACTGCTCTCTTTAGTGCACTCGCTTGATCGGGGTTCGTGGGGGTATGTCTGCTTGAGCTGGAAGGCAGATCTCCCAGGTCCAGAGCAGACACGTTCTTACAGGTAATAACATTACAGGGACCAGATTTTCAGCGGCTGATTCAATGGCCACTTCATTGTCAAATGGCACTGCTAGGAACTGCAAACGAATTAAACCTCGTTACAGTGCAAAAGATCTCTGACAAGTTTGATAGGAAGGGAACAGCAAAAGTTCCTGGGTCCTGAATTCTTGCCATAATCTTCCTTCCCTGCTAAAACTTTCTTCAAGCTGAAACAGCAAGACCAAGAACAGAGGCTTAAAATTTGTTTCTGAACTAAATTGTCTCGTTTTCAGAAGTGCTGAGCGCTTAGCATCGTCCACCGAGTTCCAGTCAGTTTACTGTCTGTCTGTCTTTTGGCCCAAACCTCAAACTATAGCCTTGTCTGTTCTGCCAGGGCACAGAAGATCTGAAAGCAATTTTGCATAAGAGCATCATATAGTCCAGTTTCATTGTCCAATATTCCCTTTCTCACCACTTCTGTGCTGGCTGACTGCCTACTGATCTTCCACTCCAGAGGGTGCATCATGACCCTTCATCTGTCTGGCTCCTCAACCTGCAATGCCTATTCACAGCAGTTAGTCCCACTGAGGTCGATGGACTCACCTGTGGAAGAAAGGACTCTATGTAGCATTGGGCTCAGAGTCTGCAAGGCCCATTGGATGTGCTTTGAGATGAAAGGCATCGTTTAAACGTAAGATGATATGGGCAAAGGCACAGAACTACTGCTCCTCCCATTCACGCAGTCTGAACCGTGGTACTGAGCCCAATTCAAAATCTACTGGCCATAAGACCACTTCCGTCTCAACCCTAGCATGCCAGCTTACAGCATGCAGGGAATATTTTTAAGGTGCTGAAAACAATGTTTATTGTAGCAAAATGGCAAAAACCAAACTACTGCCACTCTAAAATATTCCCTGCCTCCTACATTTGGCATGTGGGAATCTCTCATATATTTTTCACTGCTACTGAACTGTACATTTGTCTTGGCAAAAACCAGCTAGAGACTAGGGTCTATTTTCAGTGTGATGCAAAGCACTGTTAGGCTCCCAGATGTATAGTATCTCCGTTTACCAGGGGCTTTGACATTAACTGCATTACACCTCAGCATTAAGGTAAAGAACTAGCAAGTGTATGGAATGCATCTTTCTGGCCTAGAGGTTATGCCAACAGCAAAACTGCTGATACACTCCCAGAGGCCTACATTTTCAGCCTGGACTGGTGACTTTGGGGTGCTCAAACTGAGACTTCTTAAAGGGACCTGACTTTCCAGAGGGTTGACACTCAGTACTTGCTGGAAATCTGGCCCCTTTAAAGTGGCTCAAGGTGGGAACCCAAGCTCTGAGGCAACCAAAATCAGTAGGCACTTTAGAACATGCAATGAATACCGGTCCAGGGTACTTATCTCCAGCCTGCATGTTTCAGGGCGTATCTTGAAGTCGATTGCTCTGATGCAAAGACCAGGGAAAGGCTCCTATTGATTTTAGGGGGCTTTGGATCAGGACACTAGTCAGGAATATGATCTTTGACAACGCTCCCATTAGTTATTGAATTGTTATTAATGCGGCATTCCTGCATAGTGCTGAAAAGTGTCTCCCAGCACCCTTATTGACTCAACAGTAGTAAGGAATACTTCTGCAGATGGCACAGAGCCATTGTACTGGGATTCTTGGATGGCCCCTTATGTTTGGGGGGGAGGGGTTTGCTTCAGATGTGAGCTCATGAAATAGAATCCTCTGCTTCTAATCCCACCTCATAATTGCAGGTTTAAATACAAATTCGCAAGGCTGGACCAATTTGATCCAGTTTCTGTCAAGCCGTTTTATCTGCAGCAGCACAGACTTGCTGCCTGTCGCTACTCCAGTAGCCTGCCTGCTACTGTGTCTAATGGGGTTAGGCATAGCTTCAAGAGCTTCCTTGCTGCAGGGAGTCATGTGACATCCCTTAACTCCCCATTCATTGCAGTGGAATCAATGAAATAATGAATGTAATTCAGGTCAGGCCACTGTCTCCTTGCGGCGTCTCTCTCCCGCTCCCCTTGTAAAAACAACTGAATGGTGAAGCACAACTGACTCCACTGCACAGAAATGGAGATAGTAAGATGAAAATAGCTTCTTGCTGCATTGCAAAATGTGGCTTAAAAGCTTTGGCCATTTAATAAGTCAGAAAAGATCTCCCCAAACCAAACAAAATCCCCTTTTTCTTCCTCATTCTAACCCTTGTAAGACTTTCTGCAATTTTTTCCTTACATGTGCCCTAACTCCTGCAGTAGAAATATACCGCATGGGTGTGCCTCTGCAATACATAGACATGCGGCCCCTGTTGTTAAAACATTCACATCCTCATTAGCGCGTTTTTCCCTCCCCCCTTCAAAGGTCCTGCACCAGATCCTCGGCTGCTGTAAATCTACCTAGCTCTCTTTGACTCTCTCTATTGATGTTGATTTATACTAGCTGAGAACCTGGCCAATTTATTTTACAGTCATTTAAAAAATACCACTTAACGTGTTAATTTTAATAAAGTATGCACAACTCACAGCTGGAGAGCAACGTAAGAATGAAGGAAGGGAAGCTGTCACCCACCACTTAAAGTCCTCTTTTGCAGTATAGGGCCTATGACACACATTGAGCAGTTCTGATTCTATCCATTATGTTTTCATGACATTTCACACATATCTAGATCTTGTGTAAAGAGGCAGCATATGGCTCCACATCGTGTCAACATTTGAGCATGCAGGACTAAAATCCCTCTGTTTTGGGCCCCTTTATGCATCCATTGTGTGCTGAATGTGGCAGGGTTCGGGGGGGGGGAGGAGAGGGGAATAGTCAGGCAGGGGAATAGTCTATAATCATGTAAGTCAAAGGCTATCATAATGCTTGTGTATTAGGGTATAGATGAAGGTTGCATGGGCAAGTGTAAACCTGACATTTCTTAGTGGGTTTTAATAATAATTTGAACCTAGGTGGGGGGGGTTTGTCTTTTGATGTAACGTCCTAGATTTTATTTATCTCTTTTTAGAGGTAAAAGTAAATTCTGTTGTGTGCGACTGTCTTTTTTTTTCTTTCTTTCTGTTAATGAAAGGGCCACTGGGGCCATATCTGGTTCCATAACTTGCAGGGGTGGAAATAGCAAGACCTGCTCTTCCTGTCCCTGACCCCTCCGCCAGGAATAGCTGATCTCAGGCATTCATAGCTGTGTCCGCCAGGGCGCTGGCAGCAGCGTGAGGAAGTTCAGTGACTTTGACGAAGGCAAGGGAAAGAAGGAAATGGTGAGGGGGTTGCTTTGTTTACTTTTAACTGTTTATATTTCAGAGAAATCTGAACGGCATTTCCTGAAACAAGGAAACAGCACTGGTTTAGCCCCAGCTGAATATCAAAGGCATGTTGCAAATAATGGAGGTGTGAGAGATTCTCCAAGGAAAGGAAATAAAATTCCTGTAATTACAAGTGTTACTAATTCCTCCATTTACACTGCCTGGCTGCCCTTTAATAGCTCAGCGCCTGCTGTGGCCTCTTATTAAGGGCTCTCCATCTCCAGTATCTGGAAACATCTAAGGTGGCTATTGCCACATCATCAGTGAGCCTGATGCAGCACCAGTCTTTCCACTTGGGAGGCTTTGGGTTGGGAGCAGACTCGAAGAGACATGCAGCAAAGAGGCACTCCCAGAAACGTTCAGCACCCTGAGTGTCTCGTTTCTTTCATGGCGCACATCAGGCCTGATTTCCAGCTCCTGAGAGTTTTTCCACTGACTTCAGTAAGCTTCGGAGGAGGCTCATAGTTCCTGGGCTTTTTTCTTTAACCCATTTTTGTTTTCTTAGATCTCTCTAGAGCAGTGTTTCCCAACCAGTGTGCCAGGGCACACTGGTGTGCTGTCAGGCCTGAGCTGAATTTCTTGAAAAACTACTTGAAGATTCTGAGTTGGCTCGTGAATATCCCTGAGTTCACTTGGAGACTATCTGGTGGTGTGCCTCAAAAGAATTAAAAGGCATCAAGGTGTGCCATGGCAGAGAAAAGATTGGGAACCACTGCTCTAGAGCATGACTTGCTACAAGAAGTGACGAGGGATTTGAGGCTATTCGATAGCCTCAGTGGAATACCCACTCATTCTTGCTCTGTGGCTTTGTAGGAAGAACAAAAACAAAAAAAGAGCTTCTGGTTTTCTCCCAAATCAAGCTTGTGGTAATGCCCCACCAGCCAATTCTGCCCTGAGTCAAACGTGAAGGCAGAGTGCCAGCTGTGTTTGGCCACACGGCTGCCATGAAAGGGGGAGAGCCAAAGGAATGGTTCCCAGTAGCCTCTCTTGTGGGCTTCTCCCTTCTAAATCGAGCCGCGCTCCCGCTGCTGTGCAGGCTGTATATAACTTTCAGGGGAGGGATGCTAACCGCCAGCCCTAAAGTGCTGCAGGAAGTGGGGCTGGGGTTGCAGTAGGTGGCCCTGTTCCCAGTGAGTCAGTACTGAATCAACACACACTGTGGCTGGAGACGGTAGCTTTCAGATGCTCCGAACCCCTAGCCGGTGGGGGACGCTGCCCCCGGCCACATGCCGGTGGTGGTAGCCTGGTGTGACACTGACCCTGTGTCAGGGAACAAAGATGGGTGTATCCCAGTGCCCTGAGCGCTACCGCGCTGTTACGTGGTGGCGAGAGAGAGCCTCGCTTTTGGCAAAAGAGAAGCAAATCAAGCTACCTGAATGCCTTGGTCTGGAAGAGAATGGGCAGGGAAGCAGAGAAGGGGGCTGCAGTGCTGACGTGTTTTCCAGGAAGTTGGTGCTACCCAGGGGAATCGGAGAGGGGGAACAGGGCCAGGCCAGAGGCATTGGTGAACTACTCTATATCCCAAGAGGAGCAGGAGGCCTGCAAGCTACTGGAAAAAGGTAATTCAAAGACATTAAGGTGATCCATGCAGGAATGACAGCTGGGAGAGGCATGCTTTCCTTGCATTGACTCCCTCGAGGGCCGAGGCCTGTTGTACAGGGTCCCTCCAGCTGCTTCTCTTCCTTCCCCCAAGCCAGCCCCTCTGCTGGCTAGTGTGAGCAAAGGTCCACAGTCCGCGGAGGAGCAACAGCCAGACATGCATCTGCTGCAGGACGCAACCGTAGCGATGACACTAACGGCATTACAGATGTGATGGGAAGGATAGCAAATGAGAGAAAGCTGTTTTGCATCATTAGCATGGGGTTAGAGCTGGGGGCCGGGAGGCAGGAGACTTGGATCCCAGGTTTGTCTCTGCTACAGACTCAATTATCTTGGGCACATCACTTTGGCTACATTTGAAAATTGAAACCTCTAAGGGCAGGTGGCCAACTTGGGAGAGGGCCCAACTTCCAGAGATGGTGAGCACCCACAGCTTCTGTTGGAAGGATGGCTACTCAACACCTTGAAAATCAAGCCCTAGGGATCTCAAGTGGTGAGCACTCAAAAACAGAGGATAAATTAGTGGAGAAAAACAGGCCCTGAATCCTGCAGAAATGCCCAGTTTCACAGTGCTCTGATAGACATGGGGTCAGAGGTAAGGCTTTTTGAATGGTCATGATTCAAGCCCAAAAGCCTTTGCCTGTTGTTGGAAAAGAATCCATGCCAGATATTGTCGTGTGATCCCAAAATATCCGTGTCCACAGCCCTGCTCGTGCTGATGGCATAGAATATAACACGTGCTTTAACACAAGGCGAGATCACGGAATCGTGCTTCCATCCTCTAACGCACCTGAGCTCCTAGAGTGTGTGAAATCACATTGTGCTGAAAGCCTCAGCAGATCAAGGGTGATAAAAGGAGTTTGGAGGAGTGCAGGCAACTTTTGCACTGCAACACGCGTGCGCACCCGCTAGTTTTTAATTAATTCTGCTGGGACTTCATAGGATCCCCATTCGAAAAGATGCACAGACACAGCCCACTCCCTGGGCACCTTGGCCATACACCTCCTCTCTCTCTCTCTCTCTCCCTCCCTCCTCCCCCCCGTTCTAGCCTATTTGAGGTCAGTGCTGGCTGGCTCTGGATGCTCCCGAGGGAGAGATTGTGAGTGCTTTGTGCTGCTGCACCCCCTACAGACAGATCCCCTCCTCTGCCCCCCACATCCTAGGGGTTGGATTGGGAAAGTGAAATTTGCCTTTGCACAGAGTGAGAAAGGACTTGGTCCTCCAACCCCACTGATACACCAAGATCTATCAAGAAAGCCCTGGGCTCCAATGGCAGCATGGCTTATTCAGAGCTGTGCAGCCCGTGCCTCGCCCCCACTTGAGCCCCTCACCCCAGAGGAGTTTGCTGGCATAGGGTAGAAGCCCACCAGAAGCAGCACTGCTCCCATCCGCACTAAAGCCCATGGGTACTCTCCAGTGGGCTTGCCAGGAGACGAAGCTGTGGAGTATGGCTCTAGTTGTACACGCCTCCCTTCCTGGCCAGGCCCATAAACTTGCACATAAGTCACACAGAGGGGCTTTGGTAGAGTGGTGGCCACCGGGTGAAGTGGCTTAGCCTCCGTTCCCCTCCCTCCAGCTGACGCTGGGCTTTCTAAGCAGGTTTCCTGCTACTTTCATGCCTTCCTTGGCAAAAACGAGAGGAACAATCTGTCCTACTGAATTCATGTCAAATTTTTTTCCTGTTGCAGCATGACTGGTACAAATGCCAGCAGCTGAAAGGGTAGCTGCTATTTTAGTCTTTCTTAGGTCCTACTGATTTGTCCTGTGGCTTTTCTGTGTTTTTTAATCTCCAACAAATAATCTCTCATTTCCTTGTGGTTTTTCTAATTCCATGCTCTCAGATGGAACTTCCTGTAAACAGCAGGGCTGGAAGACCAAAAGCAGAGCAGCAGCAGAGTCTAATTGAGACTCTGCCTAGCCCTGCGAAGGCACTTGAGGGGGGCGACCTTTCTGCAGGCTGGATGTGGCTGTGTCAAAAGAGCCAAATAACGGAAACGAAGCAGGATTCTCCTCCTGCTTTCACCCCTGTAAGTCAGGATTGACCCTAAGGATGGCAGTGGAGTTAGGCTGGTCTAAAACTAGCCAGGGAGAAGAGAATCAGGCCTGTTGAGTTGCTTGTCTTCACATCAAACCACCTGGACCCTGCCAGTCTGAGGCTTGCTGGGATAGGCAGATGTTATAAGCAAAACTTAAACTCCTGTATGTAGAAAAGGCAGTGAACCATGTCCCTGTGTGGGCGTGCTCAGACCTACCCTAACCTATGCCTCTGTGAATGCAGGAGGCCATGTCCGTGGCTCAAGAGCTGCCAGCTATAGAACAGGGGGTTCTTGCCCCATTTGCAGCAGGCAATGAAGTGGAGTGGCCTGGCTGGCTGCATTGCCGTCTCCACCCAGCACCGCAAACTTTTCCCAGACAACTTCACTGGGAGCTGAGCCCCACTCAGACACTGACCAGCTCCCCAACCCCAGCTTAACTGTGTCTGCCTTTGGGGCTGCAGGGATTGCCCCTCTCTGCTGGCCAGCCCACTCCCCAGTCCCTCGGCATTCAAATCCCTTCTTGGCACCTGGCTATAATCCTTCCCTCTCCCCAGCACTCAGTGATCAAATGCAATAAAACTGATCTGCTGTGACATCAGACCTCTGGTCATTGCCTGTCTGCCATAAGCTGAGGCCCACCCACGCTTTCACTTCTAGTTATGTGAGTGGTATAGGACTTTGCTTTTGTACAGCCCCTTTCATTGGAAAATCCCAAAAGGTACAACTGACCCCTGTGTAGAGAGCCAGGCAAGCCCATCTAACCACTTCATCCCTATTTTGAGAATGCAAATGGCATATGAAAGTTCAGCACAGGTTTAAGTGCTTTGCAGAATTCGGGCCTAGTTTGCCACAAACCTGTGCTGTCTCAGCACTTTCCTGACTTTTACATGCCAGGCCTGCACATCCTACTGGGGAGCCACTATGTTCTCAGTAGAGATAAAGGCTAAGAGTGAAATTCAGATCAGCAGCCAAACTTGCCCACATTCAGGGGTGGTCAGATGTAGGGTTCGGATCAGGACCATCCCAAACTCTGAACAGGATTCTTTTCCCAGTGTTTCTTTCAATTCCAGTGTTAACCTGAGGGCAGAGCTACAGGATGGGGGTTGGTTATAAATTCTGCTTCACACTTTATTGTTACATTTTTTGCATCCTGTTTAAAACCTGTTTCTCTTTCTCTCCATTGCTTACACCATCCCTGTCACCACAGTATCTGAGCACCTTGCAATCCTCGATGTTTTTATCCTCACAACCCTTCTGTGAAGCAAGGAAGTGCTATTGTTCCCATTTTAGAAGTGGAGAACAGAAGTGCAGAGAAACCAGGCACCTTCCCCATGTTTACACAACAGCAAGGAACTGAATCCAGGTCTCCCTCCAGTCCTAGGTAGCATCTAACCACTGGGCTATGCTGCCTGTCAGCCTAAGGTGCAGTACAAAAGATGTGGCTTGTTTTCTAACCTTTTGAGATGCACTTACCCCATGTGAACAGTTGCCTTGATCAGTCAGAGGTTCTGTAAAAGGAGTGAGGGCCGAGGGACAATGTTTAAAGAATTTTTGTAATTACAGCAGAGACTTGATTCCATCTAAGAAATGTTCACTTCAGAACAAAGCTGGTATTTGCTTCTGAGAACTCAACGTCTGCTCTGAGTTCACTAACCAAACTCTAGGTTACAGCCTCAGGCATGCAATAAGTGCACACAGGTTGGAGGGTTGCAGAGAAACACATGGCCAGCTTAAGACTTCATTATCAGTAAATTTACTGGGGTGGTTACATGTCTTCTGGGGACAGTTGGACTAGCTCAGCAAAGCTTGTAGGAGTTTAACATTAAGAACGTGTGTGCGCATCTATACGCAGCAAGAAAACTGATGATACAAAAAGCACAAAATAGGATTATGATAAGTTAATAACTCTGTGAAACTGGCACCTTCTTATGCAGAGCGTCTGTTCCCAGTGTGTCTTCAGGTTGTATCTGCTTAAAACCTAGGACAAATCAAAGGTTTCGGTACCCTCACCACGGCCGAGCCAATGTCATTCGGGGAGGCCAAACTAGTTCTGTTGTAACTCACGTCATCCTCATTCCCCGTCAGCTCGGTTCTGCTGGTATAAATCAGCCTCTGATTTGTAAATTGGCACTTGATCTAAAAACCACTGAGAAAGAACAAATGTGGAACCCCATATTCATTTTTAGGGTTTGGTTTTTTCCAGCAATAGCCATCCCTTAAAATACCTTCTAAAGGTAAATCATAAACTGCTGTTCCTGGGAGTGGGCAGATGTAATTGTAGCCACTGAACAATGACAGCAGGTAGCAGGCAAGCCCCTGTGTGTGCCACTAAATGCAAATTCTACTTGATTCCACCATTACCATTTAGAACGGGACAGTCTGTGAACTGATGGGGAAAACACTACGCTGCAGTTTCCTCTTTAAATGTTAGCTTCCTTGTATCACTTCACTGTGGCTGTGTCAGGGTGAGTCATATAGTGGCATGCAGCACATGAGGCGGCTGCGACCTGGACAGTGGGTTTCCCATTCCAATTGTTCTGGTGTTTAACAAAGCAAATGGGGGGCGTTGATGTGAGGAAGGAGATGATGAGGTTTGAATCCCTGGCTGCCAGCAGGGCTCCAGGATGACTGTGTTCATGGGAGCCAGCCTAGAGACTCCTGTGGGGAGGTTAGAGGGGGGCAAAGCTCCTGGATGCCAGGAAGAATGAGATTTGTTTTTTCATGACTGTCTCTCTCATGAGGGACAAAAATCATGGCAGCACAAGCTTGCTATATTAGGTGAAACATAGACTGATGCTAAATGTGTCATTGTGGCTAAGACTAACACTACAAATAACACAAAGTATAAATGAAGAACAAAATCTTAACCCTAACTAAAAGAATCTTCAAGCAGGAGTAGCTGATGACCGCCCCAAGTGACATGATTTGCCTCTTCTTATACCCTGAGCAATAGGGGTCCTCCTTCTAAGTCTAAATTTGGATTCTTCACCCCCAAATTATTAGGGTACACTTGATCTATAGGCTGGCAGGTTCGTGCGTATTAATGGCATAGCCACATCCTTTCCAGGTGGTTCGTTTATTTCACCTTTGTTATTTCTGGCCCTTTTTGTGGGTTGTGTGGTGTAGCTGTGAAGTTTACTTGGGGCATAACTTGTGACAGCCCCCTCTGTTTTGATGCCTCCTGACTAATTTAGGGTAAAGGTTATAACCATATGTGTCTTATGCTTCAACTGATCATTACTTATCCGGGCCAAAGGTCCCGAACATACGTATGCTAACTGCCTTAGCTTTCATACAGGATGTGGCCTGTAAGGTACCTTGCATTACAGCTATAATACTTTAATGTGAATCTATGACTCTATTATAATAAAACAGCAATACTTGAATCTATAAGGAAAGATATATATATGCAAGCAAGCAGGCTAGTTGTATAGGCTACAGCATAGGAAAAAGCTCTATAAGCCAACAGATGAGTCACACAGTCCTCTAGGGGATGTCTCTCTCAAATCCATGTGAAATCCCTTCATCTTTTCAGCCTGGGATCTTACCTAACTTAAGGTCACTGTTTGTTTGCCTCCATGTCCACGTTTTTCAGATGGTAACATTGTAAATAACATTTGACTTGGGCAGGACTGGAAATGCCCCCTCAGGGAAAGGCGGAAGCATCGACCGTGGTTCCATAGACAGACCCTTAACTTCCTATCTTGGTTGGCTCCAGCTAACGCCCAGTTAGCTCTTTCATTTGCTCAGCTCTGTTCTTGGCTCAAACCAACATTAAAGGGAGCTTAACAAGAGGTAGTCAAAGTCAGTTGCCAATACCATTGCTATTTGCTACCCACAGTATCATGAAAATCTATTCTTTTCAGTAACCAATAAGAGTTCTCTTTTAGTGTCATTAATTTGATGTCTTGCAAAACATTAGACCAGATTAGAAAGGAGACTTTTGTATTCTGACGGTACTTATGGAAATGGCCTATGCGATTTGGTACGGATGAAACCAATGAAGTTCTATAGAAACTCTCTGTATTCGTCATGCAGGATAACACACAGCCTATTTTGTCTGTGGATGAATAAACCTTGTTTTTATAAGAGTTTAAAGACCTCAAGGAGGATGAGGTGGAACATACTGCACGTCTCCAAAGATGGGAAGTGGCGTCTGAGTCACATGTCTACACATGCCAAGGCGCATACGTGAGACTGAGATCACTCAGCTGGGAGCTGGGGGTGTACTTTGGTTTAGTTTTAAGAAAAGGGAAATTGTCCCAGACTGAAAACAATGAGGGAATGTTCAGCAACTGGCAAACGTGCTTTTAACAAACCTTTTCCAACTTAGAAACTCCAGGCAGCAGCATGTGTAGAAAATGCTGGTTGGGGAGGTAGGAGGTCAAGCATCACCTGAGATGCATAAACACCACTGCAGAGATTTGCAGATGGGATTATGATACACAGCCTCAAGATGGGACACGAGGCATTGCAGAAATCAATAAAGGCAAGACTCCAGCCATGAGGCACTTACAGGTTAAAGGGCAAATGAACAAGGTGGGGAGGTTACAAAGAACTCCCACCCTTTATGCCTTCCAGTTTAAAGGCCAGCCCCGGTTGAATCTCTGCGTTTTGCTGTGCGCAAGGACTGCTTGTGGCTAGTGGCCGTTGGCATCCCAAAAAGGAGTGGTAAAGAGGCACGGTGATGGTGGTAGTACAGCTCCATGTGTGCGTCCACAGCAACAGTTGAATGTGATGTTGCAGATTAGATCTAATTCAGTGTGGACATCAAACAACGGTAGGGAAAGGGAAGTGTCCCAGTTAAGGACCCTAGGCCTGATCCAGAGCCCACTGGTGTCAGTGAGAGCCTCTCCCTTGACTTACATGAGGGCTGATCTAAACCCCATTGCATTTGCTTTATTTTCCTCTATGTGCATCTTTCTAGTCCTGTTGTGGAGAGGAGAGAGAGGGTGAGCTGTAGAGGCTCCCTGCACTCCCAGAGTGCCTAAGCTTTGACCTGGAGAGAGAGACTTTTAGGGTAAAGAAATCAGGCTATGGGGCACGTTCAGTCCTTGGCCTATCTGCACTGAAACTGCCAGCAGGAGAGTGATGAGTGCCAAATGTAGCGTTGTTTGTTATATGTTCCTCCCTCCATTAAGAGCTGGCCCAAGGCCACCAAACTCATTTTGCACAGGCTGTCTGACATTGCAAAGCTGCTGGTTGCTACTGACTTACTATTAGGATTTACATTACAGTAGCCTCCAAACTGTGCTAGGCGCTGTACAAACAAAGACGGGAAGACACAGGGCTTGCCCCCAAAAAGCTCGGTCCACCAAGACAAGCAATCAGATGAAGCACGGGGAAAGTCGTGGAACAGAGGGATCGGGGGGTAATAGGTTGCTCACAGTCGGGATCACAGCAGAGAGGACTCTGCACAACGGCAGCAACCTTTCAGACCAGCTTTGGAAGGGCTCCCCATGCAGAGGGGCCTGAGGGAAAAAGAACAAGGAGATGTTGATGGGTGTCCCTGTACGAGAAGAGGGGCAGTTAGAGAGGTGGCCCGACAAATACTACGGGACACAAACGATGTGCCCGCAAGGCTATTCACACGACGCTTCCACTTGCTGAGGTGGGGACGGGGGCAGAGGCCCGGGGGCAGGTGCAGATTGCCTGAGCTGTGTTTGGACAGGCACCCCGGAGATGAGACTGGCTTGGCCCATCCCCGCCCCTCAGTCCCTCTCCCTTGCATCTCCTAACAGGGAAACAGCCTGCTTGTGAGTACCGAGCTCACACTCTGCCCGGAGCGACAGACACCAGGGTTGCTATGGAAACCACAAAGAGGCGAGAGGGTGAGAGTCACAAATGCCCCCCATCCTCCCCAAATAAAGAAGCAGGGGAGGAGATAGAGTGAAGGCAAGGCAGCTTGTGTGCGGGCCTTTCCTTTGCTGCCCCTCCCCTCCCCGGCCCTCAGCGGCCTATGCTCCAGTGAGTGTCTGGGTGACTAGCTCTCCTGGCAGCCTTGCTTGATGTCAGCGCCGGCCAAGGCAACTTTCGATCCCTGAGAGATACTGACAGGCCTTCGGTTTCTGGGTCAGCACGATTTCATTCACTACATCTGCAGCCAGGGAAGGCCTGGCTGAGCACAAAAGCCCTCCAGCCTTCCCCTCTCCCTGGAACAAGCTCCTTGGCAGGTAGCTGTGGGGCCACGTGGGGATTCACAGCACTTTCTGGTGCCACCTGTCAGAAGCTGTAAATCTCCCCAGCTGCAATGCTGAGGGTGTTGGGTGGAGGAGGCTGAGTGTGAGGGGAGGGGCAGGGCATCTAGGCTGAAACTGCTAAGCACCTGCCATCCTATTACTATTTAAATGGAGCTCTCGATATTTCCTAGTGCCTGGTTTCCCCCACAGCTCTAGCCTAAATATTTAATGGCAGGAGGAAGCGACGTGTTAAGGAATGCTTCATTGCTTCCCTGCAAACAGAAAGATGTTTTGGGCTGAGGTGGCCCTTGGAGGAGCCAAAATGTCTTGCCGGGTCCTGTGCTTATTGAAAGCGTGTAGGCAGTCAGGGAGTTGCTGTTAGTTAGGGTGCTCTGGGCTGGGAAACAATGAGTCTGCTCTGTGCTGCGTAGGAGGAATGTAGGTCATAGTTTGAAGCCAGGTCTCCGGAATAGCGAGCAAACTGGGCAGAACATCCTCCTCCTCTGATTTCTCTTCATGTAGGGCTTAGCAAAGGCACATCTGTCCTAGAGTCTGCTTTTGGGGAGACCTATTGGTCTTATTTATTCCTCTAGCATCACAGAAATAGATACAAAGACCCAGCCCTTGTCCTGAAGAGCTGACAATCTGTGGGCTCAATGGAACTAATCACATGGGTAACATCACCCATGTGTATGTGTTTGCAGGTCCGGGCCATTAGTTCTGTAAACATGGCCTAGGAAGAAATATAATAACATTGTCCTTTTCTAATACCTTTCATCCTAGGATCCCAACGTGCTGTGTGTACACTAATGAATTAAGCTGCATAATCCCCAGCAGACGTTTGTTTACAGATGGGGAAACTGAGGCACAGGGGGTGAGTGACTTGCCCAAGGTTACACAGCAAATGAGTGGCAGAGCTAGGAATAGAACCAGGGTTCCTGATTCCCATTTGTGTATGTTAGTCAAGAGATCATCCTTCTCCCTCTACCCAGCTGGCCTGTCCAAAAGCTGAAACTGGTTCCTTAGGCCCTTTTCTCTCCCCTGAGGCATGCTGCACCCCGGCCATGGG
The DNA here is from genome assembly GCA_007922155.1 of Mesoclemmys tuberculata. NCBI lineage: Eukaryota > Metazoa > Chordata > Testudines > Chelidae > Mesoclemmys > Mesoclemmys tuberculata. The sequence goes on from ML677085.1 coordinate 5,935,389, forward strand.
CAACCAGCCGCCAGCTCCCGCAGTAGAGCTGCTATCCCATTGCGTAGGGGTTCCCTGCTTAGACTCTGTTCCTTTCCCAGGATCTGTCCTGCAGTGCTACAGGCTAGCCCTTACCAGTT
>ML677085.1:5935907-5998230 GCA_007922155.1 Mesoclemmys tuberculata
AGTTCCCATCCCTGCCTTGCCTGCTGTTCTCATTGCATGCCAGCTATCCTGCATACACCACAGCAGCCTTTGCACTCGTGGCAGCGGGGCTTGGGATGGAGGGATGTTGGAGGTCTCATTAGGGTAGGGAGAGAGCTAGGTGCATTCACTCAATCTTACTTCACAAGAGGCCCCTTCTCTCTAAGGCCAGCCCTATACACATTGCCAGCCTCTGATTTTTAATCTAAAAGTGTTTCCATATTAGAAATCAATCCTTTCCCCGCAGTTGAGGATTGCCATGGTAAAGAATGAGCTGGTCTGGTGTATGTGATGGCAGAGTTTGTCCAGTGATTGGCTCTGGGGAGGTGAGGACTCTTTGGAGGTATGCCTGGCTCTGCCACTGACTTTGAGTGACCTTATGCAAGTCACATAAATCAAAGTTTTGGCCTCGGTTTTGGGGACCCAAACCTGGGATTCCTAGTGACCTGATTTTCCAGAGGTCCTGAGCACCTGCAGCTCCCACTGATTTCAACTAATGTCACAAGTGCTCTGCACCACCATAAATCAGACGTCCCCCAAATCAGCAGCCACTTCCGAAGTACTAGGCTTAAAAATCAGTGCCTCTTTCCCCATTTGTGTAATGGGGTTTAAGAACACCTGCCTTGCAGGTACATTGTAAGAATAATTAAAGTTTGCCAAGTGTTTTGGGAGCCTTGGATAAAGTTGCTCATGGAAGTGAAAATGTTAGAATCATCACCAAAATATGTGGCTAAGGCAAGTCGCCTCTAATATTGACTTGTTTTTAATTTGATGTAATTCTTCAGAATTAGCCTGGTTTAATTGAGGATCACAGTGTTGCCTTCCCTTGAGATAGACTCGTGTCTCATCGCACCAGCTGATCAGGGGAGCGAGTTTAGCTGTATGAACCCTTGAGAAACAAATCTCAGCATGCTCGTAAAAAAAGAGCCAACATTTTATTGACGACAACTCCATGCATCTTCAGACCGAGCCCATCAGCCGGGCTGCTGTTGTGGGATCGCAGATGGATAGTGGCCTGGGAGGTACACACGCATTACATCAGCCTTAAGTAGACGGATATTTTTGTGCTTTTACTTACTGCAACGCACGTGATGTCAGGGAGCATTATTTAATGGATGTTTCACTACACTCCAGATTTTCTCATTCTTTTAAGTCCCACTTAGCTGCACTTTAGCTGATATTACACTGAAGTCAATGGGTCTCAAGCACTTGTGTAAGTGCTTTCCAGAATAGGGATGGACTTAAGCACCGTTTAAGTGCTTTCCTGACTTTAGGGCCTCAAAGCTGATGAAACACAAGCACCAGACACCACCAAGTGGTGTTGATTCCCATATCTATGGGAATCTTAGTGAATGGGTTCTAAACCATATAAATGGAGTTAAAATTTTGGCAGGCTGATAAATCTCTTACTGGAAAGTCTGAGCTCTTTTGCAGATCTGCTTGCTGGCCTGTAGTTTTTTTTTGTTTTTTTTTGTATAGTCATTGAGTAATTAAGGTTTCTTAAATTTTAATTATGAGCAAGGACTGTATCAGCCATTTACCCACCCTGATTTTATAAAGTACATCGCCACTAGGCTCTTTAATAATTTATGTCCTTAATATAGAAGCATAGTGTTTGTGGAATTTCCTATTGCTGGAAGCCAGAATATTAAACTGTTTTCCAAGAGAGACAGTGCAGTGAGTTTCAGTGACTCTTGTAGAGTGTGTGAGGCACCCAGTCAGATGTATTTGCCTTAGTGGTTTTGACAGGATATGATCTCTTAATTAACATGACCACCTGAAAAGATCCTAAATAAGAACTCTACCAGAATCAAACAGCAGACACTCCTCTCTAGAAGGCTGGCTTTTCCCCCCCTAGACTCAGGCATGGGGCTTTAATGATTAATCCTGCCCAGATAGGCCAGTGATGGGCACCTAGGGAAGCTCAGATAGATGGATTAGACTAAACATAGTGTTTGACCAGCTATGTTATGAATTAATATTCTGCTCTGCCAAAGCCTGTTTGGGCCGTGAGGCTGTTCTGCCTTCGTTCCAAGGGGTAGTCCCAGGGCATGACGCACAATGGCCATGGGGCAGTGTGAATAAACAGCGAAAAGACATCAGTCTCTAGGGCCAGCACCTTTCACCATTGGCCAAACAGGTTATATTGAAGCCCAAGAGGAGGGAGGCTTTCTGTGGCTGTGGGATTGTTTTCCTCAGACCCACATACATTCGGGCAGTGTCTGCTGACTTTTTTGGCAACTTTTCAGAGCAGTGGGCATTGCCCATGGTTCTCTTTGATGTCTCTGGAGAGGTTCTTTTTTGTTGCTTTTGTACCCCATTCCTGACCCTACCTGTTTTGTGTTGTCCCAAGTAAACAGTGACCCCAGTTCTTTTTGGGCCCCTCCCCCCAACTAGGGGTGGGCCATTCTCACCTCTGGGCTTCCTTTGCATCCCGGTAGTCAAATATGTCAGACAGGACCTTTTACCTGCTCTAAATTCAGACTAAAACAAGGTGTTCAGTTCTCAACGGCAGTGCTGGGTGGCCACCAGAAGCCTTTTCCTCCTCCCACTGCGCCACTCTCAGCTGCCCTCAGGAGTTCCTACAAAGCATAACTAGGTTCTAGAGAAGATACAAGATGATAAGAAAAGATAAAGGGAGAAGTAGGGCGTCAAACCCACCTTCTGAAGATGAGATCGCTAGGCTAGAGGACAGGCACCAGGCTAGTGTGCCACCATACTGTGCCCCATGGAGATCTTCCTCCAGATGAGAACTGGGAGTTGAACAGTTGGTGGGACCTGGTCCAGCTTGTGGCAGCCCATCTTCTGAGCTACACAAGTCCTAGATGCTCCAGATGCTGTACTGGCTCACTGGTCACCATCCGATCCAATTTAAGACCCAATCTTCAAGTCCCTCAATAGACAGATGGGGAAGGAGAAGGAGCAGGTGCTTGATTTTTCTCTAGTGTGTACAACAAGGGCCAGGTTATCTCATGTGGGCAGTAGCCCACATTTGGGATACAGATGGAGACACACTGCCCTAGGGTGAGTTAGTTTTCCTCCTCCTGTGACTGTCTCTGGCCTTTTGCAAGCATGCAAGGGAGTAAGGATCCTTTTCCCTCCCTGAACTTGCGCATCTGGGCAAGGACCAGGTGCAACCTAGCCTGAGGACGGGATGGAGAATCTGCAGCCAGATCCTCAGCAGGGCCCATTTGGGAGCGTCACTGACCTACATCAGCTGGGGTCTGGCCCTAAGTCATCTTAGAGTTTTTGTATGCTTGTGTAATCCATTTAGCGCGCTGGGAGTTACTGTAATATAAATGTGCCACCGCCAGAGTGATGGGCACATTTAGCTAGATAGAAAGGAGGTCTCTATCTAAGACAGAGAGAGGAAGCTTTAACTAAACGTTTTAGAACTTTATTGACTCAGTTCTCGTTTAATTATTTCTCATTAATTCCAAAGCAGTTCATCCATCCCTAGTGGGAGAATAGATTTAACTTTTGTTTTTCGACCCTGTAAGGCAACTAGGTTGTCTTGTAAGATGCAAATGCAAGCACTCATGCTGGAGCAGGTCCAACATGATTGCCATGTCGCCTGCTTGAGATTCTGCTTCAGCTCCATTTGCTACTGCCTGATTCTAACAACGGTGGGTTTCTAAGGTTACAGGAGTTACGGAAGGGGTACATTGCTGAGTGCTAAATTCTACCCCCTTAGTAGTACAGTGCTGCCATCGGTGGCCCACTGAAATCAGACAGGAAAAGAGTAAAAAGAATGGGACAATTATTAGTACTCTGAGTGATGAGTACTCACTGCCGAGGGATCAGAATCTGGTCGTAAGTTGTTTAGAGCACCTGTTGCAGTGCCAATGAGATACCCAGCTATAGATATGCGGGGAGATTTTTAGAGGCACGCAGGGCAGTGAGGGAACCCAGTTGTCAGTGAAAGTCAATGGGAATTGGGTGCCTAACTCACTTTTCTGATTTAAATAACTTGTGGTGTTAAAGGCGACAACTTTCAAAGCCACCAAAAGAAGGTGGTATTAACCAAACCTCTGCTGCTGCCACCAGAAATCTCATCTGGGATCAAAAGGTCATCCAAACCTAAATGAAATAAACATACCTTGTGTCCTACTCTGTGAGCATTGGCCGAGCACGTTCAAAAGGCAGGGACTCTACACAGAGAATGTACTCCCCCTGGTCCTGGAAATGCACACCTGAATTCAACAGCAAGCCCAGCCCAGAGCACCGTAACTGCTGTGACATAAGAACGGCCACACTGGGTCAGACCAATGGTCCATCTAGCCCAGTGTCCTGTCTTCTGACAGTGGCCAGTGCCAGATGCTTTCAGAGGGAATGAATACAACAGAGAATCATCAAGTAATTCATCCCATCGGCAATTTCCAGCCTCTGGCAAACACCAATCCCTGCCCATCCTGGCTAATGGCCACTGATGGACCTATCTTCCATGAACTTACCTAGTTCTTTTTTGAACCCCGTGATAGTCTTGAGCTTCACAACATTTTCTGGCAGGGAGTATCACAGGTTGACTGTGCGTTGTATGAATAAGTACTTCCTTTTGTTCATTTTAAACCTTCTGCCTATTAATTTCATTTGGTGACCCCTAGTTTTTGTGTTATGAGAAGGAGTAAACAACATTTCCTTATTGACTTTCTCCACACCATACATGATTTTATAGACCTCTATCATATTCCCGCTTAGTCGTCTCTTTTCCAAGCTGAAAAGTCCCAGTCTTATTCATCTCGCCTCAGGTAGAAGCTTTTCCATGCCCCTAATCATTTTAGTTGCCCTTTTTCTATTCCTTTTCCAATTCCAATATATCTTTTTGGAGATGGGGCGACCAGATCTGCACATGGTATTCAAGATGTGGGCATACCATGTATTTATAAAGAGGCAATTCAATATTTTCTGTCTTATTAGTTATTCCTTTCCTAATGATTCCCAACATTTGTTAGCTTTTTTGACTGCTGCTGCACGAGTAGGTGTTTTCAGAGAACTATCCACAAAGATTCCAAGATCTCTTTTTTGAGTGGTAACAGCTAATTTAGACCCCATCCTTTTATATGTATAGTTGGGATTATGTTTTCCAATATGCATTACTTTGCATTTATCAACATTGAATTTCACCTGCCATTTTGCTGCCCAGTCACCCAGCTTAGTGAAATACATTTGTAACTCTTCACAGTCTGCTTTGGACTTAACCATATTGAGTAGTTCTGTATCATCTGCAAATTTTGCCATCTCACTGTTTACCCCTTTTTCCAGATCATTTATATTTTGAACAGCGCTGGTCCCAGTAGAGAACCCTGGGGAAACCGCTATTTACCTCTCCATTCTGAAAACTGACCACTTATTCTTACCCTTTGTTTTCTATCTTTTAACCAGTTACTGATCCAAGAGAGAACCTTCCCTGTTATCTCATGACTGCTTACTTTGCTTAAAAGCCTTTGGTGAGGGACCTTGTCAAAGGCTTTCTGAAAGTCTAAGTACACAATATCCACTGGATCACTTTTGTCCACATGCTTGTTGGCCCCCTCAAAGAATTCTAATAGATTGGTGAGGTGTGATTTCCCTTTACAAAAACCATGTTGACTGTTCCCCAACAAATTGTATTCATCTATGTCAGGGGTCGGCAACCTTTACTATCAAAAGAGCCATTTTGCCCCCTCTTCCACTGACTAAAGAAAAATAGTCTGGAGCCGCAAAACATAGCCGCATGCGGCTCCGGAGCCGCGGGTTGCCGACCCCTGATCTATGAGTTTGATAAGTCTGTTCTTTACTATAGTTTCAACCAATTTGCCTGGTACTTATGTTACACTTATCGGTCTATAGTTGCTGCAATCACCTCTTAAGCATTTTTTAAAAATTGGCATCACATTAGCTATCCTCCAGTCATCTGGTACAGAAGCTGATTTAAATGATAGGTTGCATACTACAGTTAGTAGTTCTGCAATTTCACATTTGAGTTCCTACAGAACTCTTGGGTGGATACCATCTGGTCCTGGTGATTTATTACTGTTTAATTTATCAATTTGTTCCAAAACCTCCTCTAATGACACCTCATTCTGGGACAGTTCCTCAGATTTGTCACCTAAAAAGAATGGCTCAGGTTTGGGCCATTACCTCAGGGTGCATTACATCAGGCTTCATTAAGCAGAAGAGTAATCTTTACTTACTGGAAGCTGGGCGGCATCATCTGAGCATTATTTTAATGGATGGTTCATCTATTTAAGAGCTTCTGTGGTAATTAACAAGTCCTCCCCAGCTGCACTTTGGCTTCCTATATTGTATTTTTTTCCTTGAGACCTGAAAGCATAATCAATGTGTATGGCTTCCCCTCCTTCATAGGCTGCTGGATGGGGCAGGGACTGTTTTTTAGGTGTCTTCCCACCATCCAGTGCAGATATCACGCTATTTCTCTTTTGCTGTTATGGGCCCTGAGTCAGCAAAGCACTTAAGCATGTGCTTAACTATCAACATATGTAAACCCCAGTGAAGGACAGAGCCCAAGGCTGAGATGCCTGACTCCCACTGAAACTCCAGTGGAGGCCCAAGCACTGTGTGCCTTCTGATTAATGTTATCAGTTTTATGCTATAGCTATGACTTATCTATAGCCCTTAACTTTAAATAAATAAATAGGACTATATAAAACTATAGCTTGGTCCCCAGTGCTCCAGATGGCGATAGCTTTCCTGCAGTGTTTCTGCAGTTGCTACAGAATACTGAGGTATTTGTCCATTTGGGGGAAGCAGAGATGCACGTTGCTGAAGATGCCACTTGCTAAGGTCACCTTACGCTCTAGAGGTGCTTGCTTCACAGACAGCACACTGATAGAAGAAAACAAAGTGCAGTGAACTGATTTCACTATCCTTGAGGCACTAAGGACCGTAGCTGGCCTTCTGCTTTGAATGGCTGAAGAATTTTGCATCTTTAACTACCTGCTTTCTGAGATTTTGGAAACATCCTGTGGGGCATGACCCAAAGCCCACTGAAGTCCTTTAGAGTGTCTTTGTTGAGTTCAGTGGGTTTTGGATCAGGCCCATATTGTTTCTCTGATCCTTGACTCTTCATGAAGCAATTACTTTGATGCCTAAGAAAAGTAGTTCCCAGTCTCTTCCATACTGCAACCCTATTTTCCATACCTGGACCCCTCCCTCCTCTAGCAGGGATAATCCTCCCATTTACGTAGCAGCATGTTCTCTGTCCCTTTCTATGTAAACCCCAGAGGAAAAGTATGAAGAACAAAGTGAATGCCAGGCTGTAGGCCTGGGTAGGTATAAATGAAGGCACTAGTCCTACAAACAGTTGCACTGACGTGGACTCCTGTGTTCACACAGAATCCCAATGAAACGTCTGGCCCTCCACTCAGGTGCAAGGCTTTGTATTAGTAATACAATCAAGATACAAGATCAGGCTTGCAGCAGCAAATGAGAGAGGGAGACAAACATCTTGAACGGCCTACCCCTCTCCAGGCCACTTCCGGTAAAGCCTGAGGAGGTACAGAGAAGTAGGACCAAGCCAGGAAGAAAGTCATTCAAAAGCAGTTGCATGCGTGGCTGTTCATGGCACCGGTCTCTGCTGCTCCGTCCCCTTCTGACTCTGAATCTGCTCTGGTTCTGTGTCCTCCACAGACCCCCCCAGTACGTTTCAGCCTCAGGCAAATGGGAGCCACAGCAAAATCACTAGCCCAAGCATGTGACCCAATGCTTGTTTAATATTTTTGGGATCCAACGTTTCAAGCTTCCGATCATGGAAACAATAGCCCACCCAAAGCCAAATATGGAGATCGAGAGAGATCCTGAACACTGTCCTCTAGACTGGTGTTTGGCTAAGACAGTTATCCAGGCAGAGACAGGAAACAGCTGGCTGTGACACTTTGTTCCCAGGCCTGCCTGGGGATTGCCTTTTATCTTAAGATGTACATGGCCTGCAGCCACTTTGGCTGTGATCGTGTCACATTTCTGAAGCTAAGCAGAGCTGGGAGAGGTCAGTCCGTGGCAGGCAAACTGCCAGGGAATCCTTAGGTGCTTCAGGAAGAGGCATTGGTGATTCCAGCTGGCGTTCTTCCCTTTGCATCCAGGATGAAGCAGTGCAACACCATGGGCTTGGGGTGCTGAGGTGTGGCTTCTGTAAACCATTGATTGGCTTGACCACGTTGCAGGACCTCATGGCACTTTTTTCCTAATGGTACAGCAGTTGACCTCTGTGACCTGATCTGATACCAACTCCAGTGCTTACATCCTGCATTCCTGTAACATCTCCTGTCATTGCAATTACAGAATGACTTCCCTTGCCTTCCTCGAAGGGGAAACCCATTCAACTCCCAAGGTAGCTGTGGATCAGTCCTAGGGAAGTAATGCATATCACTGCTTATTGGTGGCAAATTGAGATATGCTTTCAATGGGTGCCGGTAGCAAGGCGCGGTGGCCTTCCTCGGAGCCTGGGCTTGAAGAAGGGTCGCAACGCCCCTGCTGGGCAGAAGAACGCCCGACAGGTATTACTCCCCGGAAGCAGCGGGGCAGAGCCAAGGTAGGGACAGGAACTGTAAAAGGCCGGCCAAGCAGCTCAGTGAGGGGGAAGCTGCCACCGGAGCCAGATGTGTCTTCCCAGAGGCTGCGGCCTAGGCCTGACCCAGGCCCAGTGGCAGTTTGGAATAACCGCCCCGCCGAGCGGAGCATCCAAAACCTGCCCAGATTGCCGGGCCCACGTGACTGGAGAGAGCCGCCAGGCCCTAGTAGCTGGGACGAGTCACCCGGGACTACTGGATGGGAAATACCCCTTGAGACTGGCCCTGACCTGGAGGAGCTGCCTGACGCCGGGGACCCCCTGGAACTGGTTGAACCTGGTGGACCGGAGGAACCCCTGGGACCTGGAGGAGCTCCCCTCCTCTGATGAGCCAGAGGAGTTTCCAGACCTGCCGCCGGTCGATGGGGAGGGACTTGTGGGCCTGCCTCTCGCCTTCTACCCCAGCGACCCGGAGGGAGACTGCTCCCTGCAGGTATCCCGGGACAGAGTGGGAGGAAGTGGCCCAGGGGCAGCTGACTAGCAAGTGGCTGAGTCAGAGGCTAAACCCCGTCACCCTGTTACGATTAGATCCCCGCTGACTCAGTGGCAAACGGCTTTGCCACTGCTAGGGCCCTGGGCTGGGACGCAGTGGAGTCGGGTGGGCCTGGTCCCTCTCCCCACTTCCCTAACCACCCTGGCAGGGCCTGACATCCTTTGTGTTTGGCTAGCAGAGGATATCGCGCTCTACTGGCCCTGCCTGCCTGCAAGGCCGGGGGCTCCAGATTATTTTGCTAGCCCTGCCTGTGGCAAGGCTGGGGGCTATTGACTGTCACATCAGCCCTGCCCGGCTTGTGTAAACTGCTTGACTGCCCCATCCTGCCTGAGGGCCGGGGGCCTCAGACTGCTTTACTAGCCCGCTGTTGGAAGGCCAGGGCTATAGAACCCATATCAGCCCTGCCCTATGGGAGGGCCAGAGGGCTAGCAACTGGGAAGGAAGCCCACCCCTCTGGGGGCTGGGGCTAAAGACTTGTGACTGGCACCGTTTATTCCCCCAAAGGAAGGTGCTGTAGCATTCCTCGGAGCCTGGGCCCGAGGAAGGGTCGTGACACCCCAGCTGGACTGTTCCACCGGCTTACAGTGCCACACCACAACTTCCATACAATTCCACCCTCTTCCCCCAGGTCTGAAATTGGCCCAGCCTCTGTAGAGAATTTTCAGATGTTTCAGGATGAAAGATGAACGGGCACATGAAGTTGCATGCCCAATAGCGAGGATTTTTTATGAATCTGTAAACTCAGGGGCCGTACCCTATGACTGGAGGATTGCTAATATAGTACCTATTTTTAAGAAGGGAGGAAAAAGGGATCTGGGAAACTACAGACCTGTTAGTTTAACCTGAATTGTATGCAGATTTAGAGCAGATTTTGAAAGAGAAAATAGTTCAAGACATAGAGGTAATTGGGATAAAATACAACGTGGTTTTACAGAAGGTAAAGGGGAGGGCTCTGAGTTACTACAGAGAATTCTTTCCTGGTATCCAGTTGTTAGGTCTTGCCAAAATGCTCAGGATCTAAAAGACCACCATATTTGGGGTCAGGAAGGAATTTTCCCCTGTGTCAGATTGGCAGAGACCCTGGGGGGTTTTCACCTTCCTCTGCAGCATGGGGCCTGGAGCACTTGCAGGTTTAAACTAGTGTAAATGGTGGCTTCTCCGTAACTTGAAGTCTTTAAATCATGATTTCAGAGCTTCAGTAACTCAGCCAGAGGTTAGGGTCTGGTTGGTTGGTGGGCGAGGTTCTGCGATGTGCAGGTCAGACTAGATGACCAGGGTGGTCCCTTCTGACCTTAAAGTCTCTGATATATATAAATGTAAAATTATGATTATATCGACTAATTGGTGTTCCAAGTAACCCAGGGACTATGACAGAAAACTAAGGCCTGAGGGATTCTGGAGTGTTGTCTTTGGTCTTATTTTGCTTTGAGAAGTTAAATGGAAATACATAATAGGTGTGGAGCAGGGAGCTTTGGAAGAGTACATATTGGCACAGTGCGGGGCACTGTGGAATCACAGGGGGAGAACAGGGAAATCACTCGTGTTTCTTTGTATAAAGTACAACAGCAAGTATGAGGAAGGGGCCTTTGGAGAAGAATAATGGGATTTATGGACTCAGAAAAGGAGCTTGTAAGAAACTCCAAATATTGGGGATGGAGAACAACTGAAAGGGACACAGTTTAGAAGAGAGAAAATGTATTCAAGAGTCAGCTACTGCAGAAACACAATGGAAGGAGAAGGCTGCAATATGGGCCAGGTCCAAAGCCCGTCGAAATCCATGGAAAGACTTCCAGTAATTTGAATGGGCTTTGGATTGGACCCGAAAAGCAGCATCCAAGAAGCCCTTGAGAGAAGGCAAGGGAAGATGACAGTTCTGGGGGCTTGAATTAATTCTCTGTCTCAATACTAACCAAAGAAGCAGACATCTATGTCCTGGAGACAGGAGAAGGAGAACTGAAATGTAGGAGTTAAGATAACTGCCCATTTGTCCTTAGACAGCTTATCTTCTGTTGAACAGGGAACAAACTCTTTTTTCTATCACCCTTCTCGTGGAGACGTAAGAGGACTGTACTGTGTGTCATGCACATCACTGTGGTCTCTCTCATTAAGCTACATGTGATAGTCTTTGGCTATAGCAGTAGCACAGATGGAATGTGCTCCTTTCTCTGAGAGTTATTTGAACCCAGTGCAACAATCAATGCCACTTACACGTGAGCTGGAGGGGAAACTGCTCCATCTGTTTGGTTCAGCTGAAAGAAGAACATTAAAACTGACTTGGCTTAGGGAAAAGGTGTGTGCAGACATATAATTCATGTCGTTGCTGAGAGACTGCGGTGAGCAGGAGAACGAGAGCAGATAAGGAGAGTCCAAGGAAAGAGATGTAGTATTTGTTCAGGGAGGATAATTACTGGAAAAGAGGACAAATGGGGAGGTAATATGCAAGACCGCAGACCTGCTTGCTGTGGTTACAGTCAGAAAATCGACTCTTTTACAATGATGTTATGGTTTCATTTATTTATAGTCACTTCCTCTGTGCTCATTGTTCCATACTTATTCTTTTTCAATGACTTCCAGACAACTGACAAGGCAAATGATTCCCGCCCCACTCCCCTTCCCAACTCAGCCTGGGGTCTGAAAAACCGATTCTTCCTCTTCCACCGACATCAGCCATAAAGGTTTTATATTCTGAAAACTTAGCTGCTAGTTCCGCGGATGCCATGTGAGGCAGAACGGGATCCAGATTCATTTTCCATTGTTCCGCAGTAGCAACAGGAATAAAAAATCAGAGTTGGGTGCAGTCCCAAACAGTGCCAAAATCCAAGGGAGTTTGGATCCAGTGTTCTCATTTGAGTCCAACCCTAAAGAAAACACCTTTATCGGCAAAGGAAGTTGCTATAACTCAGGAGCTAACAACTGTATAATGGGTTAATGCATGTGGTGCTTTGTTTGGAGTTTATTATGTCGCGCTAGTACTCTGGCAGTTTACGGCACTGGTGTTTTCCTAGAGACCAAGATTTTTGTTTCAATGCTCCATTAAGCTCAGCATGGAATGTGAACCCTGAGAATTCATAATGTGTGTCAGTGAGCTCAGATCTGAACTTGAACTCTCCCGAAGTTCTGATGTGGTACTAAGGATGACAGTCACCTTAGCCCCGCCAGGAATTGATGAATAGGGTGTTCTAGATCTGGTTTGGGTTTGGCCTTCTGTAAAGACCGGATCCAATTCTCTGCAAAGTTTAGGGCTGGTTGTCTGGGCTTATTGGTTCAGGCTAATCTCTAGTTCAATCTTTGCTTCCCTCTGCTGACTTCTGCAATCGTTGGGAAGTGAAGATTATTTCGTATTGTACAGATAACGGTTAAAAGGTGAAGGGTCAGATCCTCAGGTGCTGTTACTCAGTATAAATTCCATTTAAGTCCCATGAAGCTATACCGGCCCGCGGTGTGTAACACTGCCTGGAGCTTCTATTCAGGTTGCCCAAAATGAGAGGTGACACTTGCTATAGGGCTTAAGGGCTGCTTGCCACCCCCAGACTTTTCAGAGCTCTCTGTGATCTATTGTCTTCCACTTCCCCCTCCCCATACCAACTTTGGACACAATTATTAGGAAAGCAAACTATGCTCCCCAGAATCTTTTCTGAAATCACCCCTGCCCCAAACTGAGTATAAACAAGAATGGTGCATCTGCCAAACTAGTCATGCAGTTTTCGAGGAGCCCTGAAGAAGGGGGAAACTGAGGCGGGGGGACTCTGGAAGGTGGTAACACCCTGTGACACTGGCTTAGTCAGCAAGATAACAAGACCCACTCTCCCATCAAGGAGGGCTGGTGGTTGTGTGGCCTGAGGGATGGAAGATGTTCTACGCCTGCTGGGGCGTTGGCAGAAGCAACAGGAAGTACAGCGGGCTGCTCAGCAGAAGACATGGACAGAGTTTCTGCTGGCCCAGCAATGATGGCAGGAAGACCACCATTATCAGAGGGGCGGAAGGTCATGCTGGTGTTTCCAGTGTAGAAAGCCTGGGCATAAAAGGTCTGAGTGCCCCAGGGCAGTCTGAGCACTGGCACGGGCTCAGGGATGAGGCACCTCAGGGAGATGTGGGAAGCAGAGGCACTGGAAGGCCAGGACCCAGATGCGCAAGGGCCTGCTTGCATCTTCCAGGGCAGAAAGTTGGGGCAGGTCAAAAGGGCCTGCCCCAGAAGGCAAAGGGAAACGGGTCCCCACACAGGGATGCGAGTTGGGGAAACATTATAACCTGCTGACAGAAGCACGAAGGCAAGAGAAAAGGGGCAGGAGCCCCTTCCCTGATGGAGGATGTTGAGGAGGATTGGCGCTGAAAAGGCTCTGGGAACAGATGGAGGACGTGAAGCTTAAGATGGAAGCTGATGTCGACAACTTTAGAGAGCTCAGGGAGAAAGCAGAGCATTTACAGACTTGGGCAAAGGATGCCCCCCAGAGGAGGGAACCAGCCACAGGGAAGTGTTACCAGAGCCTGGAAACATCTGCTGGCGTGTGCTACGATGGTAGCCACAAGTACCCAAGAATTTACTGCACTGGAAGCTGTCACAGTGCCTGTAGTCTGGCAAAGGAGTCAGCTATTTAGAGACCCTTTCACCTCTGCATATAAAGGTTTTTTTGGGAGGTGCTCTGGTACCACAGTGGCAGCGTGATGTTCCTAGACAGAAAGCTGGGAACATCAATCTGGCCCCTCTTGCTCTCACTTTATGAGCTCAGATACCATAGTAAGAGGCATACAAATGCCTATAAATAACTTTTTTTAAAATGGAAATGGGAGCATAGATTCACCAACTCAAATCACGTGAGAAACCCTTCAGATCTGCTACTTCGTCTCTGTCAGTAGCCAACACTTTAGCTATTATTACTTTTCATCTGTGATAGAATCAGGATATGCATCCTTACTTTATGTAGATAATGGATATAGGGACATTAATATCTGTAAACCACTTTGAAGACGGAAAGTGCTGCGTGCGGGCTTAGTAGTAGCAATATGTGCCTTCGTTTGAGGACCTCAGTATTACATGTGCAGGATTGCAGTAGCCAAATGTATTGGGTTCTTAAGTGCCTTTCTTCATGATGCATCCTGATAGTAAATCTCGACTGAGTTCAACAGTACATACAAGCATCTTTGCTTAGTGCATAGACTGACCTTCCACAAAAATCAGTATTTGCTCTTCCCTACACCTAACATGAGTGTGATAACAAAGGGATTGATTTGCATTTAAAGGAAGTTGAGGGTGCTGAGCGCCTCACAAGACTGGGCTCACAACACTATGCTCTGCTTAGCATGACCTATTTTTCCTGCTATTTGGAAAGAAAACCTTGGATTATTTTGCTACAAATGAAAGGTTTCAGCCATTGTATTAGAGGAATCACAGGTAAGCATGGTTTTCAATGTCAGCTATTTTTCCCTCCCGTTAGCACAGTCTTTGTGCAGAAGCTCATCTTCGTTTACAGCCACAACATCTGTCAACGTGGCTTTTCAATAATCCTCTTCTCACAGATAAAGTCCAGCATACAATAGGTTCCATGATTCTTTGAAGCTGAAAAAAATGGATCACTGCCTGTTTTGGAATTTCATTCTGTTCATTAAAGGATTCTCCTCTCTGCTGTAGCCACATGCCAGGGAGAAACGAAGCAGAAGTTATGCCCCATGTGACTGATCTTAAATCCTACTGTGAAATTGGATCTTCCTTAACTCCCTTGTAACTTGACCTTTGCAATCTCCCAATGTTGTCAACAAATCAGACAAGATATTATAGCATAACTATGCATCCAGAATTCACAAACATATTGGGTGCCTGCAGACAAATGTCATCTCTCTGGGGAGCACAGAAGGAGTTATGCTTAATTTAAAAATAAGACAGAAGTTTCATATACTTGTCCCAGGGTCGTATCCAGTCCACATCATCCCTTTATGTGGGCTACCATGGCCTGTTCAATTTGTGAAGAATCGGCTCTTTCTTCTTTAAAAAAATCAAAGCCTTGTCTACACATAACTTGTACCAGTGTAACTGAAAGTGTGGTTTTAAATCATGTATGCATAACCCGATATCAGACATTCTTTATTTCAGTGTAACACTGCCTCACATCACCTGAGGTTAAGTCAATACTTCACTTACTTCCTTCAGATAAACCAGGACAACTTTCTCAGATGGACAAGTCCTAACCTTCTAGCCTGTGTATAATGAAGAACAGTCTCCAAACATGAATTTACTGTAAACTAGGCAGTGTTGTCTTCCTGGGTGTGCAGACAGCATGAAGCAATAACTCAGAAAGATATGTCCTGTCCTATTCATCCCAGGGGGTGTCAGGGGTAAACCCCCCCATAATCCCCGGTGGGGAAGTTCAAGGGGGTAACGAGGGCAATGGGGCACCCCCCCGCAGTTCAGCCTATAAGACTGGGTCTCCTTGGCCCTGAGTCTTGCAAGTCCGAGGCCTAGCGGCTGGCTCCAACAATGGGTAACATTGCCTAGCGGCCAGAGTCAATAGCTGCCTCAGGTCAAAGCAGCGTGCTCTGGCATCCGTTGGAGTAACGGAGCACCCCCTTGGGGGGTGTGCCCTGGATAGGGGGGCTCAGGCCCTCCCTGCTCCTCTGAGCCCCAGTCCAGGGCCCTCTTGGTGTTGGGGTAGCCTGACACCGGGTCAGCTGGGATCCTCCTGAAACAGTGACTGGTGCCTGTCTCCACCCTTGGTTACACCATGCAAGCCCTCTGGGCTGTTTCCTACCCAGTCACCGCTGGGGTCGTCCTTGGACCTCTGGGTTCCATTTTCCGCTCAGCCGCAGCCCGCATCAACCCTAGGTCATGGAGCCCCCTGGCAAAGATGTCTCCTTGGGCGTCTGGCTCCGGGCAGCCGATGAAGGGTGGCTGGTCTCCAGCGAGGTCTCCCAGTTCCCGGCTCCCACCAGCAGGGGCTGAGACAAGCCTCCTCCTTCCTTGGTGGTCCACCTAGATTGAGCTGGGCTGCTCCTTTTTATGCTAGGACAGCAGTTGGAACATGCCCAACAGAGTCTGCTAAACTCTTTCAGGGTGGGGTAAGCCCACCCCGTCAAAGGGGACTTTTGGGTCTGAAACCTAATTGTTCTAGTCACAGCTTACATGCAGAGAAGTGTGATTAAAAACCTTTAAATACTTTTGCTGGAAGGCTGCAACATGACAGTTCTTTATTTCTCAGAACACAAAGAACCCAAAAGCCGAGTGAGAAACCAGGCTGCTCCCCTAGATTGACTGTTGCCAGACCCAGATTTCACGCTTCCCTGCAGAGCCCCCTCATATGGAAGCAAGGCCAGGGAAAAAACCTCTAATTTAAAGTGATATCTGACAGTTGTAACCCGTTTTTAATACATCACACTTCTGATGACAGTTTAAAAGTCCGTGTTGTTAACTGTTTCATTTCTGCTCATTTTAGCCAAAACATCCAGCCCACTGCATTTATCTCAGTCCCAAAAGGTGTCAAAAGCCCCACCTGTCTCCTACTCAGTTGCCATTTGCCCCCTGACAACCTCGTCACTGCAATTTTGTATTTAGAGAAAAATGTGTGACATATCAAACACTGGAACTGGGTGATGCATCAAAAACTGTAAAAGAAATGGAAATCAAACTAGATAATGCCACAGGTTTTGTATTGATTGGATTAATTGTGATGTTCAGTTCATTAAAAACCTCAGTTTTTTAAAATTACTATGAAGCTGCTGGAGAATTTTCTTGGTAACATTTAGGCCTACCATGGACCATAATTTAAAATAAAACTGAGTGAGTTTGGGTAACAAAAACAGAATGAGTTTGATGCCCAGAACAGAGAGAGCTGCTGTTGGATCATGAGTGGCGTGCACATAGTAATTTAATGCTAGGGCAGTTCTGAAAACTACTTTAGACCTCTTTGGAGTGGGAAGGGTAGGAAAATGTGATTATCAGTGGAGTAAAACTATGCATATGTACATTTATTTCCTGCATTTATTTCTTTAAAAACCCAGCAGTGGGGAAAGGTGCTGTGTTAAGAGTCCTGAAAGAAATCTACCCCTGAACAGTTGTTGAACAGATGTCCATCGACATAGCTTCTCTGCTAACATGTCTGATCTCTGATTTGGAGAGAGCACCTGAAATGGATGCTCTGTGGTCAGTTCTATCCTGCGAGAATGCCAGCAAGGATGCGATTGGTTGTGGACTCGTGTGATATTGGATGTTTTTTTCTTAAAGCCTCAGCTCCTGGACTCCTATTGTTGTTACATGAGACTCTGCTTGCTTACTTTCTTGGAGAAAAGCTTGACATCAGACTCTGAAGGCAAAGACATAGAACACAATGTATCTCTTTTTTTATATAATCTCCTCCTTTTTTAAACTAATCTCTTGTGATTTTAGGGGCTCTGGTTTATGGTTTCTGAATGTCTGGAGTTGGCACACTGAGAGTGCAATTTGTGATGGTAGACCCTGGACAAATGCTGCCTACGACTTGGCTTGAGATCAGGTCATTTCACACAGGCCACAGCAAAGCCGTCAGATGATAACTGCAGACCTCAATCAGATGCCGTCTGGTGGCCTAGAATTAAAGGCCTGGAAATACCAAAGGCCTGGGCGCCCGTAAAACGCAATCACATTAACTAAGTGACCAGGCTGCTGTATGGACATGGCATGGATCAAGTCCAGACTCAGATCTCCAGTTCCTGATAGGATGCCTGATAGCAGCTGAAAGTCTTCAGCACTCTGTGCACTGGCTGCAGCTTGTTGTGCTGCTGGGATAGGGTAGCGAGCCTGCTACCTGTGACCACTGCGAATGTCTTCCTTCCCCTCCCCCCCAGCTCCAGCAAGGGTTCATTTTCTTTCCAGGTCTAGCCAAACCAGGCAACCAACTTTATTGACTCCCCCTAGGTTTAGGGGCTCCTCCATTGAATGATGGGAGGCCAAGAGATTGCTGCACGTATATCTAAGGGGCATCCCTAGAATACCAGGCACCCCAATATTTCCGGGAATGGCCTGGGCCTGACCCAGCCTGTGTGACCATGCCCCGACCAGCATGCCCTCTCACCCACGGACCGTAAGGGACATCTGGGGAGCTCTTAGAACCACGCCCACTTACTATGATGATCTGTTCCCCCTAATGGTGACAGGCCCATATAGAGAGGTGGTTGAACTTCCTGCAGCCTGAGCTACCCGAGCTGGAGCTTCCCGCTCAGGCAGCAGAAACTCCTGCTTTTAGAACCAGAGACCCCAGGTTTCAACAACAAAGATCCAGCCAGAGGTCCAGGGTTATGTTATGTTCAGCCAGCCAACCTATCTGTGCAGCACTCTGATGAACGGGGCGAGGGAACACAACCCTTTGAAACGGTCCCTGAACCCAAGCGGAAAGGTGTGATCCTGAAGCAGACCTGGTAGATACGTTGGCCTATCTGCTGTCATGGTGATTTTTGGAAAGAAGGTGCTAGCTGTCCTAGGGAGCTGATGATGCCTGGAGTATCTGTCAGAAGAGTCTGCAGTCCTAGGTGTACCAGTGATTGGCATGGTATAACCCCAAGGGGGCCCTCCAAACACTCCATAGGACATAGGGAATGATGATTATCCCCATTTCAAAGACTGGGAAACTGAGGTCCCCAAAAGTTGGGGCATGCGCAAAGAGTTATGGGGGCCCCCCCAACTGTTGGGTTTGACTGTGAATTGGAAGTTCAGGGGCTTTTCAAAGCAGGCCTCTGGCAATCCCCATGTTACCAAAGCACACCTCTGGGGAGGGGAGTGGTCTAGGGCAATCGGCCAGAGAGGTTAGCTGAAGCGTCTGCTGGGGTCTGAGACACTCTGAGGCTGGGTCCACACTGATGGTGGCAAATTCGCCGCCATCAGATCGATTGCTCTGGATCGACTGAGCAGTCTGTGTAGACCCGCTCAGTCGATCCAGCAAGCGACGCAGGAAAACCACCGCGGTAAGTGGCGTAGGGCTGCGTCGAAGGGAATCCCTTCGACACAGCGCGGTGTGGACAGCGCGCAGAGGAGACGCCACGAAGTTGACAGGAGATACGCAAGTGATTTACGTCACTTGCATATCTCCTGCCGCCGAATCTAGAAGGTAAGTGTAGGCCGGTTGTCGAGGAACCCAAACTCAGGGGTCCTAACTTACATGTCCGTTGCCCAGCAGATGGTCCAATTTAGCCAGACAACAGGTTAGCAAAGTCAAAGTTTATTATCCTTACGTAAGGAGGTAGCTTGGTGGTCGGAGCGACCCTAAGCATACATTTCTTAAAGCTTATATAACCTTACACAAACAGGTTTTATACGTCACAGTTTCCATGGCAAAGACAAAGGCTAAGACAAAAAGTAAGGCAAAGGGCTCTTTATTTAAAAACACTTGGCCCAACACTTTTCACCCCCCTCTATTTGAACTACAAGGTCTTTCTTCACATTTCGTACCTACTGGCGCCCAGCTCTCATAACTATTTTGTTATGGCAATAGATTTTAAGTTTAAACATTTGCTAGCAAAGCACTTTTTATCTTAGACCTTGACTGCTATACTTACAGACTAGAAATCAGTAAGGAAAGAGAATCCATCTTTTTCCCCATCTAGGGCAGAGAGACTCCATTTTAATTTTTCTCCACAGACACTTGAGGGGAATAGCAGTGTTTGGAGAGCACAGCAGGGAGGCTTTAACATCCCAGCAGCTGGGCCCCCAGCTGAGGCCCAAGCTTTTGGCCAGCAGGTTTCCAAAGAACAAGCATGATCCACATTCTGCTTTGACCATCTCCCTTGTCTGAAATGGAGACTCCAAGCTCTCTGCACCTTGCCAAAAAGGGACCCTTTGAAAACGCCCTTGTATTTGCACAAGGCATGCAGTGAGCCAGTAACAGAGCTGGGACTGGACTCAGGAGTCCAGCTAACCACCACCCTGCTCACCTCTAAACGCGCTCCCTCGAGTCAGCAAACAGGGCTGTATGTCACAGCTTTGAAAGACACGTGCAGCACGCAGCGCAA
The DNA here is from genome assembly GCA_007922155.1 of Mesoclemmys tuberculata. Classification (NCBI taxonomy): domain Eukaryota; kingdom Metazoa; phylum Chordata; order Testudines; family Chelidae; genus Mesoclemmys; species Mesoclemmys tuberculata. Next base: position 5,955,947 of record ML677085.1, read on the forward strand.
GACGTCATTCCTAAGGGCCCAGGCAGCGGTCGGTGTCTCTCCCAAAACTCCGATAATTCCTCACAGATAAAGGATCTGGGGATTGATTTCTATGTCAGCCACAGAATCGCAGAGAGCTGAAGGAGCCTGACTGCAAGCTAGATCGGCTCATGGTTTATCCTTGAAAAACCTGTGCCGCAGAACTTCAATCTCATTTGGCGTGCTGCCCAAAAGAAGATAATGAGGATAGAAGCTAAAGTCTGCCTCATGCTGTAGGAGCACAAATCCTTTCACCAGCCAATTAACTCAGTGACAGGGATGCCTTTTAACAACAAAAAGCTGGGCAAAGTTCTGGGCATCATCCAGTTGTAAAAGGTGAAATGAAAAGCTCTTTGAAGTAACTGCACCTGATTGTAAATTACACAGTAGAAGATGACACACTGCAAACTGAACACACTGTCTGTGCAGACTCAAATATGGTAAATAAAGGCATTTTTAGAGCACAAGTTTGGAATTCTGTTCACCTTGGCCTTATTGCCAGACCCTGAGTGATGGGTTTCCCCTGCCTTAGTGAGTGTTTCTCAACACCAGTCCATGGACCGGCGTTGGTCCCTGAGATCTCCTGACACTGATTAGGAAGGCAGCAAGCTGGTCCCTGGTATCAAAAAGGTTGAGAAACACCCTGTTTGACCTCCACAATGTCCTGTGGGGGCATCCTCTCAAAGCTCTTGGCCAGCTCTTTGGAGTAACTGTCCCCAGAAAGCTGTGCCGGGTTGGATACTGAATCCCGGGAACGCTGGGACAGGACTTTGTGGGTGTGATTCTTTATGGCGGTGCATTTTTGGTTGCCGTCATTCACCATGGGGCAAAGGGGTTCAGAAACACAGCAGCAGAATGAAGAGCTGTGCGTTGGTGGTGGGTTGCACTTGCATTGCATGGGGTAAATGAGGAGACAGATATTTTAGGCACAGAAGGTCTGTCTACACAGCCAGCGCAGCGAATCTCAGGGCCCTGGTTGACAGAGGAGGGCTCATGCTATGGTGTTAAAAGCAGCTGGGTAGACATTGGGGGCTGGGTGGGCTTCAGAGCCAGAGACCAAATGTCTACATCGTTTTAGATCTGTAACCTGAGCGCTGAGACGCCCCACTTGCTGTGTGGACATGCCCAATGGTTAAACGTGACTAGCCCAAGCTTTCACCTCAAGCCAGGGGTGCTCTGCCTGCTCTGACCACTGGATGCAGTGCCTTCCTATGGGAACTGTGTGGCAGTCCACCCTGCCCGCTGGAGTCCCTTGCACCTGATGCTTAGCATCAATTGCTGCCACCTTTGCACATAACAAACCAAAGCAATGAGTTGATCCGCTCAGCATTGGTGTAGGTCACGCTCAGACCTCCCCCTCTTTCCTCACCCTTGACATCTCTCACTGCAGGAAATAACTGCGAAATGCATAATTGAGGACACTGGTCCAGTCGCTCCTTTACTAGCTTTATTCCTTTCCCAGAGCGCCACTACCGTTTTGTCATGTGGAAAATGGCTTATCTCTGCCTTGTCAAGCTGCAGCCTTCCATCTCTGTTAGTGGGCTAGTGGCACTTTAGTATGCATTGTAAACCAATAATCAGAGTGTCAGCTCCTGTCTCCATGTTAACCTGCAAGCAAAATTTCGCATCCAGCTCAGAACAAACGTATGTGGGAGACAGCTGTTCAAATGTTACAAGGGCAGGCAGCGTCGTGAGTCAAAACCCCACAGTGCCGTTTCCCTGGAAAGGGGGGAAGGAGGGTCTAACATTCGGAGTGGTTCAGATGGCTATTCTATGGCTATGCTACATCTTCTCATCAGTTTAATTTCACCCCAGGGGATGAGAAGGCTGCACCTGAAATCCTTCTTATTTATTCTTTTGCTGTACAGCATCAGCACCCAGGAGCCCCAGTCAGGAACCAGGCCCCCCATTGTGCTACATGCTCTAGAAACACAGAACAAAAATGGGAGCCTTTCCCTAACGAGCTTACAAGCGCCTAGACCTTAAAGCTGCTGTGTGGGCTGGCTTCAATGCTATCCAAGGGGAAGGGAACTTTCTCGAATGTTTCCAGTACGGCCCACTCCCGTCACTTTTATTGGGAGCCCTGCTGCCAGACTCCATCTCCTCGTTCATGTTTTTTTAAGTTTGTTTCTCACTCTCGTGGTTGCAGAGAAAAGCTTGGAAACATGAAGTGATTGCACACTGAAGGCGGAGGAGCCAGAAGAAAAAACCCAAAATGCATGAGGGTTTGTTGTTTGGCTTTAAAAAAAATCATGGTTCAAAAAAAAAAAAAACTCGTGATTTTGGGGGCCAGGTTTGGGCGTGAATCCTTGTGTGTGTTTATGCTCACTTGGGTATGGAAAGTAGAACTGGAGAAACCTGAGCCTCATTCAGGAGGGACTGAGGTTGGTGAGGAAGCAGAGCCACAGGAATACAAGTCTCGGGCTGGCTGCTGGGAGACAGAGAGCCAAGCGTCTCTTGGCATGCACATATGGCTGTCCCAGCAGAAAGACCAAGGACTCAATGGACAGTCCTTCTTAAGGGTGGCCCTTTCAGGTCAGGGTTGTGGACTGTTAGCGGTGTGGCATGGAGAAGCTTGCGCTGTGCCTGTCTGTGCTTTACTGGTCCTGTGGATTCAGTGTAGCCTCTACGTTTGTCCAGTCACAACTTTCCCCAGCTCTAAATTGATTTCATTGTTTACAGTAACTTTAAAAGACTGTTCTTAACTCCCACTTTGGAAACATTCTGCTTCCATTAGTTGAACCTGAGGGGATGTGCTTTCCAGCCAGACGTACCATTCACGGCAGGTCTCTTTGGATTTGATCCAGCTCATTGGTATTTGCTGGGACATATGCTCTTGGTGCCGTCTGCAGACTTGTTCTTGAGAGGTGATTTATGGGCACTCTGGAAAAACTGGCCCAGATGGTACTTCACTTGTTAACTCTCTAATCCAAATATGTGGCATCCACAGTTTCTCCCATCTGCATTATCTCCTCAAAAAATGCCTTGTTCTTCCCCTTCCTAGATCAGGCACCTCTTAGCTGTTGTTTTTATTTACATTATTATTTGTTCATTTCAAATTTAGGGCCAGATCCTCAGATGGTGTGAATCACCACAGCTCTATGAACTACACAGATTTACCTCTGCTGGAAAGCTGGTTCTAAATCTCTAAACTTTGCTACAACCTAACAGCATCAGTATAACCCCATCAGGAAAAAAAAGAAATAAACATCACACACTATAATAGATATATTGGCATCAAATAATTCTTCTAAAATGACTCCGCAGCTGGGGTGAAGTACGGGCTTCTATCTGGCCTAATAACTGAACCATATCTCTTGGATTTCTCTCCAAGTATTGATGGATGTAGTGCACTGAAGTCAGTAGAGCGATGGTGGTTTACGTGTGCTGGAGACCTGATGCATGTTCCTTCTGTCTCGTGCCTAATGTAGAACAGGTTAGTTCCACAGCCAAGGTCTGAACAAGCTTCCCATGCTATTCTGAGTGCGAGATCAGTGTGTAGTCTGGGAGCATGCAGGAAGCCAGTTATCAGAGCGGGTCTAAGGCCTCCTTGTCCCCAACTGAAATAATCCCTGTACAGGTGCATTTCACCAGAAGCGAGAAGCAGGTAATTGCTCTAAAAGCCTTCAGTGCAGTATCGATTGTGAATAGTTATTGGCCTTGAGAAGCTACTGATGTGACACAGTTTGGTGTTACTGAGGATAGAAAACGATGCTCTGTGAAGGATCACTTGGCCTCCGCTTTAAATGAGGGGTCTCAGAACACCGAGGAAATGCTCCCCCTCTGCATGAGGATCTTCTTTCATGGTATTGGTTTGCTCCAGTCTTTTCACACAGCCTGCAGAGGCAAGTCAGAGGAGCCCTAAGGCTGGTCAATGTAGGCTTACCACCTTTGAAATGCAAAACACCCAGCATCTCCCCCTCCCCCACAAGGCAACTCCACATCCCACCCCCCTTCAACAGCCACTTATAGTATCTAGAGAGAGAACACATTATTGCTAAAATTGATAACATCACACGTCTCCTTCCTCTTGCGTGACTCAAGCCCTTTCTCTCACACGTGTGGAGAGCTTGCGTGTCGGTGGGCGGCCAGCTGCTGTATTTTTAACAGATTTGATCTGTTATCCTTTGAGCAGTGGAAGTGAGAACACTGCAGCATCTTTAGCTGGACACAGAAACTTTTAATATTAGATATCTGAGTGCATTGCCATAATAATAATGCAAATCTTTAGACCCAGGTAAAAAAAATAAAAACGGGAAGACTACATTATTTTTCTGGCAACTGGCAAAACCAAAACAAAAAACTGACCAGGATGGTCAAATACCAGCCAGGTGGTATCTCTAGCCAGGGACTGAAGCAGCCCTCATTTTCCCTCAGAATGCCCTCATTTTCCCTCAGAATTAGATGCCTAAATCCCTTTTGAGGATCCAGGCCCAAGTACTGTGTCCCTAGTCACACGTGAAGCCTGTCTTAACCCACGAGACCAAGCTTTGTCCCTCTTTATTTACAAGTTCCTCCAGTCCAGAAGTCCCTCTTTGCTGTCCAGGAGAAATTGCAATTTGTAGATACCAGCAAAATCTGGCAGAACGTGTATTGACAAGGAATTTATCAGCATCAAAGGACACATTCTCAGACTGGGTCCGTGTTTGCCAAGACTTTCAGGGAATATCATTTAATTAGTCCTCCAGTCCTCCCCTAACTCTTCAGCTAGCTGTCGAAGGTATTCCAGCAGAGAATCACACCAGAGAAATGCCCAGAGGGCAGGCAATGGGAAGTAAGAAGTTACTATGTTTGGGAGCGTAGCTGACTCCCCGCAGGCCTCAGGCTGTGAGTCACTCAGACGTGGGTCACCAATGCTGATTCCCCTGCGGAAGGTGAGGAGGTGGAAAAACAGCAAGAGGAAAACAATGTCAGTCGTGCCAGCACTGAGGGGGTTGGAGGAGAAAAGGGAGTGAAGAGTCAGACTTGGGTTGCAGGCTGCATGCTCTTTGGGAACGTGGGCCCAGGTCCTCAGTATTTAGGCTCCTGTCTCCCATTGAAATCAATGGGAGTCGGGCACTTAAATACCTATAAGAATCTGGACCACAATCACTGTTAACACTGAGGGCCCAGGTCAGTGCTGACCCAGATGATGGTGTCAGGGGAGACAGAAGAAGGGGTGAGCTAGAGTGCCGGGGGGGGGGAGCTACTCTCTTACCCCCCCTTAGAAGTTTCTTTTCCTGCTGAGCCCCTCTCATGTCCATTCAAGGCTGGTTTCCGCTCTCACATTGGTATAAGCTTGAATAGCATGGCTGAAATCAAAGTCAGCCTTGTCTACACTGGGAAAATAAGGAACATTGAGCAAATGTGTTCTAAACACACTTCACTTTCCGAGTATAGACGTGGCCAGAGTTACTCTGGCTTTACACTGGCATAACTAACAGCACAATGAGGACCTCAGAGCATACACTGATTTATACTCCTTTGTAGCCACTTAGCAATGCAAAATCATTTATTGTAGTGTCTTGTACTGGAGCCCATCATCATTGTATCTAAGCACCTAACACCAGTGCCTCTGAACTTAGCCCGTAGATCCTGACATTATTGTTCTTCGTGTTTAATCTCCTGTTCAGGAACATTTTTAAGGCAGATTTTAGATCTACTAGATTCAGAGGCCTGGTCTACACTTACATTCCGGATTCGGCGGCAGTCGACAGGAGATATGCAAGTGACGTAAAAAACGCGTGTATCTCCCGTCGACTTCGTGGCGTCTGTTCTGTGCGCAGTCCACACTGCGCTGCACCACTTACGGAGTTGGTTTTCCTCCGTCAATTTCTGGATCGACTGAGCGGGTTTACACAGACCACTCAGTTGATCCAGAGACATTGATCTGACAGCAGTATAGACATAGCCAGTCATGTATAGGGACTGCTCTCAGCAGACGTCACGATTACCTGGCCAAGGTAAATGTGGTGAAAAACTGAGGAAAATATCACTGGAGAAAACATGACAACGCTGAGCCACCATTGCGGAGGCAGGGCCTGCAAATCTCCATATTAAAAAAATAATGGGACAGGATGCGTCAGTGAGAAAAGAGGTTTCTTCCTATCCCCTTGCCTTCCATATCGTGCTAACACCAGGACACATGCTCTGCTGCAACGCAATATAGCCCCATTGACCTCAAGTCCATCTGATCACCATGTGTGGGGTCAGGAAGGAATGTTCCTTGGGTCAGACTTGCAGAGACCCTGGGGTTTTTTCACTTTCCTCTGCAGCAGGGGCATGGCTCACTTGCAGGTTTAAACTAGAGTAAATGGTGGATTCTCTGTAACTTGAAGTCTTTAAATCATGATTAGAGGATGTCAGTAACTCAGATTGAGGTTAGGGTCTGTTACAGGAGTGGGTGGGTGAGGTTCTGTGTCCTGTGATGTGTAGGAAGGTCAGACCTGATGATCATCATGGTCCCTTCTGGCCTTAAAGTCCATGAGTCTATGAGATCTCAGCCAGTTTACGCCAGCTGAGGATATGGGCCCAACACATCCCATTTCCTGTCTTCTCCATCTCTGCAGGAGAGGTCTCATGGAGAATGCAGCACAAGTTCTTTGCTGCTCCCTCTTCATGTACTCTCTGGTGTTTGAATGAACATTTCTATTCAGTGTGCATTTCCATTGTTCCTCTCAACAATCTTTGCCCCCAAGAAATCTTATTCTTTTAAACTCTATAGCTTATCTGTTAATCCCATGCTTGCTAGTTGGTAACAACAGTGGTGAGGTTTTTGTGACACGGTTGTCCATCCACTTGGAACTGCACTGAGGCAAGCAACTCCTTTAAAGATAGGCCACCAAAAACGCATATCACATGATCTTGGCATTCAGGCCCTGCTGGTGTGGGCCAGATTAGAACTGGTTTCAGAAGACTCCTGATCTCTTCACTAATCCCCCAAGACAACCAGTTCCCCTAAGACAGTTAGTCACTTTCAGTCAGCTAAGAAATATTTTTAATGGCCTTCTTCAGTCTTTAAAAAAAAAAGTCTCAAAACAGAAGAGCTGCAGCCAAATAGAATAGCAAATAAAATGGGGAATTCCTGCATATTTTGCTGGTATTCCCCAGAGATTTCTGTTCTCACTGGTTGTGACTAATGATTTTACTTTATAGTGTCTAAACCTGCTGTTTGTTTCCCGATGTGTTACATTTGGGCTCCTTCTAGTGGCTGTCCTCCCTCACACACTTGCTTGTTTTATCTGCTACTCTTGCCTTCTAGGTTGGAATTGCTGGGCTTCTCTTCTGGCACTTTAGTGATGGAGTCGCTCACCCAGTCTGCAATTCCCATATCTGGATTAGGATTTAGGCGGACCCTGGGCCCAGTCGTCCTTTGAGATGGGCTGCTGCAGTGCCACAAAACTGCCCCTATGCCAGCATAACCAGCCAGTGGCGCTTTCTCGGATAAGGGAGTGGTCGGGTGGTGTAGAGCAGTGGTTCTGAACCAGGGGGCCGTGGCCCCCTGAGGCGTCGTGAGCAGGTTTCAGGGGGTCAGCCAAAATAAACTGGGCTTTAGCCCTAGGTGGCGGGCCTTGCGGAGGGAACATCACCTCCGCTCCCTGACTCACTTCAGAGAGCCACCCAGCCTGTGTGTTAGCACTAGCAACAAGTTTCACACTGAGTCAGTAAAACAAAAGTACCTATATTATCCTTTTCTTTTCTCTATTATGTGTAGATGTTTAACTGTATAACAGTCGATTTAATACAGTCTTTAATCTACTGGATATGCAGAAAAACAGTTGTGGCACAGCTGGGCCATGGAGTTTTTATAGCATGTGGGGGGGGGCTCAGGAATAAAAAGGTTGAGCACCCCTGCCGTAGAGCCTACAGCACACGCCTCAGCCCATGGAGCAGTGAGAGTGTGTCTTGGAGGTGGGAAAGGGCTGTGTGGCCAAGGTGTGCCTCCACCCAGGCAATTTCTATGGAGTGGCTCCCTTGATACAGTTTTCAGGCACTACAGATTACAGCAGCCTTTGGACTGCTCTGCGTACGGACTGTAACAGCACTGGGGTAGGACGGGTGAGAGTAAAGGTGGATTAATGCCACCTTTGCCTGCACACCCCTGAGCTGTGAGGAATGCAGATTATGAGGGCCCTGGTGTGGTGTCATTGTGCAGCAGAGTCTGTCTGCACAATAGAGAGTTAGTGAGCTGTGATGTCTGTGTGTGTCCAGGATCTTAAATAAAGAACTCCCTGTCCCCTCTCCTTTCCAAGGGGCAAGCTTTGGAAATGGTTAGCGTTAAACCTGCTGTGGGTCTGTAAAATGCAGTGTAACACAGTTCCAGTCTCTGGCTTGGTCTTGTGTCATTAACGATGTCTGTAAACGCCCCAAACCCATCGTTTCAAAAGGGACTATGCAGGGGAAAGGCAGATGAAAGGGCAGATTGGTTTTCTCTTTTAATGATGGGGTGCACTTTGGTGTAATCATGAATGCTGTAAACTGCCATAATTAAAGTGTAACATGTGCCTTATAAAGTGCTAAGGAAACGCTTAAGGAAAGTCTGGCAAACCCTCACATAAACGGATATATTAAAAAGGAAGAATTCAATTAATCCAATCATAGCACAACCTGTAGGCAATGTGGTTCCCTGCACACAAACAGGAAAACCTGCCAGTTTAATCTCCAGTTGCCTTGCCTTATTATTATGTAGGTTATGGTAGAGTGTGTGTGTCCCTTGTGCTAGGCAATGCATATACACCTAATAAGAGAGTCGCTCTTCTGCAAACCTTCCGCTGTATCTACACATGCCAGACAGATAAGGCATTCTTGTCCCCATTTTGCAGAGAGGGAGGTGAGGAGCAGAGGCGACTGCTGAGGATTCTCATGGAAATTCACTGGTACCTTCCTCCCTTAAATCCCAGCTTGTGGCACAGAATGCCTGTGGCAGACCTGGGATCTGAATCCCAATCTCCTGATTCCAGGCCCGCTTTCCCTCCACTGAGCAACACCACAAGGACTCTTACAAAGACTGATGCCCCCACTTCTGCTTGAAGTTACGCAGAAAGACTTTCTCGCGGGCTCACAGGAACAAACCGAGGAACGAAAGGGTGAAAGTCTGCAAAGCATAACATTTGTCGGGCTACTTCTAAAGGATTTTTTTGGACACGCAACACAAAGCCACCCATTTCTTACTCATTAGTCCTCCTACGCCACTTCTGCGCTAGAAAACCGCTCCATTTCCGTAATATTTTGTGCTTATCAATTCCATTTATTTGGAAATGAAAGGCCTCATTTGTGCGGTTTCAGCTGCAGCAGAGTGCAGTTATGCAACCGAGTGTCTGTCTGTCTCCTTTAACTCTTTGCCTTATTTTCGGTTGGGTTTGAACAAGCCGTGGACCTACCTTTCTCCTTTCCTACACTTTGGGTTGTCATTTAGCCCCATGCAAAGTTCTGATGTGACAGCATTTTACCTGCACTTTGCGCAGGTGTGATGAATGGCTGCACACGACCAGGCACAGGTCTCCAAGGATAGCAGCCTCATTTGAAAGGTAGCCTTAGCACAGCAGGAGGGTGCAGTGAGAGGAGAGGGCAATGGACTGGGGTTCGGGAGACCTGCATTCTCATCTTAGCTCTACTGGGTGAGCTTGGGCAAATCGTTCCACCTCTCTATGCTTCTGTTTGCCTTCCCACCTTTTGTCCGTCGTGGCTATTTCAGCTCCGTAGGGCAGGGACTGTCCCTTACTATGTGTCTGTGCAGTGGCTTAGACAATAGGGGTCTTGATCTCAATCAGAGCCCTGTGTGCTACCATAACACACATGATAAGAGGGATGTTGTGGTGTTAAAAATGCACAGCCACCAGGAAATGATGCCACTCAGACCTGCCATGTCTCATGCCATGCCAGCAGTGAGTGCAGTCTTGAGTTTGGGGCTATTTTTTTGCTCCCCAACTAGCCTCCTGTCATCTCGCCCCCAGCTCCTTGGCCCATCCCACCCATCATGAGCTGCTGCACCCTGCCAGTCACACTGGGCTCTGAAACACATGGCTAGAGTGCAGCACCAGAAGCTGTGTAACCTGTGAATGTTCCCGAGTGCTACCTAGCTCTCTGCTCTGGCCATGCATGTCAGGCAGAATGGAGAGAAAGGGGCACGGGTGTGTAGCCTGTGAAGCTGCTGGAGTGCCGGGTGGTGTGGAATGGGGACATACACATGTTTACATGGACAGACAGATAAAGACACTGGTTTAGAGGGCTAAAGAACAAGAGAGGAAACAAAGCAGGCCAGAGGGGATCCAAATTTCCATCCTGCCCTGTAGATGGTGCCAATTTCCCTCAAGCCCCTGGCTGGAACTCGGCAGCTCTGCGGCCCTGTAATGAATATGACAGTAATACTTAGCACCCAGATATCACTTTATCTTTATAGACGTTGGCTAGCTAATGCTATTTGAGAGTGTTTGCTTGATTTACAGTCTTCCCACTTGGCCCAACACTGCTGAGAAGTCTCCAGCTCTCCAAGGCCCAGCTGGACCTAGTTAACCCTTTGATATCCTTTATTTCCTATGTCACTATTTTAAAATGAATTAAACTTTGTTTGCAGTCGGGGGTTTGCACTGGTGCAGCTATGCTGGGGCTGCCCCAAATGGATGGAATTATCCTACTGGAAACGGACATCTAAGGAAATAAGGCGTCATTTGGATTTTAAACCCATAGCATTCTCTTCAAACTGTGCCTGCCCCTCTGCAGTGTGTTGGAGACCACTCGGAAGTAGGCCAAGGGCTTTGAGAATCAGCATCGCAGATCTGAGACTAAGCATCAGCAGGAATTGGCCTATTTGCATGTGAACAGGTTGGTACATGCACAAAGCTATCATAGCAGCTTGCAGGGTAGAGGATCGTTTATTTGCAAGGGTTACTGACTATCTGTGTCTCAGCATACATGGCCCCGCTCATGGAATGCCTGCTGTATCTGAATCTCAGTGTACAGACTGGCAGTGGCACCTGAGGCACGAGTCTGATGACAATGTACAACTTATTCTGCCAGCTACAGTAATTAATTGTTGAATGCCCTGCACAAAGTCTTAGATTTTCTGTCCTGTGCAAAGGTTTCTTTCAGATCTGAATACCTCTAATAAGTTCCAATGGCTGTCGAATGCATCCTAAATACGTTCAACCAAATCCTCAGCTTTGTGAATCAGTGTTTTTGGCCCAGCTACTGTACTTCCTTGACAATCACTCAAATGAACGAATGAGGGACTAATTGTGTTAATTCATTGCCCCAAGTAGAAATATAAGCTAAAGGGGTGATTTTCAGCAATGGAATTAGAAGTTGCTTCTGAGATGTAGGAACAACAATGTGAAAAGAAATTACAAGCCTATGAGAGGCAAACAGAAGTTGTTTTCTATTCTGATATAACATTGTTCTTGTCATTTCAAAAGCATTTTGTGGATTTTGTTTTTAATTTTAAGCAATACATTTTTAAAATTCTTTGAAGCCAGGGTAATTACTGTCCCAATTATGAACTCTGCTCTTTAATAGATGACACCGAGGATAACAGTGAGTAATGAAGTCTGTAATCATTAGAACTGTTACTGTAGGTTTCAAGGTGGCCAGCTATTCATGATAACACAATAAAAGAAGACATCACCTGGCTCATTAAGGCTCAGGATAAAAACTCAGGGCCCTGATCTTCAGCTGGTGTAAAGTGGCATAGCTTGATTGATTTCAACTGAATTATGGCAATTTACACTAGTTCAGGACCTAAGCATAAGTGAAATGTGATGCTACTGGTCTGCGTAGTTATTAGCAAATGTATCAACACAGCTTTACTATGGGCACTTGACTTGATTTTCTATCCTGTAAAGTCAGTAAAAACAACTTTACTACCACCTGTGACAAAATCACCTTCTGCTTGACTTGTTCTTTAAAGTTCTCTCCACTTTGGAGCTAACACTAGCAGTGAAAGGCTCAAGGGAATGTATACAGCAGCTAATAGCATGTGGTGCTGTACAGAAATAGAAAGGTTTCATAAAGACATATGCTGGGGCTATAAAAATGTTATAGGTATAATATCTTTTTCCTTCCTAGACAGACATTTCCAGACTAGCGGAAAAGGAATAAGATTATTTATAATATAATGTAAAAGGGAAAGAAAAATATATGTGTGTAACTACATAGCATGTGACCAGCTTGCTTCACTGATATCTGAGCTTGGGCGATGGTAGGACAGCTAACGGATCTGTGAGGGATGATCTCACTGAAAAATGGTAGCTTCTTTCTGCTACACATTGTCTTGGGAGTCTGCAACTCTCCCTTCCGGCCAATCTAATCTATTTTAAGTGTTTCACTTTTGCCTATAACTACAGTATCTAAGTTCCTCCACAAAAGGAAGCCAATATTTTCCAGTTCCACTCTCTTGGTCAATAAGTGTATGCACAACTACTTTACAAAATATCCCATGCTTAGGCCACAAGATTTTTGGGGACAAATTCTGCTATAATGTAAATGGGCACTGTTTCATTGATTTCATAGAATTTGGCCCTTGGTTTCCCCAACCTCTTGTTTAGGAGCTTTTTTCCCTCCCCAAAATACATTAATTGGCAACTCACCCTTCTAAACTACATTCAACTTCTTTTCCACAAAAGTAATGTCAGACACATCCAACGTCCAGAGGCTGCACTCACATTCACCAGTGGGAGCTGCAAGTGCTCAGCACCTGTGAAAATCAGGCCATTAACCTCTCTCTGCATTTTGTTATTCATCTAACATAGATAAGCTGGCAAGAGGCTTTGGGGCATTGTGAGACTTAATGGGACACCATCAACTTAAAAATCACACTTCTGTCTAACAGAGTTTGCCTACTATTGTTACAATAGCTAGGATTGAGATTAAAAGGGGAAAGTTTCTCTATTTTTCAGTGTCTTTACTTGGTATATTTGACCGCACTATGTGGAGAGTCACATTCACTGTTTCCTCTGTATAGCCTTCTGGGCTTCATTGGGAGTAGCCATATTCTTAAAGATAAGCATTTGCATAAGTGTTTGCAGGATTAAGGCCTTTAATTATCAGTTTAGAGGAACATTGATGTGATGTTCCAAAGGGAGTTATGAGAAGTGTTTCCACGAATCAAAACAGCATTTTGACAATCATTTGAAAAAGGGGTTTATACTTCATAAAAATAAAGCCACTCTTAATAAAGAGTTGCTGAATGGATAACATTTTAATGAACAAATTGAGAACAAAACTGCTGGTAAAATTATGTAACGTGTACAACTGCAGCTCGTACTTCAGTCCAAAATTTGCCAACATTTTAAACACTGTTTCTGTGATCAAACAGTGCCACCAAGTGTGATAAACACAGATCTCAACTTTAAAGACTGAATGCAGTTCACATGGTTACATCCGATGTTCTCGATTCTCAGTGAAAAGGCTTATTAAGATTCCCTAAGTGATCGCATGAAGCTGTGGCATCACATGCGATCCCTTGCTCGTGTTTGAAGGGACGGTGTGGCACGCCCGTTAACCCCAGCGTTCCGGAGGAGTTTGCATCTCATTGCCCTGCATTCCCCATGGCCAGATGTTGGGAGGAAGCGCCTTGCGGACAAGGGAGGGGCGCGTTGTCTGGGAAATACAGAGCAGCGATGAAGGAAAGACGCTGCGGGTTAGTGTCGAGGCGGGGGCACGTTTTCTCCCTGGAGCTTTTCCTGGGGAAGCGGAACCGAAGGCAGAGGCTGTCGCGTCCCCGCTAACATCCTCCTGGCCGCGGAATTCGGCTCTCGATTCAGCCAGAAACCGCCGGCCCCGGGCGGGCTCCTTTGCTCGGCCCAGCTGCAGCCGGCAGGACCCACGGGCGGCCGCGCCTCTCAGGCCACGCGTGTCCGCGCGCACGCGGCAGCCGGGGCTGCTCTTGCTGCGCAGGGTGACGCTGTTCAGCGCGGGTGGGCGTTTCCTTCTAGGCCTGGGCGCCTGCGGCCGCGGACGTGCCGTGTCCGCCGGTCCTCCTGCCTGCGCGCACTTCCCCGCCCCGGAACCTCGTTGCTCCCAGCTCCTGTTTCCAGACGGACGGCGGGGATCCGGTTTCCGGTCCGCGCGCTTTCCCGTCCCCTCGGCCGGGTTCCCAGAAGGCTTTGCAGCAGCGGCGGAGCCTTTCCCTCCTCTTCCGGCTCGGCCCCGCGGCGGCGAAGCGGCGGTGAGCGGCGGTCCGCGCGATCCGGCCCCATCCTGCCCGCGGGAGCCGGCGGCGGGGCCGGGCCGGGGATGGGAGGCGGCATCGGGCCGTGGGGCTAAGGGGACGGGCTGGGGGCAGTGCCAGAGCGCGGCTCCTGGGACGTTGGGGGAGCCCGTGGGAGCCGGGCTGGGGCTGTCGGGGCGGCCCTTAGGATGGAGCTTGGGGTGGGCCTGGCTCGCAGTGGGCGAAGGGGAAACGAGCTCCGTGAAACCAGCGGCGGGAGGATTTGGGACAGGAGTTTTCACACGGGCGGCTGGGCCCAGCCCACCAGGGACGGGAGGCTGTGCTGTGTGGCTGCACGGGAGGTTGGGAATGGTCTCTAGGGCTTATATAGCGGGGTTTGCCGTGGGGCATTCCCCGCTTGGAAACAGTACCAAGCACCTGGGTGCGAAGGAGTCTGCTCTCTGTTCCCACCTGTTCTGAGCTGAACCGTTTCTTTCCCTTTCACAGGTTTAACCATGGCCAAGTCCAAGAATCACACCACTCACAACCAGTGTAAGTTATGTCTGGTTCTTGTCCAAAAGTAGTGAGATTTTTAAAACACTGGCTCTTTTAATATAGTGAGTTATGGATGAGGTATATTTTCAACACTGTCGCTTTAGCGCTCGTGGGCGAGAGATCGGTGCATCCTACCTCGGGTGGTGGTCAGTGTTTAGTGGAAATGGGAGAGTATCTGCCAGTAACACTAACACTTAGCATTGGGTTGGGGTAGATAACTGTTTTGCCAGCCTCTGGTTGTAAATTCTAGGTATGTTCTGCTAGACTAGTGATTTGGACAAAGATTAGGCTAGGGTCCTCATTTTATTTTTCTTTCAGAAGAAAACCAAACAACCTGGTGAATTGTTTTACACTTCTGTGTAACTCAGCAAGGGAAAGCATTCCTGCCCATCCTGTGGCCGAACGCAGTGGCTCTCAACCTTTTCACACTGCTGTACCCCTTTTTGTCTGATTTGTTTTGTGTACCCCAAGTTTCACGTCACTTTAAAACTACTTGCTTACAAAATCAGACAGAAAAATATAAAAGTGTCACAGCACGCTATTACTGAACAATTGTTTACTTACTCATTTTTACCATATAATTATAAAAGAAATCAATTGGAATATAAATATTGTACTTCCATTTCAGTGCATAGAACATAGAGCAGTATAAACAAGTCATTGTATGAAATTTTAGTTTGTACTGACTTCACTAGTGCTTTTTATGTAGCCTGTTGTAAAACTAGGCAAATATCTAGATGAGTTGATGTACCCCCAGAGGTACGCATACCCCTGGTTGAGAACCACTGGCTTAACATGCCTAAAGTTGAAGGAAGTGGTTGTAAACAAGCAAAAATAAAATGTAAATTGTCCAATGTTAAATAGCAGCACAGAAAGGATTTACTCTCACCTCAAAAAAGTGGAAAACTGATTTTTACAGATTCTTGAAAATCAGTTTGCCATTGAATAAAATACTTACTATGCCATTTTTCTCATCAAAACGTAGCCACAATAACATAAGTGTCTGTTCCAGCATTTATTAAACATCATATAATGCCCGCAGAAGGAAGTATAGGGAGCAGGAACTTTATTTTAAATCACTGATTATGTCAAAAAGTTTAGTTGTGTTAAATCCTGTATTTAGTGCTTTTGGATATGATAGGTCGTGGTCAAAAATATATTAGCACAAATATTTGACAATATCTGCAGTTCTGTTTTTAATCTGTGAACGTTGCCATCTCTCAACAGCCCGCAAATGGCACAGAAATGGTATCAAGAAACCCAGGTCCCAGAGATACGAATCTCTAAAAGGGGTGAATATTTCTTTTTTCAGAATTCTTTTGTCGGGTTCTGCAGTCTTGCACATGAGTTGTAGAAATCCAGCATTAATACTTGCGCATTTACAGTCCTCTGCGTGAAAACAGGTCGTCTGTTTTCTAATACGGTTGGGTTTAAACTTTACTACAGTAAATATTATTTTTGTCTTTTCATTATTTTGTACTTGCTTTCTGCAGTCATATACTGGGTTGCAAGTTTATCCAGCTTGCTATCCACAGAGTGTTTAGTCTCTCAAGCCTTCTCTAGACTCCATTTTAACTCTACTGGTTTAACACCTGTTAAAGGCATTCCGCTTTGCCTATACTAGGCTGCTAATGTGCATTAGCTAACACCTTCCAAATCCTACTCTAGGTAAAGCTCATCTTTACTATTTCCCATATTTCTCCACCTCAGTCAATATATGTTGGTTGGGTAATTATTTTCCATTTTGAAACTTGTTTTTGGCCTCTGTTTCTAACTTCACTGATTCCCATTGTATTATTTCTCTGTCCTTACTAGTGTTGAGAAACTCCCCTCTCTAGAGGTCAGAAAAGTGGCTTTAAGTTTCTCTAGCTGAAATGAGACGGCTGGTGCAACTGCCTCTTTTGGAAAATACAGTTTACTTGCACTGGAAAGTGGATAAGAACCCAAAGGCATTCCCTTTGTGGGATTATCTGTATTTCCTTCAAGCCTTGTAATCTTGGTATATGCCACAATTCTTTAAAGCTTGCATACATGTTTTTTTGTTTATGCCGCAATTAGGGCCCAGTCCTGCAAAACCCTTACTCGTGACTAGTTTTACTCACTTCCTTGGGCACTATTCCCCTGAGTAAGCCTTATGTGAGAAAGACTGCAAGGATCAAGTCCTTATATTGTATGCCATCAAATGCTCTTGATTAGTGAAAGCGTTGTTTGGGTGACTACAGTAAATAGTAAGTTGTTTATCTGCACCGTAATCAGTTAATGATGTTTGGCTGTTTGAGTTAGCTTGAGTTTGCAGTGATGTGTGTCCATACATGCTAACTACACTGCAGTGGTACTGTGCTACAGATGGCTGCAAAGAAGCACGCAGTTATTTTGCCCTTGTGCTCTAGGGGTGGATATGGGGAAAAGGTATGTTCTTACCCTGTTAGTTAACACGTGGTAAGAACAGACTGTCTAACCAAGTGAAGACAAGGCCCAGGAAAGAACTGTTGGTATTGACATGGAAATACAAGTACTTTAAAAAAAAAAAAAAGACAGGATTTGTTTGTAGTGACATTGAACCCAGAACAAATCATTCATGAAATTTTGATCTCATTACATGGAAATTAAATTTGCCTTATTAGCAGTGTTATTAATTTCAACTTCAAAGTGCTCCTTGTTATTGTTTGTAAAACTGGGGGAAAACGCTAGTTTAGTTCTAAAAACTTAATTCTGGAGAAGTTTCAGATTTAAGTGCCATCTATATTTGGGGATAATTTTTTTTAAAATGTCCCAAATGGGAAATACTGGTGCACTTCCAGTCTTGAATGTACACTTAAAAAGACCTGCAATTCCCTCCCCAATGTGGTTGATTTTTACCTTGTTTTGTAGGTTGATCCCAAGTTTCTGAGGAACATGCGATTTGCAAAGAAGCACAACAAGAAGGGGCTGAAAAAAATGCGGGCCAACAATGCCAAGTAACCAGCTTGCCTCTGCAATGAAAGGACTGACTTGTTTTGAACCTGAAAAGCAGTTTTTTCTATTGGCATTTGTTTTGCTCAACACGTTTTTGTATAAATAAAATGAGATGTGACAAAATTCAAGGGCAAGAGTCCTGGCCTTTTGAGTTTGAAGGACAGCCTTCAAAATGTTGAGTTCTCAAAAAATCGTGTTTGAATTCAATATTAAATGTCATTGAGGCATCTTAGAGGCTATGTATAGTCACTTGTGTGTGCATCTTTTGTTCAATGACAATTTAGATTAACTGGAGTTCTGGTGGAGCTGACAGCTGAAGCATGTTGATCTCAAAGGAAACAAATGACTTTTCCTCTCCGTGCTTTTTCAGTGTGACTTCTTTTTTTTGGTGTGACTCTGGTTTTGGATTTTATGCACTTGAGTTTGACACTAGTTTGTTTTCAAGTTACAAAATGTATTTGTTACTTGAACTCTAAAGCTGGAAATGGAGCACCTTGTGTAAGTTTATTCAAATGTAAAGTACAATGGTGTATACGCTGAATATCTTTTGAAAGAATAGTCCTGTGTAAACACTATGTTGTGATACCCAAAGCTGTACTTTAAACTATTTCTAAATTATTTAGAAATAAACCTGAGGAACCTGCCATTGCCCAAGAGATAAAACTTACTCTCAAATTACTTTGAGGAAAGCATTGTTCAGTAAAATGTTTTTTCTGTGTATAAACCAAAATACATTCTCTAAAGGATCAGCTCCCTTTTTCAAAAATGGATGCATCAAAACTATTTTTTAAATGGCAAAGTTCTTGCTCTGGCAGTGATGGGTTCTACTTCAGACAAGGTAGTGCAGCTATCAGGACATCCTAGCTTTGCATAACCACAGTCTATTTCGATATTTCTGCTACACCTATCACTTTGTTATCCGAGCGCTGAAGTCAATAACTTCCTTGAAACCAAAGGATTATATAAAATGGGATAGTTGACAGTTTGTGAACACGCTAAGGAGGGCTACAGTAGCTGTAGTTTTCTGTCTGTCTCCAAGGTAAAGCATCACCTATGGGCTCTGCATCTCTGCATTAATGATAAGTGACTGCATTATATGACTCTGGGCTCTGCTTTAGCTACTGTTGCATGTCCTCTCTCTTTGGACTACTGAAGACTTGTTGTTAAAATTGCCCATTTTAACACATTTTGCTGGCATGAGGCATTTCTTGGCTGTAGAGTTGTGGTAAAACCAGCATAAAACATTTTAAATAATTCACTTTAAAGTATATCATGGGCTTGATTCTCATTTGGCCTCATCTATACAAGGCTTTTGTGTCAGTCAAGACTGTCAGTGTGATTTATTTTACTGCTATAGTCAGTGTATGGGAATAAGCTATACTTGGGTTAAGTCTACAGTACAAAATTAAGTCAGCCTACATTACTTCAGTGTACAGCCACCACAGTACTTAAATCGCTTTTGCATGTCCACACTACTACTCCTTCTGTGGGCAGAGCGTATCCTCACCAGGAGCCCCTGCAATAGATTTAACTGTTAGTGTGGGGGCATTCTGGGATGGTTTTTGAAAGGCAGTGACAGTGGATTGTAAGCAATGTAGAGTCTATGCTGACAGTGCTTTGACTTAACTATATTGGCCTCAGCACTATGTCTCTTACAGAGATTGTCAGTGTAGTGAGCAAGTTATGTTGGTGGGAACTACATTTTAGTGTAGATGCTCACAGTTAGATCAACATTAGCTGCCTTACATCGATTGACCTAATTGTAGACCAGCCCTTGTATATCCACACTAAAGAGGTGTCACCAAGACCTCTTTGCAGCACTTTGGTAGTGTTGAGGCCTTGAATGGATTGTCAGTTACCTTTACACTGCTAGAAAAGTATAAAAGGGGCTTAAATGAAGAAGAGAATCAAGCCTTGTGCCTTTTCTAGTGTCTTGGATCTCCAACTGCCCATTTGGAAACCATTTGCCTCTGGTTTCCATGCACTAGCTCAGACCAATACTAAGCATTCCTGGTGTTGCTAAAGAAGAAAGCTGCTTCTAGAAGCCTAGAAAGGAGCCACAAAGCTAGTTGCTTTGTAGATAGCCCACCAAAAACATGTTTGCTTAGTGGGAAGGAGAGTAATAAAAATATATGCAGAATTACCCGAGCGATGTAGCTGCTTTATTAAACTGATGGGGAAGGACTGGTGTGGATTGTCACTTCCAATAGGATTCAGTAAGAGACTTGAAAAATAATGGACAAGGAGTTGGGAGCTCAGGTGCGGCTGTTGTCACCACTCTGGTGGACGTTGGCGATGGTGCGCGCTTGCTGAAAACGATCTGCGTATGCAGGGCCCTGCAGAAGGGCCAGACTTCGAGCGGTTCCTCGTGGCTTTCCGTTCCTTTGTTAAAGCGAGTTCCCAGCGTCTCCTCAGTACGCGGGGTGCTGAGCGGACAGGCGTGGAAGTGGACGGCCTCGACTGCTCCGCAGCGTGCAGCTGGGACGACCAAAGCGCGCCGGTGCGAGGCCAGCGGGCCGCGGCTCTTTAGAGGCGGTGCCCGTGTCCTCGAGCAGGCTCGTGCCGCGATTAGTTGGCGGGTTGCTGTAGCGGCACTTCACCACCAGATGGGGCACGAGGGATGGCTCGGCGCGGGCCCGCACCTGCTCTGCCTCGCCGCTGTGTGGGCCGGGCCCGAGCCGCTCGGCCCGCGACGCCTGGCCCGCGCGTGGACCCGGGCGGCGCGCGCCCCAGGCCGGGAGGGGGTTGAAGGCGGCCGCAGGGAGCGGCGCGCGGGGCTCGTGGCGGAGCGGGAGGCGGCGGCAGAGGGCGGCCCCGCGGGGGAGGTAGGATGGTGACGCTCCCCCCCCGCCTAGGGAAGCGTGCTCGGCGCTGTGCGTTTCCCGCCCGCTGTCCCGGCCGCCGCGCGCGCGGTTTCCCCCTCTCCGCGTTGCCCCGGGCCGCGCGTAGCAGCTCCTCGGGGCCCGCCCGGCTCGTTACGGGCTGGGCTCGTCCCCTCAGGGAGCGGGAGCGGCGGGCCGGGCCTGGCCGCCAGCCGCAGAGGCGACGCGCGAAGCGCCCCCCTCAGCCGCGGGGGGAGGGGAACGTGACCGGCCCGCTCCGGGCCGCGCCCCCTCTCCCTGCGGGCCGGGGGAGGTGTTCCTGGGCAGCCGGGTCCCGCCAGGGCCTGGTGGCTCGAGCCCTTGGAGCGTCTCTTCCAGCACGTCCCCGGCCGCCGGGCGGGGCCTCTCCACGGCCTGCGGCGGAGATGGGGATGGAGACGCCTCTGGGGCGCTGGGCCTTGATGGCTTTAACAGGCGGGCCCTCGTGAACTCTCCTAGGCCTCTGGATGGGCCCGGGTGGCAAAGCTGCTGAGCCCTCGGGGGGTCTGGCGGGCGTGGCCGCAGCTGGGGGGAAGGGATGGCCAGGGTCACCTCACACGGCTCCCACAGCCGCTCTACGGTTTGTGCTGTAGGCCTTGGCCTATGTCAGATCTCCCCTGGGACTCTGCCTGGAATCTCCAGCTCCCGGGGGCTCTTCCTCCTGGACGGTGAGTTCAGCTTTTCCTTGCCTCCCCCCTCTGCATTGTCTCCTCAAAGCGTCAGCAACCCTGAGTGCCTTCCTCACAAGCCACAATAGGGAGTGACTGCAGGAGAGGCGCTTGGTCAGGGTTAGAGCAGGGTCTTCTGGCGACAATGGGGGGAAGCAGCGAAAGGGAGAATTTCGATCCTTTCTCCCTCACCGTGCTTGTAAAACTGCCTTTGTGAGGCGCCATGTCTCATCGCTGCCCTTCAGGCTGCCCTTCAGTGCGAGAGAGTTTCCCAAATATGGGCGCAGCTACTTCCTGACCAAAATAGCCCGTGTGACACAATGCAGTGTCCAATAATGTAACCTTAATCCAGGACTTCATTGTGCAGAGAGAGATGGGGACTCTTGAACCATCACGGCTGCTCCGTGTCAGGTTTGCTTGCCATTTTGGTCTTCCCTATACCCACTTGGCTGTCCCCCAGAAGAGCCTCAGCATCAGCAAGGCATTTAATTTCTAAACCCCAGGCAGCTGGGAGGCCATGCCCCTCCCACAGCTGTCTTTTTCCGCTTTGCTATCTTACTAGGCTTCTGGTAAATTGAAGTCCTTGTAGCTAACCAAGCAACAGCTTGGTTACACTTTCCATTATGTATTATTTGTATCACGGTAACATCTGGGAGCTTCAGTCATAGACCAGGACTCCATTGTGCCAGGTGCTGTACAAACACAACAACAAGCTGATCCCTGCCCCAGAGTTCACAACCTGCAAGTAGGCCAGAAGCTTCGTTCCACCTACTTGGGCAGAGGAAAGCAATCTGAGTAGAATGGATGGGGTGGCCCATGGATTTGAGTGTAGGGCTGGAAGTTCCTGGGGCTGACACTGTCTGTGGCTTTGGCCAAATCATTTAAACATTCTGCCTTAATTTCCCCATGGTTAAACTGAGGCTGCTAATACCGTTCATGGGGGTTTATAAAGCCCTTTCCAGATGAGTTCTAACACTAGCCACGTAGTACTGAGACTATTCTGTATCACAAAACATTCTTGGTCACCTAGATGTCTCCAAACTGTTCCTGTTGATAGACGTCCCCAAACTGTTCCTGTTGATAGAAGCTATGAAATAAGAAAGGAAGCTTCTTTGTTTCTTGAGGTCTAAGAATAGCTGAGCACACAGATGGTTTCTAGTTTGGATTTTCATCCGCACATAGGGCATTTACTCAGCTTTCCATGGAGCTGCTGCTTCCTCTTACGCACTGAAATGAATGGAGGTGCAAGGAATGCAAGCGCAAGCTGGCTGCACAATCAATCCAGGGCACCAAAATGCAGTTTGTGTCCCTAATGTTTATTTTAGGAAACCTAGTGTTTGTTCCTAGGACATCAGCTTACCGGAGACTTTCAAACAATGGTTAGTTAAGTAGCAGGAGACCTCTTAGACCAGTAGCAGTCAGCTTTGTCAGTACTTTTCTACACTTTTTCCTTTATGGTAGCTATTTGTGTTTAAATTTCAGCATTCTGTCTCCCCACTTGCCTTCATCTGCCTGCTCCTGTCATGAAATCATAGCTCTGTGTTTATGATATAGACTCATAGACTCTAAGGTCAGAAGGGAGCAAAATGATCATCTAGTCTGACCTTCTGCACAATGTGATATCACTGTGATGTCAGAGAATGTAGGAATCTGCAGCAGCAAGTGGAGGAGAAAGCTCTTGTTTACTAGTTATCAAGGATGTTTAAATATTTAATGTGGCTATGGAAGTGCTTGATATGGATGTAATTGAATATTTAAGGCAAATATATTTTAGGCTGTGCTTGAAGTCTGCACTAATATTTCTGTTTAATCAGCATGAGGTGCTCGATCCAGCTAGAATAGCCTCCGGATTATGAAGGAGCTGAGCTTTGTGCATGTGAAATTGCTCTTGACAGAAGTGCACCAAAGTGAACAAGGCCAAAAGTGCAATGTGGCATGGATCCAGATTAGGTTAGGTTAGGTGCGAGGTCGGGTTCTGAGACTGAATCAGGGTCAGTGCTTGTCTTTGGGATCAGATTCCATGTTACAGAAATAACACCAGCTGTTCTTGCAGGATTTTGACTTCAAAACAGTATGCCTTGGAGATTTTCAGTATTCAGGAATAAATATCTTACAAGATTGGCTGCATCCTTCTGGCAGTGATCCTGTCCAGGTTTGTTGTTAACTATTTGTTTTACAGTACTCCTATAGGTGGTAAATGAGATCAGATACCCGTTGTGCTAGGTGCTGTACGAGTCCCTTCCCCAAAGCTCTTACAATATGAATGGGGGAGGCAAGGGAAGAGAGAGATGAAGTGATTTGCCCAGGGTGACACAGCAGGTAGTGGGAGATCTGAGAATACACCCCTATCCACTAGACTACATTGCTTCAGATCACAAATATCTTTCCCATCCCTCCACCGTGAAATGTACAGGGGTTCAGATCAGATGTGAGACTCCAGTTTTGGCCTCTCTGTAAACAAAGTACAAATAGTTGTACTATAGTTGAAAATAGTTGATTATGGAGTAAGTCCCCATGCAAAGCTTTGCAACCATGTCAGGATTGAATGCCGTCTGCCAATTTAAAACACTAGGAAAGGCTTTGATAAGGGCATTTTTTAAGGGGACTAATGTTTACAATGCAATAGTGCAGTCAGTTCAGCTGAAACTTTTCCACAGAAACATGCTTTGCTAATAACTAGAAAGAAGATTAGATATAGGTCTAGCTTGTAGCCCTTTGTACACAGCTCATGAGTACTTCTGGGCTTCACTTACACACATATGCAAGATGTTTTGAAAGTGAACAAATCTAGATCCCTGTTTTTATCAGGTTCTAGAGCTCTTACACCTACGTCTGCATGACACATTTTGCCATAGTACATCATCATTTATCACTCATGATCCCCAACATGTGCTCCTTCAAAAACCATGTACAGCACTTGATTCACAAGATCAGCTACCAGTGTCTTGGTCATAATCTGTCTTCCTCTTGCAACAAGATGCATAGGAAGTAGCTTGGTTAGTTTAATGTATAACAAAAAACCATTGCATTCAGTTTTTCATAGAGTGCAGTGAGCATCTGAATGTGCAAAAAAATATACCATGGCAGGAACACAATCTCCACCGGGTAAAGAAAATGAAGTCAACATTGCAATGATTTTTAGCTCTTATTGCCATGTACGTTGTATGGCTATTCCAGCAGTTGAATTAGAGTGACAAGCACCAGTGCTATCTGTTGGTGAAATTGTATATTTTATCAGATGGGATTATAAATAGATTATGGCATTTTGAACATGTTAGAAAGTAAAGGACATTTTTGCTTGCTTAAAGGTTTTTTTACTCTGAGAACGTATTCACACATACACACTCACTCACTTGTATGTTGTTTGCAAGGATTTTTGTGGCCATGTGAGTTTCAGGTTATTGGAGAGACAAAGTGGATGAGGGAACATCTTTTATCTTCTGCTAGTGAGAGAGACAAGCTGTTGAGCTACACAGAACTCCTCGTCAGGTCTAGAAATGGTACTCTGTCCCATGCACGTCTGTGCAAGAGCATCTGTCACGTGCTTGCTTAGAGATGCACAAAAGGACATGCTCAGACAGACATCTTTTCATTGGCCAGTGCTCCGACTCCCAAACTGGGTGTCCATATGGAGAAAGCTACTAGCCAGTCTAAGTCTGTTCTGAGTGAGCATCCAATGGTAATGTACAAATTAGTACAGTTCAATTAAACACTTAATTCAGCCATTCCCCATTGTTCTGTCTCTGGTGTTTGTCACCACCGAACACTCATCCGGAAAACCAGCTTAGCTATGATGTGAGCAGTTCACTGCACACAGTGACTGGTTTCATTTACATCATCTTAGATAGGGGGCTGGTTATGGCATAGTTTGTTTAGTCAGGTGTTTCCCAGCAGGGTGGAAAAGCAGACCATGGATCAGAGTAAGAAGGACTGTAGTTCGTATTTGGTAGGAGCATGTTTCTGGTGCTCCCCATCCCACACTAAGAGGTCATTCTGAGTTGGTTTGGAGCCCTTGGTGTGCACAGAACAGGCACCTCTGAGCAAGTTTACATGTGTGACAAAGAGTGCCTGAGCCCTGAATTCACTAGCAGCTTAGCATGGGTACAGCAGCACCATTCCTGGCAGTTGCTGGAATGCAGGTACTCATTTTGTTAATGTTGATGCACCTCCTTTGTCCCCCCATTCACCTTTGAAGAGGGCAATGAAAGAGAAGAGAGAACCTATCAGAAAGTTGTTTCTTCAGTTTCACTAGCCATTGGTTAGTTTGTGCCTGTGACTAAACCTCCTTGGAAAAATGAGGGCTTAGTGTTGTTCAAACTGCTTAAGTATTAGAATAAGTGGATGCAAAAAAGGCTATGATTTTCTAATGGATGGGAAGGGTTTTACCATCTGCACTTGTATCAGAATTGTCCCACTGTGTAAACAGTTGAATAGCACATACAGTTACATAGAATCAGAATTACAGTTCTCAGTCTTCAGAGTCTAGATTGAGCACCAGCCAGGAGGAATTTCCTCAATGGTGTAATCGTGCGCAATTTAGAAGCGTTATTTATGCCTTTCTCCCTGGCATTCAGCAAGGGCCGTTGCTGGAGAGAGGATGCTGCACTAGATGGACCGGTCAAGCTCCTAAAATAGTTGGCCCCATTCACATGTGAGCATCCCCCACCCCTCAGCGAGGCGATGCGATTCATGCCTTCAACCCCCACTAAGGTGAATAGGAGCTGGGGGTTTTCAGGACCTTGTAGGATCTGCTCTCTGCATGGTAGTCCTGGGTTTCTTCTGTTTTCCTGTAAGACTGGTGGTTTGCCTCCAGAGACTTAAATACTCTCCCAATTACAATAACCAGCCACTCCTTGGCCCAAATCAACCCCCACACAGGAACCCTGGGGGAGGGAGACCAGGGTAGATGAACCTCTGTATTCTGTGTGGGGGCAGGATTTGTCCTCCAACCCTATGGAAGAAGCAGGGAAATGAGACCCCCCAAGCTCCACAAATCCAGATCTTGAGGATCCACTGAGGCACAGGAACATCCATGCAGAGTCCCTCTGCCCTTCCTGACTTCCTGCCACGATGGCTGTGATGGGACTGTGCTCACAGGGTTTCTCCTTCCAACAGTGGTCCCTGGAACCCTGGCTTAAGATGGCAGGAGGTCCCCCTCCCACACCCATTCTGCCCCTCACCAGCGGTGGATCCATGTCTATGCAGAGGACTCCGAGATCCGATTCCCTGCGTGCGAAAGGTGAGATGCACACGTGGGAAGGCGCTTTCATGCATTGATTTCAGGGAAAGCCAGGCCCCTCAGACTTCTATTGGGTTGAATCTCAGTTGATGTTTGGCCATTGACTTCAGTAGGACCAAAGTCTGGGCATGTGTGAGCGTCACCCGTTTTTCATGACTCCCAAGGTTTTTCCCTGTCTTTTGAAAGGGTTGAGAACTGATGTGACTCATTGGCAGCAGCTCTCATGGCCCCTTTCCCTACCTCGCAGATGCTTGGACTAAACCCTGACAGAGACATAGAGACACCAGCAGGTCAAAGGGGATGATGGCAAGGGACAGAATGAGCTGACAGCTGCTTTATCAACACCCGCATCAAGTAATCCCAGCGTGTCAGGAATAATGTGGCTAGAAATAGATGCAGTCATGCTAGCATAGGAGGTGCCTAGCCTGAATAGTTTAATGTGTGGTTTTACTGCAAGGCGGTTGTTCCCAGAGCTCCATGAGCACGTGCAGGCTGCATCAGGCAAACCGAGAACCTCAGGACACAGAGCTAATCTGGAACTAGTGGGACTGGCTAATTTTCTGCCTGAATAATGTAATAATAGTGAATTTCAGGGATGAAATAACCCTTTGGGTCTCACTCAGTTCAGCCCATCTCCAACGCCCTACAGTGGGTTCCAGTTCTTTGCCCAGTCTCATTTTAGATGTCTCAAGCAAAGGGGATCCCTCCATTTCCATTAGGGGGCCAGTCAGTATATAATTTATCTCCCTGTTGGGAAGATGTCCTTGACGCTCTATTCTCTCTCCCTTAATTTCATCAGATCACGCCTAGTTTTACCCTCCCGTGTAACCACCAAAACCATGAATAACGCCAGGTTCATGCAAAGGGTCCTTGGCCCTTTTGGCAAACCTGGGTTGGGTTTTGAGTTTGTAACATGAATTTTGAGTGTATTCAAAGTTGTTGGCACAGCTGCCTTAGAAATTTAATTGCTCCCTTTAAAATACCTGTGAATGGCAGAAAATGAAACATAACCCGTGCTTCCAACCTTTTGGAAAGCTTTTCAAATCTGTCAGGACTCCATTCTGCAAGGCACTGAATATCCTCCAATCCAAGGGGGAACTCAGCACCGTGCAGGTGCTGTTCACTCTTTGTTTCCTTAGGCAAATCCCATAGCCTTTCTGTGCCTCAGTTTACCCTATTATAAAACGAGGATGATAATATGGCTTACCACCTTCAAAGTGCTCTGAAACCCCCAAAATCTACATTTGATAAATTGCCTTTTGGACTGAGGAGATTCACCTTTCTAAGAGTGCAAAGGAGTTTGCATTGGACAAAAGAATAAGTCTCAAGGGAATCGGGAAGCAGCAAACAGAGTTATAGGTTGCAGCAATCCTCTCTGGGGCAATGCGAGGCCCTCCAGGTCCATAGCTGCTCCAGCCAAAGGGTAGTGGGAAGGTCCGTCCCATGGACGATAGCCAGATGAACAGGAGAGCCAGCGCTGTGTGCTGCTTCTCAGAGCAGATGGCTTTGAATGTCCAGCATGCTCCCAATGTGCGCACCTCAGGGCCATCAGCCCTAGGAAAGGTAGAGGCAGGAAAACACATGAAAGCAGATACCAAGATAAAGTTAACCATGCGATGCTGCAACCAAATGTAGCAAAAGAGAAGGTGATGTGGTATGAAAACGAAGTGTATGTTACAGGGGGTCTGGGCCCATTGTGTTTGCATTAAGAGTTTCAATTGCAGCTCATGTAGCAGACAGGTGCATGCCTTGCGGTTTGGATCTGAATTACCCCAAAGACCTGAGAGTAGAATTCCAGATGGAGCCTATGATGGAGCATCGTGCTGTCTTCACTCTCCAGCCTAGGCTGTCCCTTGTAGTTCCTTGCTCCTGACAAGCAGCAAGCCCGTCCAGGTGCTGTTATCACCTCGCCTGATTGATGCAGAGCACCACACCCAGCTAGATCTATGAATGTTAACCTGGATAGCCTCTCACCCTTGATGATTTTTTGTTTGTTTTTTTTTAAAAAGGCTTGTATTCAGTTAGAGGTAGCAATGGTGAGCTGAGTCCTGTAGTGTCAGGGGCACTTGAGACAGCTAGGTTCTTGGTCAGTGGGGGGAGGGAGCAGTCAATGATCTCATTTAAATCAACCAGGTTAAGAGTTTAGTGCATCTTAAATTCAAAACGGACTGCCCCTGGAAGCTCAGGTGCATTTGTCCAGGATTAAAAGACTAGAGCATCATGGTATTGCAGGTTTCTCTTGTTTGCCCCCATAACTACTACAATGGAGGTAATGCTGGATGTATTACAGCCTGCTGCCTCAAAAAAGCCGCCCCAGTGTCTTTCATAGCTCTTGGTGAGGTGGTAACGTCACACAGGTACCATGTGAGTTGCAGCAGAGAAAGGGGTCAGGAAATTGTGTGTAATAGGTACTGCTCCACCAGGAGTCAGCCACTAGGTATGTTTTTAGTTTAAAAGTTTTATTTATCAGCAAGCTATGCTTACACATAGCACCTGCAGGCAGAGACACACCCAACTAAGGGCTAGTCTACACTTAAAACTCAAGTGGCATAGCTGTATTGGTACAACTGTGCTGCTGTCAGAGTGCTTTTGCAGTCGCATTATGTTGGCGGGAGAAAGATCTCCCGCCAACATAATAAAACAATCTAAACAAGCAGCCTCTTTCAGCTGTTTGTTGGAATTGTTTTCATTTTTTTTACTTCATTTTCTTTAACTTTGGGTTCACATCCCAGATCCTTTCCCTCCCGCCTCTTTTTCCTCTTAACATTTTGCCCCTAAAAAGGTGAAAAGGGAGAAAGAAAGGAGAAAATACATGAACCAAACCCAAATTTTTAAACTTTCCATTTTCTAGTAATGGTGAATACATTTTAAAAGTTATGAAACTTTCTTATTTTAAAAAAAGGCCAGTTATCAACTAAAAGTGTTTTGGTAGAAAAATGTAAATGATCTCTCCCTATTTTATATTACTGTAACTGGAAGTTGCTATCAATGGGCTGTGATGCATCTAGCATCCTTTTTAATAGAAAAGCTGGAGATGATTGCTCTAACAAAGCTTCCTCTTCTTGAAGGTGACTGCAAAGGAAAACAATAAGTTTCTTTGTTTTTGCATGTGGTTTTATGATCTGCATAAGAAGTCCTGAAAGAATTTGGGATTTTTTTAAGCAGCTATTGTGGGAGAAGAGGTTGGTTTGGTTGGCTTTTAACCTGAGAAATGTCAGGAATGCCAAATCTGTTTTTGCTGGAGGTTTCTTTGGATGATTCAGACGTGGGAATTTTCTCACCATTTAAATTAAGGGGGACTGAGTACTGAATCTTTAACAAAGAGAGATTAATCCCAGGAGTTGAATAGGTGTTTGTTTTTTTTTCAAACACCTATTCTAGTTTTATTGTTTGCAATGGTGGTGTAGCTGTGTTGGTGCCAGGGTATTAGAAAGTCCAGGTGGGTGAGGTAATAGCTTTTTATTGGACACGCTTTGAGCTACACAGAGCATTTCTTCACGTCTGGGAACTGGGGTGCTCAGAGTATCACAGCTAAATACAAGGTGGAACAGATATTTTTATCCTAAGTAGTTAACACAAATTCCATTTTACTGACCCTCCGAGCCACATATGATCTTGAGAAGTTCGAGAGCAACTACCAAATTGAGGGGAGAGCTCCAAGCTCTCCCCTCAATCTGGTAGGCAGAGAATGAGAGGGTGGGGGGGGACTCTGCGAGCCACACTTGAGCTATAAAAGAGCTGTGGTTTGGCCACACTTGGTATTCTAAGGGTCCGTTCAAGGTGAAATGGCCAATTAATACCTCTGCAGTCATAGGACAAAAAAGTGGGGTTAGCGGGTTCCAGATTGTTGTAATAAGCCATAAATCCAGTGTCTTTATTAAGATAATGATTTTTAGCATCTAGCGAAACTATGAATGGAAGCTCCCAGGTTTGTCTTTTGAAGGCATTGTGTGGATTTCCTTTGTGCAGCCCTCTCAGGCTGTGGTTATTTGATTTGCTTGAATGAATGTTTGCTTTCATGTTGCTAAAAATGAAACGTGAGAGCTGAGCTGTGAATGTTAATTCAATGGAGACAAACAGCAAGGCTGAGGTATGCATGGGAGGAACAACTGTTAATGCTACAGGAATGTGGTAATTATCTTGGGGGGGGTGGGGGGTATTCCTTGAGACCACTGTTCTAGAGAAAGAGGTTGGGAAAGGAGAAGCGATGTTGAAGTAATCCCCTTACCCTTCCTCTTTTGCTTCTCTAGCCATCCGCTCAGATCCTTGTCTCTTAGTGCTCTGTCTTCCTCAGCCAGGCCCCTATATAATATTGCTCGTGTCTGGATCACTTCTCTCTTTTTTTTCTGCTTCCTACTTGCCCCTGTGCTCCATTGAGTCCTCTCCCCTTACTGCCCCTTCTATGTATTCAGGCCCTGATTCCGTGAAGAACTTAAGAGCCTGCTTAACTTTGACCTTGTGATTAAAGTCCACTAATGCCAACAGGACATAGGCTTGGTCTACACTTAAAATGTCTGTCGACATAGCTATGGTTCGAAGGGACGTGAAAAATCCACCCCGAGTGCTGTAGCTCAGCTGTGCTAACCAAACCCCTGGTGCAGATGGAGTTAGGTTAATGGAAAAATGCTTCCATCATCCTAGCTCCTGTCGCTCAGGGAGGTGGAGTTACTACAGCAATGGAAAAACCCCTTCCAGTCTGCATCTGCACAATGGGGTTACAGCCACATAGCACCCATAATGTGGATGTTCTTTAGACTTAAACACTTTGTTGAATCAAGGCGTTTCACCTTTGCATCTTCTCTTAGAATCCACTTATGCTTGGAACATTTTCCCATTTCCTGCCCAGCAAGCTCTCAATCTCCTCCTTTACATCCCTTCTTAAAGCTGCTGCTTCGAAGGATCCTTCCTACCTTATTCTCCTCACCAATAATCTCTTCTTGAACCCTGAACTATTGTGCCATGTTTTGTCTCTGTTAGATCATAAGCAGAGCTGAGTGTATATTTTTGTTTCTCTGGTGCCCAAAACAAAGAACCAGAAAATTTTTGTTTGGGGTGGGTTTTACCCTTTAAAAAATATTAAGCACATCTAACTAAGTTGCAGTACAAAACATCATTTTGAAAGTTAATGTTTGTTTCTACATTTTCTAAATGAAACCATTTGACTTTTGACTGACTTCTTTTTTTATTCAACCAAAACTGTTTGTTGAATAGGACCTAAATATGTGTATAGTTTTGTTCACCACAAAACTGTATTTTTCAGCAAATAAATTATTTGATGGAGAAATGTTGCCCAGTTCTATAAAAGCTTCTCAGGGCAGTGGATGTGTCTTGCTCCGTGTTTGTAAAGTACCATGGCTATTTGTGACACAATGACTGTGATATCTACTCTCAGTAATGGAGATTTTGAATAGATTATTTTGAGAGAAGTGAAAAGCTTTCATCTGACACCCAACACTGTAGTTTCATTCAAACCTGACACTTCACTGAGCTTGTTTGATGCAGAGGTTCCCTTTGTTGATTTTACAGCTGTAACTAAACATTGCTTTTGTGAAACAACCAGGAATGACGTAGCTATCTTATCTTATGAATTATTTTATTAGCATTTCAAAAAGGAATCTTATTTCTGTACATATTGCTGGGTTACACCACACTTGAAATCCGTTGTGGGAGGTGGAGGAAGAGTAGGGATTGTCCTGGTTAAATCAAAATTTTCATATCGTTTAAGTGTCGCAAATCATCATTCAATTGAACTTTCAAATGCTAATTGATGTTTCATTATCATATGTTCTAAAAGATGTGATTCAACCCATCGAGTGCTGAGGGCCAAATTGTGGTAGCATCAAATCCAGTGACAAACTCCTAGGAACAGAATTTGCTCCAAATGCCTGATTCACTGTGTAGTTATAAGCAATATGCCGGGATTGAGCAACTCACAAAGGGGTTACATGAGAGTTCAGAGCTCTGCAGCTCACTGGCATTCACTGGCTTTGCCTTTTACAGCTGATAGGTTCTTATTAGGCTATAGGAAAAGCATTCTTTACAGACTTAATGATACATTCATTATGTTATCTGCTCCAGAGTTTGTCAAGGGAGTCAAGACTTGGTGATCTCACATTTGCTATAGCTCAAAAGAGCAACATCTTTGTTGATTATTATAGCTCTCTTAATTAAATATCCATGGAGTGACCATCTGAGGCACTTAATAACAAACACCGCATTCGCCTGATGGCCACCCTGTTCAGCACTTAGTCTTGCTAGCAGCCAAGGGGACACAACCATGTAGATGAGACGAGGAATCAGAGGGCTTTAAAAGTCAAGGCTGCACATCTTGTTTCAGATTTATTCAACTCCCTTCATGAACTCCAGGAATTCTGCCGACGAAGGGAAATCGAAGACACACATATTAGATGACGACTGGAGAGTCATTGTGTAGCACTTACACTCTCTGGTATCTCTACAATCACCCTTCTTCTCTCACCCATTTTCTCCCCTTCACAATTCCAAATGTCTAACAACCTAGCTAGCTTTGCTCCAGCCATGGAGAGATTTGTTACTCCTTCTGGAAGTTGCACTAACATGTTTCAGCACAGAGAAAGACTGGTAGTCCAGAAAGACGTACAGGAAGCTTAATGGGTGGAGACTGAGCCCAATAGCTAGGTCAGTGTTTCCCAACCAGTGTGCCGTCAGGCCTGAGCTGGTGTGCCACGGAATTTCTTGAAAAACTACTTGAAGAGTTCTGAGTTGGCTCATGAATATCCATGAGTTCATTTGGAGACTATCTGGTGGTGTGCCTCGAAATAATTAAAAGGTATCAAGGTGTGCCACGGCAGAGAGAAGTTTGGGAACCACTGAGCTAGGTGGTCAGAGCTCCCCTTGTAAATCAGCATAGCCTCACTGAAATCAATAGAGAAATGCCAATTTACATCAGCTGAGGATCTAGCTCAAGATATCCTTGTCCCCCACAACCAGGTTATCTGATGGGCTAACATTCAGAGCAGTAACTTTCTATAAATGCCCTGTGCACACAATTTGAAGTTGCACCTCCCATTAAAAATAAATTATATATGCGTGCACTGGAGCTAGCCAAGAATCTTAGAAATTTTAAGTGTTGCAAAACACCTTTCTTGTATTTATTTATTTAAACCTGCTTCATAGAGTGGTTGAAATTTTTAAAATTCTGACAGTTTTTGACCAGTTCTCGTGTATGTGTAATAGTTGTATTTTCAGTTTCTGCCACTGATGATGACCCCAGAGCATAGATTCTCCTGTAGACTGGTGCCTCTGTAGGTACTGATGAAAGCACTGATCCTGCAGCATGATGCATTCAGGTGGGCTCAGGTGCCTGCATAGAGCCTCTTCAAAGTCAGTGGGGCTCTGTGAGGGCACCGGAGTCCACTTCCATGGAGTCAGTTTCAGGAGTAGGGCATACATAATTATGTTTCCCTGAACAAGGCACTATCCAAGACTTCCCACAGTTAAGTCAGATGTGTTGCTTGCACATTACTAAGAGGAGAATTTGGCCACTAACCTCCTGTTATCAGGCCTGTAGCCCTTTAATGCACCCTCTCATGGTCAAGAGTTTGATAACGGCAGCCTTGCCTCAGTTTTTGGTATTCTGAAATGTGGCCTATAGCACTTGGCTTCTTTACATCACCAGCCCTCCATCTGGGTCATTTGAGTCTCCTCTTCTGGGGTGGTAAGGGACCTCCAGCCACTAGGCGTGGCACCCAATATCCCTTTCTCCCTTCTCCACCAGGGAAGGAACAAATGAAGTTAACATAGGAACAGAAATAAAGTCCAACAGTCTTATGTTAGGGCTGCCAATCCAAATCTGAAGCTTCAGCAGTCCCTTCCCTGGGGGGCATAGGTGGATCCAGGCTTGCCCTCTCCTCTGGATCCCAGCCCAGGAAACCTGTATTAAGCAGTCAGTGATATTTGTTTAGTTCCCTAGCTGCTTCCTACACAGCCTTTGCAGGCCTCTTCTGTACAGCACCCTTCCCTGAATCCTTCTGCCTGGAATTCCATCTCTTGGAGCAGCTTTGCCCCATCTGATGCAGTGGAGCTTCTCTGCAATGGTCCCCAGCCTCTCCAGCAACCACCCTGTTCTATCTGAGTTGGAGTTTTTTATCCCAGCTGTTGCTCACAACCCACTGAGCCTGCAGCAGGAGGAGTGATTACTCTCTTCATTCTGTGTGGGTCTCTACACCCATCACACCTTCCCTACTTTTCCGTCCTAGGAGTCACAGAAATAGGGCACTAGTTCTGGCAATAATAATAATACATAGGTGGTTATTAAGCAGAATCTAATAGAAAATACAGTTTTCTTCACCAAATCAATATCATTCTCTGTATGTTTTGGGAAAAACCCCAGCCCACTTTCTAAATTTGCAGCTTCAACTTTGTGTGCATAAAAAACCTCATCTATGTGAGCCAAGGGGGCAGTTTGAATGCCTCTCACCAGCCAAAGTAGCACTCATGCAAGCAAATTCAGGTTTTTGTTCTTCCCGAATGTTGCAAGTGGAAATCAATATCTGCATCTGAACAGCCCTCAACACTAGGGGCAGGAGTATAAATCTGTACCTGTGTCTACAGCCTAATTTTGAAGCTGGCTCATTCTCTATGAAAGACCAAACCCTAATCCCAGACTTATATGATCTCATGTTCTGTGGGAATTAAAACCTGGATCTGAACCGAGACTCTTAGGCCCATCTCTAATCTATACTAGTTACATCTTGATTAACGTTCTGAGTTCCTGAGGACACTGGAGATCCCATTTTGACTTTTAACCAAATTATGCACGAAACCGTGCCTACCGTCATAGTCAATCTTGCCATCATTGTTTTTGTCTCCATCCTTCATCAGTTCCTCTATGTCATCTTCAGTGATGGTCTCTCCTGTAGCCTGAAGCATGATCTTTAGTTCGTCAAGGTCAATGTATCCATCTGCATTTCTGTGCAATGACAGAATGGCTCAAAGATAGAACCAAAAATACTGTAAACGGGTGGATGCCTCTCACCCCATGTTACTGTACTCCCACTTGGTCTCCACTCTGTTTTTATGTGCCCTTTAGTGACTCATTCTCTTGGGTTTCCTGTCTTGCATTGGTAGGATAAATAAATGAAGGGACACCAACTCTCCCCTTTCTGCAGGTTTCTGTGGGAGTAACTCTACAGGATTTTTTGCCTGCTGAGACAGACGAAGTGGAGAATAGTAAATATTTGCTTCTGCTAGTGAATTAAGGGATGATCTTCATGGACAAAGAATAAATGGAGAAATACATCTTTTGCAAGTGAAGACTCTGATTCAGCAAACTGCTGAAATGTATACTTGGATCCATTTTGAAAGAGGGAAATTCTTTGTGAGTTTCTCTGGAGGAGACATTTTTACTTGCTGACCTCTGCTGAAGGAGGAACTTTAATTTATGAACAGTAATAGCAAAAGACTGCCCTTAATGCTAAGTATATCTCTTTCAAAACTACCTGTGACCAGTGGCATACTGGGGGGGGCAGGCCCCTGGGTTTGAAGAGGCATCGGGCCAGCAACCCCTCCAAGGCCTGGGAGGGGTGAGGCCGCCTCGGCTGGGTTGGAGTGTCAGGTAAGTGCGGGGTGGGTTTGTTGCACCAGGCTGGCCCTTCACAACAGGTGGGGGGTTGGGGATGCAGGAGATGCTATGGGGCGCCCCTTACGCCTTCTTCCCTGCGTGTTGTGAAGGACCGGCCCAGCCCCCCACCCCAGGCAGCAGGGGGAGGTAAGGCCATCCTTTGGCATCCCAGGCACCAGGCTACAGGGCTGGAGCAGCAGGTAAGTGCAGGGTCATGGCATTGCCCAGGTCAGCCCTTCTTGGTGGGAGTCAGGAGTTTTTGAGGGGTGCCCCTCAGCACCCCTGCACATCATGAAAGGCCACCCCTGGGCTGTGGGGAAAGCTGTCCCGTCCAAGCCAGTGCCAGGATTGAAGGGCTGCAGCAAGAGAGGTGGGTGCTGGGTAAGTGTGGGGAGGAGGGACAGCAGAGCCAAGCCTGCGTTTGCGCCACTCAAGCCTCCGGTTCCTCCATCCACAGATACAGACCTCTACCCCCGTCCCTGGGGCAGCTGGGGGGCAGCTCTGGATCCCCTGATGCCCTGCTCAGGGGAGGGCGTGAGGTATGAGTGGGGGTTGCGCAAATGTAGGCTTGGACCCTGGGCGCTGGAGACCCTTGGTATGCCCCTGCCTGAGACACCATATCTACTCAAGATTCAAATCTCAGGCAATGTCTGAGCTGTTGAACTGGCTCACCATATAGTCTATCATCAGAACAATTAGGTACAGGAATCATCAATAACTTAATTAGGCCTGGTCTATACTTACCTCTGAGATTCAACGGCAGTCGATGGGAGATATGCAAGCAACGTAAAAAACTTGTGTAACTCACGTCGACTTTGCTGGTTCTGTTTTGCACGCCGTCCACACTGTGCTGTGCCACTTTCTGACGTGGTTTTCCTAGGTCAATTTCTGGATCGACTGAGCGGGTCTTCACAGACCGCTCAGTCAATCCAGAGCAATCGACTTGATGTGGCAAATTTGCCGCCGTCAGTATAGACCTAGCCTTACAACCTAATTTCTTCAAATGGAGCCCAGGCACAAGATTTTGATTAGTCTTAACTATGGGAAAGGTAAGAGTTAATATCACTTGGGACAAAAAGGTCTGACACTAAGAGCTAACTTTTTAAAAGGATTTGTTTTAAAATTAATTTTAACTTGTACACCAATGTATGGCTTTACTTAAATTCTCAGGAAATTAGCTCTGCGCTCAAAATATAAGTGCTGTCATTTTGTATTCTTCAGACATAACGAAGTGGTTGACTGCTACTTTCAGCACAAAACTCAGCTGTAACTCTGGAGCCATTTGGCAGTGGCAGCACCATAACTAGTGTAGTTTCTTTTTTAGTACATTACGTACAAGTTTCTTACTTATCAAACATTCTGAAGAGATCTGAGAGTTCCTCTTCTGATTTTCCCTTGCTGTCATCTTTCATACATCGGACCATCATAACTAAGAACTCATCAAAGTCTACAGTGCCGCTGCCTGAAGGTGGAATAAAAAAAGTTTAGATTACATTACAATCTAGAGGGCAATCTTCCATGTCTTTTTACCTTTGACAAACAGGCATAGATATAAAACAGATGAAACTTTTATTTACTTTATAATCTTTTATAATCCAGTCACAGACTTCATGGTGGTAGCATTTAGGAGTGAGTAACAGATTATTGGATGGATTCACCATTGATTTGCACCTTGAGCACTCCTTTATATGAGTGAAAAGTGAATATAAAACATAACCACTGGTATAAATGTGTGGAAAATTATGACCTGGTAGCATTTCACACCCTCGTTGTACAAATGTAAATTACTATGGAAGGTGCAAGACAGTGGAGAATCAAACACTATACTTTTTTTATGCTGATGGTATATTATCATTTGTTATTTAAATGACACTGGTGAGCTATTTACCTTAATTCTTAACATACATTTTCTTGCTGGTGCGTTTAACAAGTTTTTGGCAGCTTGGAACTGAAATCTTTATCAGTTGCTTTTCTAGATTGTTTTCTACCAGTCTTCACATGCCTGTTTGTTGTTGTGCTGGTTTGTTATTGTGAAGTTATTTTGGGTATAATTTTTACATGAGTTTGCATGTACATGTCTGCACACTGAACAATTTTTGTTTTGGGATAAAAAGCTGCACATCCATAATTCCATGGAATTTGCAAACAAGAAAAAAAGATGGATCAAATTTTCAACCTATAATCTTTGACATGTCCTATTTTATATGCATCCTTATGTTACCCTCAGCACTATAATATCTGAGCAGCTGTGTCTCAAAAAAGGTTTG
This sequence comes from Mesoclemmys tuberculata, assembly GCA_007922155.1. Classification (NCBI taxonomy): domain Eukaryota; kingdom Metazoa; phylum Chordata; order Testudines; family Chelidae; genus Mesoclemmys; species Mesoclemmys tuberculata. Next base: position 5,994,233 of record ML677085.1, read on the forward strand.
AGAAATCTGTTTGCATCCATTACAGTAATAATTAATATTTTTAGCACCTTCCATTGATTACACTGCAATTTTCAAAGTCGTCTAAGGCACTTAAGCATCCATTGAAATTCAGTGGGGTCTTTGAAAAATCTTAGCTTTAGCATTTTATAAACCATGGCCCCAATCCTGCAACTTATTCCACACAGGCTGCGCTCTGCACCCACAGAGTCCCATTCGAGTTCCAGATGGGCGGAGTGGTCGACCTGCATAGTTCACCATATTGCCTATAATTGATCTGGAGTGTGCCCGTTTCTGAGTGGAGAATGGCATCTGACTGGTGCACAGCATGCTGCAAAGCCATGGGAGAGAGGGACTGTGGTCAGTGTCAGTGGAAATTCAGAGTCTTACACAAAGTGGCACTATATCTTTTGTGTCCACACAGAACTTCCATGTCTCCCGTATTACCTACGGTAACCGATGTGGTTACTCAGTTTATCTGACTTCACAAATATGAAGGAATATGTAAAAACTAACCAAGTGGGATTCTCCGTTTCCATGATGTCTCAACATTCCTGATGCTTCGGCTATTGATCTACTTCCTCTGGTGGAAATAGAGTACACTCTTGTTTTCTTTCATGTTCTTTTGTCTGGAAAGCCTGACTGGCCACTAACTCCACAGCATTTAAAGTCCAGCCAATATCTGCTATAATTCTGCCCCTCTGTAAATGTTTTGACGTGAACTGAGACACCTACAGAACTTGAGGATAACTCACCATCTTCATCCACCTCATCTATCATCTCCTGCAGCTCCTCAGGGGTTGGATTCTGGCCCAGCATTCTCATCACCTTCCCCAACTCCTTTGTGCTGATGCATCCATCCTCAGCACCCAGGACAAAGATGTCAAAGGCAGCCTTGAATTCTAGAGAGAAGAGGAAGAAATGGAGGTGTTTTGCCCTTTTGATAAGAGTTAGCCCACAGGAAATCAGCGGGCGTTTCATTGTTGGACACGCTTCAAAGGTGTGTCTGCCTAAGACTTTTTAGCTGTGTCAGTGGAAGTCAAACTCTGTTTCCTCCACCTCCTCTGCACGGGTGTGAAATCAGGGTCAGTTCCACTCAACACCCATTTTAGCACAGTGTGACCAATCCCAGTGGAACAATTGGGTTAGTCACAAGGGCTTGAGAGTATTCTTTGTCAGCCATTGTCAAGTACAGTTGAAGAGTCGAGCGTAGACACAGTTTAAGGGCCCAAAGCTTGTATAAATAGCCTGAAGATTCAACCAGAGGCTGCTCCAAGATAATCTGCTGCCTTAGGCAAAAATTCATTGTGCTGTCGTCGTGTCGTGGCCCCTCCCCCCGCATTTCCCGGCATCCTTGTCCACACGGTGCCACAAAGTAGTCTATGAGGGTGTGAATTATAGACAGCTATAACATCTTGTACTGTAACTGTACTGTGTAGACATTGCTGGCATGAATTAAAAGGCACCTAGTGCATGTTATCATGATCCTGTTGAAAGTGGACTACATCAATGCAAACTTGCCATCTCTTAATTCATTCCAGGAGGGTCTACATGGGACCATTAGATCATTACACTTTAGAGAGCTTTGCAGTTCCCACCCCGTAAACCAGTCTGCAGGACTGTCAACAAGCATGAACATTTAAAAAAATAAATAAATAAAATGGAGTATTCCAGAAATCTCTCTGCTGCCCCCAGAAATTTGCCATTCAAGGTAGCTGCCTAGTTCGCCTGTAGCTAGAACATCTCCAGGTTCCATTTTTTCCACCAACTTTCCAAACATCTTAGCTCTACAAGAACATGTTTTATCATGGGATTTCTAATATTCCCTTTCCTTATTATTAGCCGAGACTTTTGGCACATTGAGGTCCCTGTTCAGACCAGAGCTCCATTGGTTTTCAGACTGGAATGTGAGCTCTTATCAGGGGGTATGCAAGAAAAATCCTGTCATGGTGGACAACACACTTACTTAGTAAGACTTGGCAAACAAATCATAGATGTATTATAATCCTATCTCAGATGAGCGTACACAGTACACTGTTATTTGGAAAGCAGTACTCAACCTAAAAAGTTTGAAAACCATTGTGCTAGATGTTGATCAGACACACAAAAAGATCCTGTCCTTGTCCCAAAGAGCATTTAAGAACAGAAATACCATGAAATATTATTGTAGCAATTCCACTGCCAGCTTTTTAGCCCTTTTCCTAAAACCTGGGAACAAGGTGCCATTTGCTTTGCATTGTACTTGGGGGGCTGGATGTGTGGCTTTTCACGCATGACAGCAATTGTAGACCATGAGCTGGCTTGGGTTGATAGTGGATTGACTATCCATTACAGAGAGTATCTTCTGGCCACAACAGTGTCAGAGTCAAAACACACGTACCATTTTTCTGTTCTTCTGTCAGCTGCTCAACCTGTGATGAAAATAGAGAGATTCATTTTTATTAAACTTTAATCATTAGCATTAATTGATAATGCCACTTACTCTGCACACTCCTTGTTTAAAATGCTTTATAACTCTTCACTAATTCTCACAACAGCTCCTCTTGTGAAGTAGGGGGTCTTCTACCTAAATAGTTCTGAGACAGGCACTTTTTTGTATATAGCATAATTCTGCTCATCTTTTTAAAATGTTTTACACTTCTGGAGTTGCATACTCTAGTTTAAAATAATGTTATCTCAGACGTGGCATGACTGGCTTTTAGATAGTCAGGTCAGCATTTAATTATGTAAAGTAGAGGGACTGAGTGGGAGAAGTGTTTGTCACCTCTGAAGAGCTATTGTGTGGTTAATCCTCCAGCATTGGGAGTCTTTACACCAGGACTGGATGTCTGTCTAAAACAGTGGTTCTCAACCTTTCTAATGCCGTGACCCCGCAATACAGTTCCTCATATTGCGGTGACCCCAAACCAAAAAATAATTTTGATGGCTACTTCAAAACTGTAATTTTGCTACAGTTATGATTCGGAATGTAAATACCTGATATGCATTATGTATTCTCATTGTATAATGATTACACACAAAGCACCTTACACTTACACAGTATTGTGTGTATGGTGTGTGTACTGTTTTTACATTATTAACCTTTTTTACACCAGCAGGCTGTCTCGCAGGCTCTCTTGGCTCTCCGCCTCTTGGCTCTCCACCTCCTAGGCTTCTGTCCTCCGGCGCTTGCTGCGTCCGCCCACTGATGACGTCAGCAAGCGCCGGACACACGTAATGCGCTGCTATGGACTGTAGAGCGTTCCCCCCGCTTCCCCCACCCCTTAGGCCCCGGACGGATGATGCAATCACGTCTGCGCATGCGCGCAGGCATTCAGTTTGGAACGCGCATCCATAACGGTGTGCGTTCCAGCTGAATAGTGCTGCTACAGATGGTAGCGCGACTTCTCAGCGGCTAAAGCCATCGGAAATATGTATTTTCCGATGGCTTTAGGCGACCCCTGTGTTTTGGTCGTTCGACCCCCGCCGGGGTCGCGACCCACAGGTTGAGAACCGCTGGTCTAAAAGATGTTCTAGTGTGGCATTAAATTGTTGGGTCCCATGTACAAATCAGTGGGTAAGATTCTATGGCCAGCGCTATGCGGGAGATCAGACTACATGGTCATAATAGTCCCTTTTATCCTTATTTCAGTAGATTTGTTCATTTATTGTATCTTGTAGCCCACTGATTATGAGACAACCTTCATTAATATTTGCCTTTTATAAATTGCCTTTGGATGAAGCATTCCGGGGGGGTTGTTTTCTTGTCATGTCCCCTAGTGTTCACCATCCTTGGGGAGCTAGAAGATGAAAATTTCAGAGCCCAGTCCCATCTGATTTAATTGGGAGCAAGATTGGTTCCTTAAAGTATAATTGGAATGTGTTAGGTTTCCTGGTTTTATTGCACTGATTATCAGAAGAACAGCGGGACGTCTGTTCTTCCATTTTCTGTTATAGTCTTAAGTCACTGGAGCTCTAGATAAAAATACTGAAAAATAGAGGTTATACGGAATATGAAGACG